>JAFEMH010001910.1:0-403396 GCA_022495995.1 Adenophora triphylla var. japonica
ATGATAGGTTGACGATCGTCTACTGCTAATGCCTTTGTAAGTAAACTATCATTAAATGACTTGATTTTGAGTATGTAAATTTATTTATGTACGCTTACATTTGTGTATATGATTATAATTGTTTGTTTTATTTTTAGTGCATATCAAGCGCGATTGTTCCCGAAGGAGCGCCTCTACGGCAGAGCCCGTCCCCTTCGTGCACGATGTTTGGCGACGAGGTCACCCTCTCGGGGGACATCCAAGGAGTAGGAGCCCGAGGTGTTAGGGATGGGGGATTCACGGGCGGTGTAATGCCCGCGTCTGACGCCGACCGCCGTCGGCGAAATGTAGCCTGCACCACGTTTCATGATCCGAGGGTCGACACTCCTGGAGGCCGCATTGGAGGGGAGGAGAGACGCGAGCGGGAGGCCACAAAGCTTGCGGAGGCTCATGCGGAGTACTTCAAAAGACAGTGATTACCAGGCGCCGTTGATGGCTCATATCGGCCAGGACTTCCAGAGGTAATACCCGGCCGCCCCGAGTTGACACTTACGGACTATTTTTAGACTTGCTTGTACTATTTTTTACTCGTTTGTAAACATTTGAGACATTACCTGATACCCGCGGAGCCCCCTCTCCCCGCCCTGCTCCCCCTCCCCCTCTCCCCTTCTCCCGCGTTCTCTCCTCTCTCCCCCGCCCCTTCTCCCCACTCTCTCTCCTCCCCCTCCACTTCTCTCTCTCCCCCGCCGCCTCTCTTCCCTACTCTCCCCATCCACTCGCCCTCTGCTCCCAGCCCTCTCCCCCTCTCCCCTCTCCTCCCAGATTTGAATACCGGTGATATTTAGATTTATTTGAGTACGTTGATTTTTTGATTTTTAGTTTTTATAATTTTAGTTATATAAATTGAAATGTTATATCGGGTACAAAAAATTTTGGTTTATTGATATTTTAAATTATTTTTTTTTAATTTATTTAATTCCGGCGACGGAAATTCCGTCAAGCAGAAATAAAATTAATTAAAAATAAATTAATTTCAATGCGGCGGAATTTTCCTCGTCTGCGAAATTAATTTATTTTATTTCGCGACGGAATTTCCGCCTCTATAATCATTTAATTTTTATTTAATTTTTGATTTCAGCGGCGGAAATTTCCGTCGCTGTAATAAAATTAAAATTAAATAATTTCAGCGACGGTAATTTCCGCCGCTGAAATTAATTAATTTTAATTTTATTTTATTACAGCGACGGAAATTTCCGCCGCTGAAATTAATTTAATTAAATTAATTTTTATTACTAAATGACGGAAATTTCCGCCGTGAAATGAAAATTTAATTAAATTAAATTAATTTAGCGACGGAATTTTCCGTCATTTGTAACCATTAATTCACCGGCGGAAATAAATTCCGTCGGTAAAGTAAAAATACCGGCGGAAATTGACCCGTTGGAGCACCTGCGACGGAGTGCAGTAGCGGCGGACCACCAGAAGCGGAATTATTCCGCCGGTAATTATTTTTAGCGACGGAAATTTAATTTTAGCGGAAATTTCCGTCGCTAAATGACCTTTTTTCTCGGTAGTGATACTTGTATTAATAACCTTCTTATTGTAGCTGTCGTCGATGATGGATGCCATGACATCAGACTTCAGGGTCTGCATTAACGCCGAGCAACGGGGCAGTGAGCAGCTGGTTCAGTTTGTTGGGGCCAAGGAGACTGAAGAGCAAAAGCTTAAGGAAGCCGAGGCGAACGTCGGCGAGCTCACTGATGCCTACGAGTCTTTGATGGCTCAAAAGGATGAGGCTTTGAAGGAGGTTGGCGTCTTGAAGGCTGATAAAGCTAAGTTGGAGAAGGATGCAACGATCTTGACCACCGGCCTTCTTGCCGCCGAGACTAAATTTGACAAGATGAAAGCTGATTATGAGGCTGCTCGGGGTCAGATCGAGGCGATGAGGGTTGATCACCAGGCTGCCTTGGACGAGGCTAAATTGGACGCCGTCGAAGAGTTTAAGGGAGGCGCTGATTATCTTTTGGCTGTCACTGAGAAGGCCAAGGGTTTCTTCAAGGATGGAGCTAAGCACCTAGCCAGAAGGATCATCATAGATCCTGAGACTAAAGACTTAGTTTTTGTGAGGAAGTTGGCTGACCTTTGTGCTGAGGATCCTTACGATCAGGAAGCTCGTTTGGCCCACCATCTTGTTCCCTACAATGATAACGATCTGGCCATCATCAAGGAAGATGATGAGAAAGCAGGGCTAGACGAGTGGCCTGTGCCGACCCTGGACTCCCGTAACTTTGGCGCCTATTATGCATCTTTTATGGGAAATGGTCCTGATCCTGACGAGCCTCCCACCGATGCCAATGGCCAACCGTAGTTTGTTTTCTTGAGATGGATTGTAATGTCTTAAATAATGCTTCGCTTTTGTGTGGTTTCAAACAATGTCCTTTAAACAATTTATATTTCGTGATGTAATTGACCCGTTTCCTCGTTGTTTAGAGGGGGTCGTACAATATCTTGTTTAATTTATGTTGGTTATTTTATGCTTGTTAATCTGTATGTTAACATAGATAGCATGTGATAATAACTTAGTAAATGAGCAGGTTTGAAGACAAGTTTGTTGGTCATCGTAAGTGATGACCCGAGAACTTAGGTCGTCTCAATCACATTGACCTTTGTTCATGCTTGTGCTTTTTTTTAACTTCTCAATGGCTCGTAGGTATAGTACGAGAGGTCTATAGATCGTTGCTTTCGGAGGCAAGATCGTATAGATGAGTCGTCTTATTCCGTTATAGCAATCGACGAGAGTCGGCTTCGTCTAACCTTTATACTTGGCTAAAGTGGGTGTAAGTGTCGAAGTCTTGGCTTCGGCGATCTTTATACTTGATCAAAGTGATTGTGGAGGTCGAAGTCGGCTCAGGCCGATCTACAAGTTTCTTGAGTTTGTAGTGAATGTTCAACAAATCGACGACTTTCTATTGATAATTTTTGATCGAAACGACCTTACATTGAACTCTCGAAAACTTTTTTTAAACTACAGGGATTATAGTAGATATCCCTTACAAACTTCCGAAAAACTTCAAAAATTTCCTTTTGACAAAGTTACATACGGAACCGCACGAGCAAGGTGCCACAGAGGCGGCGAGGTTGATGACGATCTCAGAAATAATACTTTGTGAGGTGGTTGGCATGCCACGGATGTTTGAGTTGTTCACGGTTTGGCCTAGCAAGACGATACGTTCCTTCTCTGACCACGCTGGTGACAATGTAAGGCCCCTCCCAATTGGGGGAAAGCTTGTTCTGACGGGCTTTGAGGCCCGTTGCTTCAATTTTTCTCAGAACGTGATCTCCGACCTTGAAAATTCTCTTCTTTACCTTCTTGTCATGGTATGCCTTGGTCCTCTTTTTGTAATTCGCCATCCTTAATTGAGCGTCCAACCGTCGCTCGTCCACGAGGTCAAGGTCGACCTGTATGTTGTGGATATTCTTCTCAATGTCGTAGAATGCCACCCGATCAGTTGGAAGCTGAAGCTCGGCGGGAGCCATGGCCTCTGAGCCATAGGCCAAAGCAAATGGGGTTTCCCCCGTAGGTCCCCGGGTGGTTGTGCGGACTGCCCAGAGAGCTGAAGGGAGTTCGTCCAACCATCTTGTATCACGTCCTTCAAGGTTTTTACACAAAGCAGACAAGACGAGCTTATTTGCGGCTTCAGCTTGCCCATTGCCTTGGGGATAGGCAACAGACGACTTGGAATGTTTGACGCCCATCCTGTTCAACTCTTGTTCAAATTTCCGTGAAAACTGTAGGCCATTGTCAGAAACAATCACCCTTGGAATCCCAAAGCGGCACCATATTGAATCGTGGATGAAGCTTAGGGCGTTGTTTTCTGTGATCTTGTTCAGGGCTTTGGCTTCAACCCACTTCGAGAAATAATCCACTGCCACGATCACATATTTCACTCCTCCCTTGGCCTGTGGGAAAGGCCCAATCAAGTCAACACCCCACATGTCAAATGGCCAAGCTGCCATAACTGGGGTCTGTTCCGTCGTTGGAAGCTTTGGGAGGTCGGCGAACCGTTGGCAAGTGTCACATTTCTTCACGAATTGCTTTGCATCCTCTCGTATATGGGGCCAGTAATATCCCATGGTGATCAACTTATCTGCCAATGTACGGGCCCCAGGATGGTCCCCACACTCTCCTTGGTGTACTTCAAAAAGTAGATTTACCACTTTGTCAGGGTGGACACACTTCAGCAGTGGTCTAGTGATGGATCGTCTGTAAAGTTCACCCTCTACGACCGAGAAACGGGCGGCCTTCCTCTTGATTTGTCGTGCCAACACTTCATCAGATGGTAGATCGTCTTTTTCAATAAAGGCCTTCAGCTCGTCAATCCAATACCTTGGGCCGTCTCCAACGCACATAACCTTCACTCGATCATAAGCTGGCTGCTCCAAGCAGGCCAGGTGGTGGCCATGCTCATCCTCTGGTAGTTGATCTGTGGCCAGCTTTGAAAGTAAGTCGGCGTGTTCATTGTCTTCTCTGGCGATTCGCTGGATGGCCCAAAATTCTAGCCCCTAAATTAACTCGCCGACTAAGGTGTGATACTTCTGCAGGGTGGAGTCGACGACCTGGTAATCTCCACGAACTTGGTTTACAATTAATTGAGAATCACAGAAAGCTGCAATCTTAGTTGCCCCGAAACACTTAGCGTACTCAATTGCTGCTACGAGTGCTTCATATTCCGCCTGGTTGTTTGATGCTTGAAATTTGAATCTCAAAACTTCTTCAAAAACCGTGTTGTTTTTTGGCTCGACGAGCACAATTCCTGCCCCACTGAGATCTCTCGTTGCTGATCCATCTGAAAAAGTTTTCCAACACCCAACAGGCAAAACCAACTCCTCCGGCTTGTTGTCGACCTGCTTGCCTTTGCTCATTTTTTGAGGTGGCCTTTGATCGTCGTCGATGCTAAACGACGTCTCAACCACGAAATCGGCCAAGGCCTGGGCTTGTAAGGTCTTCCTTGTTCTATATTGGATGTCAAATTCAGTTAATTCAATGCTCCAGTTCAGTAGACGACCAGAGCTTTCGGGACGATGCAAGATCTTCCGTAGCGGGGCATTTGTATACACAACAATGGGGTGGGCTGAGAAATAAGCTCGTAGCTTTCGTGCTGCAATGACGAGAGCATAAGCTATTTTTTTCAGCGTTGAAGTAACGGGTTTCCACATCTGACAAAGCCTTGCTTACATAATACACTGGCCTCTGTATCCCATCCTCCTCCCTGACCATTACGGCGGCGACGGCCTTGTCACTCGCCGAGAGGTATACATATAGGTCCTCGCCCGCGACGGGGCTGCTTAGGAGTGGTGGGGAGCCAAGGTATTCCTTTAGCTGATTGAACGACTGAGAACATTCATCCGTCCATTTGAAGTCTTTTGCACCACGTAAAGCCTTGAAGAAGGGAAGTGATCTTTCGGTGGACTTTGAAATGAAACGACCCAAGGCCGCCACTCGTCCATTCAGCCGTTGGACTTCTTTGATGTTCGTAGGTTCAGCCATGTCCATCAGAGCTTTGATCTTTTCGGGGTTAGATTCAATTCCCCGTTGTGAAAGCATGAATCCCAAGAATTTGCCTGCAGCAACTCCAAAAACACATTTGGCCGGGTTGAGCACCATGTTGTTTGCTCGAAGGTTAGTGAAGGTTTGCTGAAGGTCGTCTACATGTTTTCTCTTTCTTGACTTGACGATCATGTCGTCTATATACGCCTCCAAGTTGTCACCGAGTTGTCCCTTAAAGACCTTATTGATCATACGCTGGTAAGTTGCCCCGACATTTTTTAGCCTAAAAGGCATCTTTGTGTAGCAATAGGTTCCCCCTGCAGCCTAGAAGGCCGTCTTTGGAATGTCTTCCTCGGCCATCTTAATTTGGTGATAGCC
This sequence comes from Adenophora triphylla var. japonica, assembly GCA_022495995.1. Lineage (NCBI taxonomy): Eukaryota > Viridiplantae > Streptophyta > Magnoliopsida > Asterales > Campanulaceae > Adenophora > Adenophora triphylla. The sequence goes on from JAFEMH010001910.1 coordinate 5,906, forward strand.
AGAATATGCATCCAGGAAGCTTAGGGTCATATGACCAGCAACATAATCGACGAGCTTGTCAATTCTGGGTAGGGGGTAGCTGTCTTTGGGGCATGCTAAATTCAGGTCGGTGAAATCAACGCATAATCTCCATTTTCCATTGGGCTTTTTTACTAGAACCACATTTGCTAACCACATTGTGAAACCAGCCTCCATGATTATCCCGGCACTTAACAGCTTCTCAATCTCTTGTTTTATTGCGACCTCCTTCTCAGTTGAAAAAATCCTCAGCCTCTGCTCCTTGAATTTCATTGTGGGGTTCACTCCGAGCCTATGGACGGCCACATCTTCTCTAATGCCTTTCATGTCTTCAACCCTCCAGGGAAAGACGTCGAGGTTTTGTTTAAGTAGGGAGATTATCTCTTCCCTCTCCTCAGTAGATAACTGAGACCCCAGTTTAATCTTTTGCTCTGGATAGCTTGGGTTGATGACTAGCTCATTTAGCTCGTCGGCAGGCTTCATTTCAGGAGCGTCGTCTCGAAAATCCATAGACTCAATCACAATTTCTCTAATCTTTTTCCTTGCTTCGGGGGTGAGGTCTGGGACCTCGTCTTCAATAAGCTTGTCTAGCTCGGCCCCCAATTCATGGGTGACCAAAAGTTGAGGAGCCGCAGCTTGGTCGTCCATGAATTTTTCAACAAAGGCTTCTGTGTCGTCTACATACTTAATTGTGGAAACATTGGAGTAGGAGGTCGACGTATGCTTGACTGACTTGGAAAGCTTCACAATCTGATCGGGGTCGTCTATTTCAATTGTCCGTTTGGACTTCAACACATGCTCTAGGAACTCTGGGGCCGTCCCCAACACACAACCGATTCCTGAGCGTGTAGGAAATTTGATTCTTTGATGAGGGACTGAAGCGACGATCCCTAAGGTTGTTTGGCCAGGTTGGCCGAGAATCGCGTGGTAATCACTGGTGACATCAATCACTACGAACGTAACAGTCTTGATGGTTCTCAAAGGGTGTTCCCCGATATCAACGAGCAGATCAATTTGCCCCTTAGCGTCTACCCTATGATTGGTGAATCCTTCTAGACGACCTAAGTATGGACTTAGGCGATTATCAGGTAGACCCATCTTTTGATAGACGTTGTAGAACAAGATATCCTTGGCTGCTCCGGTATCAATCAAAATCCGTCTTGACTCACAATTGTCAATGTAACCAGGGACGATCAGTATCTGTTGACGAGCCAAAGGATTAGTTGATAACTCATAGGGGTAGAAACTTATCACGTCATTAGGAATCTCAGATTTTTGGGGAACATGGGGGGCTTTCTTCAGGTGATAGATTTCGCTCTTGATTTGATTTTTGCTCGTCTCCTCAGAGATGACGAGGACCATCCTTGGTTGTCTCTCGAGAGGGTCGTTGTTAGCAGCTCGAGTGTTGGCTGCTTAACGATCCCTCCTTACATATTACTCAAGACGGTCGTCATCAATCCACCTTTGAATTATCTTCTTCAAGCTGAAACACTCTTCCGTGTCATGCCCCTTGTCTCGATGGTACTCACAATATTTGTTCATGTTCCTTTTCCCTTTAGCATTGGGATTCATTTTCGGGGCCGGCCCAAAATCCACATTGCTCAGTATTTCCGCCCGTGATACCGTCAAAGGAGTATACGAGTCTGGCACCTTCTCAGCTTTCCCTTGTTTATTCTTCCCTTTGTCTCCAGCCTTATCCTTTCTTGACTTTGCCGCCTCACCATCGTCGACGGCCTTTCCTTCTCTCTGCAATTTTCTCTCCTCAGCCTCGGCTACAGCATATGCCTTGGCGTAGAGATCTTTTCTGGACTTAGCTGGATGGACTTGTAGTTCGTAGTCCAAAGTGGAAGAAACAACACCATGCCTGAAACAATTGATAATTTCTCTATCCGTCAGATCCTCGTCGATCTGATCCACCAACTTCTTGAATCTTTTAAAGTAGCTCATGGAGCTTTCATTGGCTCCCTGGCCGGGTGATGTTGCTGAGATCGTTGACAGTCTTTCGACGATCTCCGGCTGTTGCAAATCTTCCCAAGAACTTTTTCCTCATCTGCCTCCAGGAGTCGATGCTTCCTTTTGGGAGGCCTCTAAGCCATCGTAAAGCTGCGTCAGTCAATGTGCTCATAAGAGCCTTACACATTACATCATCGTGTCCCGAAGTTCTAGATACCACACACATCTGAGCCTCGAGATGTTGCATGTGATCTAACGCGCTTGTCGAGCCGTCATATTGTTTTAAGTCAGGAAGTTTAAAACCTGGTTCTGGGGGTCCCATCTCCAACATCCATGGTGCCAATGGTTTCAGAGTGCCAACATCATCTTCTGAATCGTCACTTTCCACATTGTTTCTTTTGGCCGTCAATTCCTCAACTTGTCATTTGAGTCTTAGAAATTCCCTCATATCCACATCTCCTGCAGGATCGGCGGGAGGAATCCTGTCTCGACGAGGCCCCCGGGAAATGGTGTTCGACCGCTGCCTCTCAGAGGGGGAGAGTCGTCTTGAGACAGTTCTCTCTCTCCTGTAGCTTCGTGGTGGAGACGGTCTATAGGATCGCGATTGTTCTCGGTCACGACGAGGAGGAGTGCGCGACCTCTCCCTATAGCTCGGCGCTCGTTCATTCCTCAACGACGGGGTCATTTGACGACCGCAAACAACTCGGTTCTGTACAGGGTTCTCATTGGCTAAAGATCGACGAGGCTCACCATCTGCCTCATCCCATCGCCGCTGCGATGGGATTCCCTCACTTCGTCTTTTGTTGAGATGTTCTCTGAGATCAAGTTGTGGCACAATCCGTTCATTTTCAGCGGCAGTTCCTTCACGACGATCGTCGTTCCCTCTCTGGTTTCTCCTTCTTCCAGACGAGACAGTATTATGGGACGCTTGTGGGGGCTGGTCTTCAGCCATTTGTATTAGCTCGTTCTGGATTCGTAGGAGCTCGTGGAGAGCATTGGCTCTCTCGACGAGGAAAGCAGTTCTGTCGAGATGTGGGTTCGATGGGCCACCCATGTTTTGTACAGTAGCTCCCTCGGGTCTCCTCTCCAGTGGGGGTCGTCTTTGACGCTCAGGGGCAGGTCTTTTTTCTCTCCTCCTTGCCGCTTGAAGGCCCGTGTCATCAACCACCCCTTGTGACCTAGTAACCCTCAGATTAGGGTTCCTAGGTGGTGAGGGAGGTCTGGGATTCTCTTGTTGGCCTTGTCGAAGGGAAGGAGGTCTGCCTTCATCTCCGGTAGATTTGCTAGCTGTGTTTCCGTCTGACACCATTCTCCAGGTATTCCGGTTGTTTTTCCTGTTGGTTGAAGATTACTGACAAACGTTTTCTGGCAATGGAACCAATCTGATGATGCAGGAATGCGTTTGGGATCAGCTATCGTTGTCCAACGAGTGATTGAGCTGACTTGGATCTGCACAGTACTATCACTTTTTTTACAATGGAACCAATCTGATGATGCAGGAATGCGTTTTCTTGGACTGAATTCATTATTCATTTCAGGGTGAATGACAAATCTATGCACAGTACTATCACTTTTTTTACAATTAATGCAATGTACTACGAATTGAATGCATGATGCAACGTACTTTTCCATATCATTACAAATAATGCAATTTCATACTATTTTATTACACTTTTATGACAAAATTATGCAACTTACTATCACGTTTGTTGCATTATTTGTAACCCGATAAAAAGTATGTTTCATTATGTTGTTAAAGGAAAGTATGTTACCTTTGATGTAATTGAGGGTGTGGTACTTGCACATATTGGTAACTATTCCGTTCAATTTTTGTCCAATGCACTTTGGAAAACCTGTTATCCTGGTCCCAAATTCGCAGATTGGGAGACGGACTTAGCACGAATTAGGGCACATATTTGGTATCAGGGTGATAAGTTTTTCAAAACACAGTGTTTTTATGTTTAAAAAAAAGGTATAATTGTTAGAAGTGGAAGTCTCGGGTGAAAGTACAATGGATGAAAATGAAGTTTGAGCTTTTCTTCCTTTTTTCTTTTGTTTAAATTCCGATAATTGATTTTTTGCTTTAAAACTTAATCTTGTAAACTTCTTTTAGAGGCGGTTGTAAACAATAAAAGGGTTAGGAGAGGATTATTTTAATTAATGGAATAACTCCAATCCAACGAGCCGACATTCCATATATAATCTTTATAGTTTTTTTAATGTTTTCAATATAATCTCCAAACCGCCATAGCACAACCAATCACTTTGATTGAGTGAGGTGGGCCGTGGGTGTCTTAACACTTTCTCATTTCATACTTAGCCCCATAACCCATTAGATTATGTTTTCTTGCGTTGACCTTTGAATAGAACATAGATGGAAACTCAATATCTTTTGGCATACGCATAAGTGTCTCCCAGTAACTTCATTATTGTTTGTTAACTCGTCATATAGTATAATGTCTTATCCTAAATCAAAATCCAAGCTTCCTAGGTGGCAACTTATTGGTCCTTTGTTAGACATTACTTGATGCAAGTATGGAAAGGTGGTGCAAGTATGGAAAAGGGTCGGTCGGAATGGGCAAGATTTCACAATATGAAAGGAGACAAGATTTCATAAGATGTCAAGAATATTTATTTAGTTTTAAAAGATTTGATTATTATTATTTCTTTAATTATTAGAACTTAGAAGTAATATAAATAGGTGTGTTAGGATTTTATTTCATTCAGACTTTGATATTGATTTATGAGAAAATATTGCTGTGAGCAATTATTAGGGTTCAATCCCGTCTTGTATCATCTTTTCCGTTCAGTCTTTTCTCAATAATTATCATATAACCTTCCGTTTGTATCATTTGGTATTAGTTTCCTGGTCGAATTGATGGCTGAACGAAGGCGTGGTCGTGGTGTTCATTGTGTTCGTAGTAGAGTTCGTGAAGCGGATCCCCATGAATACGATCCCCATCACGAACGTGAACTATATGCAATCGAGAAGGACGAAGTGCGAAGAAAGATTCAAGATCTCCAACTTCGTTTGTTGCGTTCCGAGATTCTAGAACTCCAACGATACTTTGAACGGGTGGAGGGTCGACGAATCCAACGACATCTAGCGCGGTTGGAGGACTCGGATTCAGACATATCGTCTGATGAAGAGGGTGTAGCGGTGACCAATCCCTCCGCTAGGGATCACGAACTTGGTGACAGGAAGTGGACATATCCTTCTAGGGTTATCGGCGACATAAAGACCGAGACTCCAGATTTAGAAGGTAAGACACAGCCTGAAAAGTTTGTTGATTGGTCTATACCACCGGTGTTTGATAAGTGTGATTGCGATATTTGTCATGTTGTGACAACACACGTAATTGACAAGGCGAAACACCCAATGCGGCTGCGACCTGGGAGGACGGAATTCGGCCTGGAAGGAATACCCAAGGCAGTCTGCGACCTGGGGGGAAGTCCGAGCTGCGACCTGGACAGATCGAGCTGCGACCTGGGATCACACGTACTTGACGTGGCATATATTGCTTCTGAAGGTCCACATGTTGATTTGGTGTGGAATTTTGAAACCATGTTTTTTTCTCCGTATGAAGATCCGATTGATCGTTATACATCACATCTTTCGCCTTCAAGGTTCTTTCATAATTTTGGGTCTAAGAATCCACAGGTTGTATCGTTCCAATGGTGTGATTGGATGGATGTTGGGATGAAAGGAATGAAGTATACAATTCGTCGTTGATTCAAAAATAAATTTCGAACAGTCTTTCCCGATACGACACTCAATTCGAGGTCGAATTTTTTCTAAGAAGGGGAGAATGATGCAAGTATGGAAAGGTGGTGCAAGTATGGAAAGGGGTCGGTCAGAATGGGCAAGATTTCACAATATGGAAGGAGACAAGATTTCACAAGATGTCAAGAATATTTATTTAGTTTTAAAAGATTTGGTTATTATTATTTCTTTAATTATTAGAACTTAGAAGTAATATAAATAGGTGTGTTAGGATTTTATTTCATTCAGACTTTGATATTGATTTATGAGAAAATATTGCAGCTGTGAGCAATTATTAGGGTTCAATCCCATCTTGTATCGTCTTTTCCGTTCAGTCTTTTCTCAATAATTATCATATAACCTTCCGTTTGTATCATTACTCATTATTGTAACCCATGCTGTGGGTCAGCGAAAAGATTGATCACTACGAACTAGCATTGTACTACTCTAGGTACAAAAAAAAAAAAAACAGATTTGAGTTTTGGAATGCTTACATGTATTCAGTGGTTTTTAGCTCATCAAAACTGCTGGGAATCGGTCCACTTAGATTGTTAAAGCTGAGGTCTCTGCAAAAAAAAAAGAAGAAGGTATGATGGTGGTTCCAGAATAGCTTTAATAATAACAGTAGCTCAGATACACATAATTTGCATAGCACTACAAAGTGTCTATTTGCTAACAACAAAAATGAATAATCTGCCATTAGTTACATTTACACACAAACGGGAACAAATAAGGATGCCCTTAAGGCTACAACATTCAGATATATCGTTATTCAATTAGATAAACTGAATATAATTTGCTTGTAGCTGTAGATTGTAATGGATGAGGAGAAAGAAAGATAAAAGCGTACTAACAGGATTTTAAGAGTGGTTGTCCCAAGAGGTCCTGGCAAGTGTCCAGTAAGCTTGCAACTCCTCAATATCCTGCATAATAAAGTTAGATTGAATGTTCGAAAGGCGCCGTAGATCATCTATAATGAAGAGTAATAAGAATAAAGAGAGGGAGAAGAATTCAGCTCACAGATTTTTTAGATTTTTCATATTCCGAAAGGGTGGAATAGTTGAATAGGGTCCATTTAAGTCGCTGATTCTCCTGCATCTCTCAATTAAATCAACAACAATCAAATCTCATATAAAAGCAAATCAATAAGAAAAACACAATATGTCTAGAGGTATTACTACTGACAGGTCTGTTAAATTTGTCAAGAGCGCAATGCCAGAAGGTATTGGCCCGTCCAAACCACTAATCATCCTGTAATTAAGAAATTCTAGATTTAATCGAAAGTAACATTTATAAAGATATCAAATAACAAAATGCAGGTTAAGGTCTCACAATCTCTTAATATTGGTCCATCCTGCAATGAATTCAGGTATCTTTCCCGTAAAGAGGTTATCAGCAACTCGTCTATATAACAACGACTGTCAGTGAGTTTCAAATAGAAAAATACTCTCTGCATAAAAAAAGTAGTCACACTTCCCTTTTCAGTTTGACCACAAAAAGAAAACATTTGAATACAAAACGTCAAATTTCTTTGAGCTCTTTGCACTAAGCTTTTTGACTTGTACTAATATCTTTTTTTGGGCCAGACGAGAGCATTTATGGGTGAATCAAAAGCATTACAGGGACTTACAACTCCAGCAATGTGGTCAACCTTGAGAGTGTTTCAGGCAGCTCCCCAGTAAAATTGTTGGAGTTTAGAAATCTAAAGATGCAAAGGAAATGATGGATCAATCCAAAATGAAACAAAATAAAAAAACCTTAATTGTGTGGTGAAAAATGAAGTTGCAGAAATTGATGAAATAAAAGGGTGTTTCTTAATTCTTACAATATTTGTATGGAGGAGAGATTCCCAAGCTCGCGAGGAACTGGTCCAGAGAGCCAATTGTGTTCTAGGGTTCTAAAACAAACAATAAAATTAAAGGAACCATGAATGAGTAACTAATTACTCCATCTCAAAATGATTTTCTTTTTTTTAATTATTATTGTCAACAGGTACTTTGAGCAATAATTGTAGGTTAATTTAATTATCCTACTACTGAACATCTGAAAATATGGTTATTGATTGTATTTTGTTGGAGGAGCGCCCTAAGTGCTGGTGGAGCGCCCTAGGGAAGAACCATAAAGGCGCCTGGAATAACCAAGGAGGGCGCTAGGAACTCGTAAGGCGCTGGGGCGTTGGGATGAGCAAGGGCGCTAAGGGCGCACGACCAAAGGAGAGAGCTCCAAATCTCGGCATGATCTCGCGTATATCTCCGTCTCTTTGTACATATCTTGTCCTTATTTATATATATCAAGTAGTTAGCATGATTGTAGGGATTGATAATGTATATCAAATAGTTGGCGTAATTGTAAGGTTGGATCAATATCTTATCATCAAGATCTCTATAGGTTATATATAAAGTCATTGACGGCATTGGAATAAACTGAGAAAATTCTTCCCTCTCCCACTCTTAATTTCTAACTTATTTATAATAGTATATCACTAACAACAAGTTTTTTAATTTTCATTAGATTATAAAAGTAACCTCAATTTATTGTTCAAAGTATTTTCGTGACAAAATAATACGGGAAGATGAGGAGTAAACTACCTTTTTGGTCCTTGAACTTTTTAATTTTTTACGTTTTCGTCGGCAAACTTTTTTTTTTTACCTTTTCATCCTTAAACTTGTTTGTATTAGGATTAATTCGTCCTTCCGTTAGTGATTTTGTTAGTTTTTTAACATTCCATCCATTTTTACATCACATTGCAACAGTTTTACAAAGTTAGGATCAAATTTGAACATTTACAATGTCGATAGATAACTGATTGCAACAAGTTGTAAAACTCCAAATTGCAATTTCCCCTATATTAATTGGTTATGCAAACTAGATATTTGGATGATTGGATAAAATGTAATATTTATATAGGGTGATTCATACATACAGAGACTGGACTAGTGCCTCGCAGTATTTCATTTCATCATTTTTTTTGGCATCTAGTTTTCTGTTAAATTGTTGTACAGTACAACCATCAATGCTTTCTGTTTTCTGTATGTATATCATTTTCCAATATGTTTTACATCATTTTGGCTTTTACGATGATCACGCGTGTCTTATTATTTAGCGTTCTTGTCATCCAAAAACGATCATACTGATTTATTTGTTCTTGCAGAGGTATGAATTATCTTCATCAGCATAAACCCCATGCTATAATACACCGTGATTTGACCCCAAGGTACTAGAAATTCAATCTCTATTTCCTACCAAGACTAAACAAATTGAATTATATTAAAAAAAAAACTGTATACGCTAGATTATATATAAATAGCATGTATATTGACAACGGAGCTAAAATTTATGTACTTCTATATCATTACTGATATGATAATTTGTGTTGTGGATTTTTTCCAGAAATGTATTACAAGATGAGGCAGGACATCTTAAAGTGGCGGATTTTGGTTTAAGCAAAATTGCACAAGAAAAAGATGCTTATGGTTATAAAATGATCGGAGGAACTGGATCATGTATGCCTGCTTCCCACATCTCTTTATGGTTATGAACTTCTAATAGATTTTTAGAAATGTGGTAAGTTTCTTTCATGAAATTCATCAGATCGGTACATGGCTCCAGAGGTTTATCGTCGAGAATCTTATAGCAATAGTACTGTTGATGTCTTATCGTCGAGAATCTTATATAAATATTACATTTTATCCGATCATCCAAATATCTAGTTTGCATAACCAATTAATATAGGGGAAATTGAAATTTGGAGTTTTACAACTTGTTGCAATCAGTTATCGACATTGTAAATATTCAAATTTGATTCCTAACTTTGTAAAACTGTTGCAATGTGATGTAAAAATGAATGGAATGTTAAAAAACTAACCAAATCACTAACGGAAGGACGAATTAATCCTAATACAAACAAGTTTAAGGATTAAAAGGTAAAAAAAAAAAATCGCGGACGAAAAGGTAAAAAATTAAAAAGTTCAAGGACCAAAAAGGTAGTTTACTCGGAAGATGAGGGATTATTTATATTGTACAGTAACATGTAAAACAGAAGGAAAAAAAAGGAAATTTACAGATTTTGAAGGGTAGAGATATTTCCAAATTCTTTGGGGATTGAGCCGGTGACGCGATTTCCGACCAGCGCTCTGCAGTATCAGCAACATTTTTGGAGAATTATTAGAGCAATCGACTGCTTCGAGTTCGAGATTCGATTGCGAGTACCGCCGGGGTGTGTGTGTGAAAGAGAGAGAGAGAGAGAGAGAGGGAGAGAGCAGAGAATTGTAAGAGTTGGGAACATACATGTGTACAAGGGGGAGGGAAGCCCATTCTGGAGGAATTGTGCCGTTGAGATAGTTGCGGGTCAGGTCGCTGCATCAATAAACCCCATAACTGTTATAACGCATGATAAAACACCCGTCCCCAGCCCCCAGCCGGATGGTTCCAAAATACTCTCAAACAACCTCTTAAATCTATACTATAGTATATTAAAGTAGGCGAAAATGAACATAAGTAGGCGAAAATGAACATGGGTGTGACACCTCTTCAAGAAATGAGATTCTCTTGCATTCTAGGAAGCCACACCATCCTAGCTATTGATGTGCCGAGACTTTTCAAATTCGACTATTAGTTGAGTATATTAGACAATAATATGAGGTATGCTATTAGGTACTCTTATATAGGAGTATATAATAGAAGTATAGATATTAGGTATGGTATTAGGTACTCTTATATAGGAGTATATAATAGAAGTATAGACTAGGATATGTGAATAGGTATAAGTAGTAATAAACATATACTCTTATATATATAATAGAAGTATAGACTAGGTAGGCTATGCATTTAAAAAGGGTAATAAATTGATGCATTATCAACTTTTCGGCTTCTTATGTATTGATTGTCCTAATTCAACTTTTCATATATAAAAAAATGCATTATTTTATTTTCGGAATACATATGATTTTGCTTGGAAATATGATAATAATTAAAGAAATTTATTTTAGTAATCCAAAAGGTAAAAAGATGTTTAATGTTTTTATTAAAAAACACTAATAAATTTAAACATTATCAACTTCTCGCCATCTTATGTATTGATTATCCTAATTCAACTTTTCATATACAAAAATGCATTATTTTATTTTCGGAATACATATAGTTTTGCTTGAAAATATGATAATAATTAAAGAAATTTATTTTAGTAATCCAAAAAGGCAAGTCCCGTTGAATCTCTTGGAGGAAGATTTGTTGCCCATTTCATGACTTTCACTTAAATGACTTATGACCATGTTCATCAAACCATCACTTGGAGTTATTTTCCTCCGTATCCATATCTTTTTTTCTCTCATTTTCTTCATCATTGCCGCCACCATTTGCCGAAATTTTATGTTACCACGACATGCCAAGGTTAATAAAAGACTCATATTAGGTGTTCTTTTGTATTGTTTTTTTTTTATATATAATTAATTTAATTAATTTTATTTTATTTGTGATTTTGATCTCATGATTTTATGTTAAATTGGTTTTGAGTGATCTCTTGATTATGATTTTCAAGATTATTTTTTATTGATTTTAACTTATTGTTTAAGTGATTTTTAGATTACTAATTTGTTTTTTACTCTTTAAATAGCATTTTATTTCAAATTTTGAACAATATAGAACTTGATTTACTTAAATACTCATTTTGTTTTCTTTGAAATTTAACTTTTTCTTTTGATTTTCATTTTACTAATATTTTTTCTTTTGAGCCAAAATACTCATCTTAACTCAAATAGAAACTCTATTTGAAATTCTTTACATTTCTTTCGTCTTTTTATTAGATTTTTTTTTCATATTTCTTTTTAATTGTTTTATTTTTTTCATTGGTTTTAGATTTTGTTTACATTTTTAGTAATTTTTTATATTTATTTTGAATTTATTATTGCTCTTTTGTCCATTTTTTTTTTTTTTTGCAGTTTTGTGAAGAACTACTGTTTTTTTTGCTTATTTTGGTTACAATTTTGAATAACTATATTTATTTCTTTGGTTTTAATTTTAATTTTACTATATTTTGAATATATATTTTCTTTTATTTATAATTTTGTTTTAATTTTAATTAAATTTTTATATTTGTCTTGATTCTATTTGTTGGCTCTATCTATTTTTATTAAGATTAGTTAAATTTATTTTATTTTTCTTTTTAATTTTTTGTTTTTTATTGAAATTTTGTGTAGATCTATAATTTCTTACTTTTTGTTTAGTTATTCATTTAACTTTTTTGTATTTATTAGAAATTTTTCATATATATTTTTATTCTATTTATTGGTTTTACTTATTTTGATTATAAATTGTTAAGAGCTTTAATTTTTTATTACATTTTAATTTTCTGTTTGTTATTTCCTTATCAAGATTTTTCACAATTTTTCATATTTTTTGTTTTTTTTTTGTTGTCTTTATCTATTTTTATATCAATTTGTGAAAAATGTATTTTTCTTTAGTTTTCCTTTCTTAAATTAGTAATATTTATATTTATTTTTCATGAAGAAATGTTTATTTTTTAATTTCTTTTAGTTTTTGTATTGTTAGAAAGTTTTTGTATTTGTTTTAATTTTTTATTTTTTTTATTTTATTGCGATTTGTGAAAAACTATACTTTTTATTTTCTATAATTTTTTTGTTATTTACTTAGTTTATTTATTTCATTGTAAGTTTTAATATTTGTTTTGATATAATTGTTCCTTTTACTTGATTATGATTTGTGATTTAGTTTTTCTTTTTGTTTGTTTGTTTTTATTGTTATTTCTTTTAGTTTTCTTTAGATGACTACTCAATGAATCTAATATTTGTTTTGATATAATTGTTCCTTTTACTTATTTAATTTTAAGTGTTCATATTTGTTTATTTATTTAATTGTAAGTGTTCATAGTTGTTTTTTATCTATCTATTTTTATTGAAATTTTGAAGAAAATAAATTATTTTTTTTTCTTTTTTGTAAGTGTTCATAGTTGTTTTTTATCTATTTTTCTTTTTTGTTTGAAGGAAATAATAATTTTCAGTAACTCGGAGTTACTGAACCCGTGCGTAGCACGGGCTTTTTACTAGTTAAATATGAAGGCAAAACCAATATAATGGTCCAGAAAGAAATTACGTTTTTTGCAATGTCTTCATTGATTTTTTTTTTTTGCAATGTTCTTATTCAAGTACCAATTTTTTATAATGTGCTCATTTCACTAATAGAGCTGTCAAATTTTAACGGATTTTCGTCAAGTGATGTCACATGACTAACACCCGTTAAATAATAATGGGTTCGTTAGTAGAGTTAACTTAAATCCAACGAGTCTCTTTAATTTTTAAGAAAAAGAAAAATAAGCAAAAGCAAACGAAACAAAAATGATTTGTTACATAAGTAGGAAAAAAATATAGATAAAAAAACTTTAAAAAAAATCTAAAATTAAAATCAAACAATTTTTTGTTACATCAGGAAAAATATAAAAATAATAAAAAAAACAATTTTTTTGGTACATTAAGAAAAATAAAATAAAAGTAAAAATATAAAAACAATTTTTTGGTACATTAGAAAAAATAAAAAAAAAAGTAAATTATAAAAACAGCACATTAGGAAAATTAAAATAAATAAAAAAAACAAGAACAATTTTTTTGGTACATTAGGGAAAATAAAAAATATAATATTAATTAAATTAAATTAAAATAAAAAATAAAAAAAATTGATGAAAAGTTAAGTTTATAACAATTGTTAGTCAATTGATATCACGTGCCAAAATCCCGTTATAAAATTGACGTTTCTATTAGCAAAGTGAGGGCATTGCAGAAATCGTTCACTTGAAATGAGGACATCGCAAAAAAAAATTCAATGGGGATATTGCAAAAAAATGATATCTTTCGTGACCAAAACATGATTTTTGCCTAAATATGAATCCTTAAAATCGGGACAGCTCACAAGTTTCAGGTCAGGGAGTCTGCTCTAACATCATTATTACTTTTATAAACATCACACGCTCGCCTATATATTACAATCAAAGTTGAAATATGTTCGATATGAAATGAGTAATATCATAGAACTGGTCATAATATATAAATTAGGTAGATAATTTTACACAAGAAAATGATTATGGATAGAAAAAAATTGCTAGGATCAATGAGCAAAAAAAGAGAAGAAAAAGTATGTATTATAAGATATTCTCTATGTTGGAAAAAAGTGTGTTTTGAAGGAAATAATGAGTTATTTTCTTAATTAGTTATTTGTCAAAATGACTAATTGATTGTTGGATTGTGTTCTACTCCATGAGTACATTGAAAACATATATTCATTTGTCAAAAATGGTTGAGAAATGAATGAGATATGAAGGCTCAAAGTTAATGGGTTGGAAAGGGTAAAATGTGGTTATCCCACATTGGAAAAAGATGTAAAAGTGGCTAAGTTTAAATACTCCTACACTTTGGTAGGGAGTAAGATTGTGGTACATAAAGGATCTCTCTCGCGCACAGGTGCGCAGGGGGGGTGCAAATCATTGACCGAAATAGGCTTCGGATTACCGAACTCATGTGCATGCGCGTCCTGCGGACACGAAAATAGCCTGTCCGCGCGAGCCCACTTTTTACATTCTTTTTTTCCAAACTTGACCAAATGTTTCTGGAGGGTGAGGCGGGCGCCTGGACCTCCAGTAGGTGCGGCCCATTTGAGACAGTCCGAGTTCCCCGAGGCGGGCGCCTGGGCTCCAGTGGCTGTGCGAGAAAATTGATTTTACACTGTTTTGTAACAGCTCAAAAGGTTGTTAATGAATGTGTAAATCCAACAGCCATGTAACTGATCAAATGGAGGTTATGAGCCAAATAATTGTGCAATTATATTGAAATAATTGTATTAATTAAGAAAATTAAAACATGGTTTAATTTTCTGTTATCTCCTTGGATTATATAAAGGCAAGAACACAACAAGAGAGAATGATACACAGATTTTCTCCAGAAATCCTCTCCTCTTCCTTTTGTTGCATATTGAACAAATATTTTCCTTGGCCTCCTTGCATTGCATTCGTGGTGATAAAGTTCAAGCATCGACTTCAATTCGCCGGAGGTATTCTTGTGCAACCACCGTCCGGTCTATCCATTTCATCCTAGGAGGCAAGCGTTCCGTAAAATCTCAAGCACAACGTGGTGAGGGGGCGTAATTTGTCTTAAGGAGAGTTTGATTTCACACGACTCGGACATCTTCGACAAATCTTTTCTTTCTCTTGTATTTTCTATTTCTGTTTTAAATTAGTTTTCTATAATTCCAGCAGATTTTGTAGTAGTTATTCCAACAATCTTAAGACAAATTACTGTCTCTTCGTTGGAAGGAAAACTATTTAAAACAGTGAACTAAATTGTTTGTTTTGTTTCAGATGGCTACTCAATCAAACATGGAAACTAATGCTGGGAACAACTCCGAGAATCCTCGTGTGGAGGAAGCGCTTCGTGTGGAAACCAACTCTCAAAGGGTGGTTGTCCAAACTGTTTCGAACCATCATGGTGAAAAACCGAAAAAGTTTGTTGGCCAAGACTTTAAAAGGTGGCAACAAAAGATGTTTTTCTATTTGACTATCTTGAACTTGGCGAGATTTCTTAAGGAAGATCCGCCACAATTGGGTGAGAATGAGACTGATGGGCAAGCCATCTCGGCTCTTGATGCTTGGAAGCATTCCGAGTTTCTTTGCAGAAATTACGTCCTCAATGGATTGTCGGATACGTTATACAATGTGTATAGTGTTAAGAAAACTGCAAAGGAACTATGGGAGTCCTTGGAATATAAGTATAAGATCGATGACGCGGGCACAAAGAAATTCATTGTGGGCCGTTTTCTTGATTATAAAATGGTGGACTAAAAAACTGTTAAAAGTCAAGTGGAAGAGTTACAAATTATAATTCATGAAATTCATGCCGAGGGGATGGTAATTAGTGAAAGCTTTCAAGTGGCGGCAATAATTGAAAAGTTGCCTCCCGCTTGGAAAGATTTCAAGAATTATCTTAAACATAAACGAAAGGAAATGAATGTTGAAGCGCTTGCTATTCGTCTTCGGATTGAGGAAGAGAATAGAATTGCGGAGAAGAAGTTGAATAATCTTATTGTGGCGAAAGCCAATGTGGTGGAGCATGTTGATAGCTCCAAGGCCAATGGCAAGGCAAATGGCAAAGCCAAAGGCAAGTTTGGTCCCAGAAAAGGTGGTTCTAGTTTGAAACCAAAGGGAGGAATCTCCAAGAAGAAGTTCGGTGGAACTTGTTACAATTGTGGCATTGTGGGCCACAAGTCTTCCGAGTGTAGGAAGCCAAAGAAACAAGCAAACATGGTGGATGTCATCTCGAATGAAGTTTCCGATATGAATTTGGCGGCGGTAATTTCTGAGGTGAATTTGGTGGGTTCAAACCTAAATCAGTGGTGGATTGACACCGGTGCTACTAGGCATGTTTGCTCAAACAAGGAAATGTTTAGTAGTTTTGAATCCCTTGAAAATGGTGAGAAGTTGTTCATGGGAAATTCTGCCACCTCCGATGTGAAAGGTTAAGGAAAGGTGGTGCTGAAGTTGACTTCCGAGAAAGAGTTGACTCTCAACAATGTGCTCTATGTGCCCGAAATCCAGAAAAATTTGGTGTCCGGATCGCTTTTGATCAAGCATGGTTTTCGTGTTGTGTTTGAATCCGATATGGTTACTTTGTCTAAAAGTGGAATGTTTGTAGGCAAAGGTTATGTTTGTGATGGCATGTTTAAGCTTAGTGCTATGGTTGTAAAAGGCAATGTAATGGCTACTAAGCCTAAGATGAATGAGATGAATAAGAATAATTCTTCCGTTTACTTGCTTGAGTCTTCCAATTTGTGGCATGGTAGACTAGGACATGTTAACTATGATACTATACGAAGATTAATTAACATGAATTGCATACCAAAATGTAAAATAGACTACAAACATAAATGTGAAACTTGTGTAGAGGCAAAGTTTACAAAACCTCAGTTCCATTCGGTTGTGAGAAATAATGAACCACTTGAGTTGGTTCATACGGATTTATGTGACTTCAGGTCAACACAAACACGAGGGGGCAATAAGTACTTTATGACTTTTATTGATGATAGCACAAAATATGGTTATGTGTATCTTCTCAAAAGTAAAGATGAGGCTATAGAGAAGTTTGTTCTCTATAAAAATGAAGTTGAAAATCAACTCAACCGGAAAATAAAGGTCATAAGAAGTAATCGTGGTGGTGAGTATGAATTCCCTTTTGAAGGTATTTGTGCTCAACATGGGATAAAACATGTAACAACGTCACCATACACCCCACAATCCAATGGAGTTGTGGAGCGGAAAAATTGGACTCTAAAGGACATGATGAATGCCATGTTAATAAGTTCGGGGTTATCGGATAACATGTGGGGAGAGGCCGTCTTATCGGCAAATTATGTGTTAAATAAAATGCCCCGAAAGAAAATAAATAAGGGCCCCTATGAATTGTGGCATGGAAGAGTGCCATCATACCAATACATGCGAATGTGGGGGTGTCTTGCAAAGGTTTCAATACCACCTCCCAAAAAGGTGAAAATTGGACAAAAAACTATTGATTGCATATTTATTGGGTATGCTCACAATAGTAGTGCTTATAGGTTTCTTGTGCATAAATCGAAAATTCAAGATATACACAAGAATACTATAATGGAGTCAAGAAATGCTTCTTTCTTTGAGAATGTGTTTCCGTGCAAAAGAGATGAGGCAAGTTCATCTAAACGGAGACATGATTCAATAGAAGTAGAAGAAGTAGAAGTAAGAAATCATCATGATGAAAATGATGAAGCGGAGGTATAACCTCGACGGAGCAAACGAGGTAGGGTAGAAAAATGTTTTGGCCCAGATTTTCTAACCTATATGCTTGAAAGTGAACCACAAAGTTATAAAGAGGTCGTGAGCTCTTCCGAAGGACCTTTGTGGAAAGAGGCCATTAAAAGTGAGATAGATTCCATTTTACAAAATCACACATGGGAATTAGTGGATCTTCCTCCGGGAAGCAAACCACTAGGATATAGGTGGATTTTTAAAAGGAAAATGAAGACGGATGGAACAATTGACAAGTATAAGGCAAGACTTGTAATTAAAGGTTACAAGCAAAAGGAAGGCCTTGATTACTTTGATACATATTCTCCGGTTACGAGAATAACATCCATAAGAATTGTACTTGCAATAGCTGCGTTGCGGAATCTTAAAGTACATCAAATGGATGTTAAAACAGCCTTTCTAAATGGGGATTTAGAAGAGCTGGAAATTTACATGGAGCAACTGAAGGATTTTCTGCGCCGGGGCAAGAAAATAAAGTGTGCAAGTTAGTAAAGTCATTGTATGGATTGAAACAAGCACCAAAACAATGGCATCAAAAGTTTGATCAAGCCATGATGGAAAGTGGATTTAAAATAAATGAATGTGACAAATGTATCTATGTTAGAGACACGGGAAATGGCTACGTCATTTTGTGTCTTTATGTAGATGGCATGCTTATCATAGGAAGCTGTGATAAAATGATAAAATCCACTAAAGATATGTTGAACTCAAAGTTTGACATGAAAGATATGGGGTTAGCAGACGTAATCCTTGGCGTGAAAATTTCAAGAATTTCATATGGACTTGCTTTAAGCCAGTCACATTATGTGGATAAAATTCTTGAAAAATTCAGCAAGGATGACTTAGCTATTGCTAGAACCCCAATAGACATGAGTCAACATCTATCAAAGAATAGAGGTGACACAGTTTCTCAAGTTGAATACTCGAGAATCATTGGAAGTCTAATGTACTTGATGAGTTGTACTAGACCAGATATTGCTTACACGGTTAGCAAACTGAGTCGGTATACAAGTAATCCCGGAGCGGAACATTGGAATGGTATAGTGAGAGTACTAAGGTACTTAAGATATACTCGCGATTATGCTTTACACTATACTTTTAGACATCCGGCGGTAATTGAAGGATATAGCGATGCTAATTGGATATCCGATATAAAAGACTCAAGGTCTACAAGCGGATTTGTGTTTACATTAGCAGGAGCTGCTATATCATGGAAATATTCTAAACAAACGGTTATAGCTAGATCCACGATGGAATCTGAGTTTATAGCATTAGATAAATGTGGTGAAGAAACTGAGTGGCTACGCCAATTTATAGAAGATATTCCAAGATGGACGAAGCCCGTGCCATCAATATGTATACATTGTGATAGCCAATCAGCGATTGGAAGGGCACACAATCATATGTATAATGGTAAGTCGAGACACATTCGTCGAAGACATAATACCATTAGACAACTACTCTCAACTGGCACAATATCCATTGACTATGTTAAGTCAAAGGAAAATTTAGCGGATCCGTTAACCAAAGGGTTAAATAGAGAGTTAGTTGAAAGCTCGACGAGGGAATGGGACTTAAGCCTACGAAAAGTTAAACACGACAGAAAACCCAATCTAGATGGTGGAGATCCCAAGAACTAGATTCAATGGGACCACCTAACTGTTAAAAGACTTGTAGCGTCACTGTGGGAGAATCAACCCCAAGTCCATTCCTATTAGTGACATCCCGAAAGGACAAGGACAAGCCTATGGATTTTAATGATTCTTACGCGTCAAAAATTCGAGCGAGGTAATACGGGTTACCTTTAAGAAATCACCTATGTGAGAGAGAAGTGGGGCCGCTTCGAGGAGAATTGTGTGAGGATCAATTCTTAGACCCTCTCGCAGAACCAGGCGTATGTTCAGGGCCATGATTGAACATAGCTATGAGAATTGAAGTATGTTAGGACGATACTTGTGTCAAGCATATGATCGGCTACACAAAAAGCATAACGATTCAAGGACATCGCGTCTATCGATTTGCGAGTAGAGTAAATATGCTTGTACGAGCGAAGATTCAATGGGCATTCCCACATCTTCGTATGCAAGTTTTCGTCTGCCGGACTTTATCACCAATTCCACATTATTCCTTCATGTGGGGGATTGTTGGAAAAAGTGTGTTTTGAAGGAAATAATGAGTTATTTTCTTAATTAGTTATTTGTCAAAATGACTAATTGATTGTTGGATTGTGTTCTACTCCATGAGTACATTGAAAACATATATTCATTTGTCAAAAATGGTTGAGAAATGAATGAGATATGAAGGCTCAAAGTTAATGGGTTGGAAAGGGTAAAATGTGGTTATCCCACATTGGAAAAAGATGTAAAAGTGGCTAAGTTTATATACTCCTACACTTTGGTAGGGAGTAAGATTGTGGTACATAAAGGCTCTCTTTCGCGCATAGGTGCGCAGGGGGGGTGCAAATCATGGACCGAAATAGGCTTCGGACTACCGAACTCATGTGCATGCGTGTCCTGCGGACACGAATGTAGCTCCGCGCGAGCCCACTTTTTACATTTTTTTTTCCAAACTTGACCAAATGTTTCTGGAGGTGAGGCGGGCGCCTGGACCTGCCTGAGGCAGGCGCCTCGACTCCAGTAGGTGCGGCCCATTTGAGACAGTCCGAGGCGGGCACCTGGCGTTCCCCGAGGCGGGCGCCTGGGCTCCAGTGGCTGTACGAGAAAATTGATTTTACACTGTTTTGTAACAGCTCAAAAGGCTGTTAATGAATGTGTAAATCCAACAGCCATGTAACTGATCAAATGGAGGTTATGAGCCAAATAATTGTGCAATTATATTGAAATAATTGTATTAATTAAGAAAATTAAAACATGGTTTAATTTTCTGTTATCTCCTTGAATTATATAAAGGCAAGAACACAACAAGAGAGAATGACACACAGATTTTCTCCAGAAATCCTCTCCTCTTCCTTTTGTTGCATATTGAACAAATATTTTCCTTGGCCTCCTTGCATTGCATTCGTGGTGATAAAGTTCAAGCATCGACTTCAATTCGCCGGAGGTATTCTTGTGCAACCACCGTCCGGTCTATCCGTTTCATCCTGGGAGGCAAGCGTTCCGTAAAATCTCAAGCACAACGTGGTGAGGGGGCGTAATTTGTCTTAAGGAGAGTGTGATTTCACACGACTCAGACATCTTCGACAAATCTTTTCTTTCTCTTGTATTTTCTATTTCTGTTTTAAATTAGTTTTCTATAATTTCAGCAGATTTTGTAGTAGTTATTCCAACACTCTATGCCCCCAAAAAAGTTGTCCCACTTGCTTTATAACTATCAAAAGGCTCGGTTTTGGAGAATGAAGGAGCTCAATTTTACCAAAATTTTACAAGGATTCATATTTTTTTTTCACTTTTAGACCTACCCCAAATTTCTTACATTCTTAAGAACATGGAAAGTTAGTAGAATTATTACTTAGCCTACTGGTTAGGAAAGTTAGTAGAATTATTACTTAGCCTACTGGTTAGAGTTGGCTTGTCCGGGTAAGGCCCAAGTGGATTGGGCCATAAACATAATCCATTAGTTTCAGCTACGAGGTAAGGCATGGGCTTCCTCGTCCATCTATCTCGGCATCAACAAGGCCGACCAAGGCTCAGTCAGCGAGCATAAACAAAACCCAACTCAATGGGCCGAGGAGACCTCCCTCGTAGGCCGAGATCATCTCCCTTAAGGACGAGGTGCCTCCCTTGGTTACGATATCATCACGACGGGCTCCACTTATTTCTTATCCCTTCCCCGGCTCATCATGGACCGAGATGGCCATGTATGACGAGGCAAGAAATATTTGCACCTCGGCTATCCCATCATAGCTCCTCAGCTATACAAATATCAGGAATTGGGGTGTCCCTCATTCCTTCCTATTCCTCCCCGGCTCATCATAAGCTGACCAAGTGACGATGACGAGGAGGGACCTCCCCGGCGTACGCACAGATTTTCAGCCTGTACAATCCTATTCCAATAAGGATTAAGCAGTTACAATATTATCAGAATTGTAACCACCTCCTATATGAATTCAAGTCAAATAAGGACTCCCCAACAGATATAATCCTCCTAGGATTATATCTTATCTCTTTACAGTCCAAGTTCAACATGGATTCCACCTATCCATCACTATAAATACAAGCCATTATTTCCATATTCTGGTACGTTAATTTTTTGACTCGAAACTTTGTCAAATTATTTTCTCTCTCTACAAACCGTGAACATACTCTCACGCCGGAGGGCCTTCGCCGGTGAAGCCCCACCTTAGTTTACGTGTTTTGTCTTATTTTCAGGCTAAGCAATCGCCGAAGTACAACCTATCGCTTGGATTTGGGCTGATTCGTCTTTTTGGCATCATCAGTTTGGTTTCATTGCCGGGAAACGAATCAACGACCCATTGTTTAGCCTGAAAATCCGTTCATCTGAGCTCTGTTTTTGGCCGAATAATTCTGATTTTGGCCGGAAAATAGTGGTCCATTTTGCTCTGTTTCGCTTTTAGCTGGAATTTTGGTGTTCTAACGATCGCAATTAAATTCTGTGTGAGCGGCGTTCGAAAGTTTGGCCGGAAAATTGTGATTTTGGCCGGAATTTTTATTTTGCCAGATTTCGTTGACTGGAAAAAGTTGTTCCTTGAGAATTTTGGGATGTTTGCAATTTTGTGTGTTTCTGTGTTAAGAAATTTGATTTGCACCATAACTCTTGAATTCCAATGGAAGATGGACAAACTATCAGTGTTACCAATGAGGAGAATCGAGGTCAGGGGGACGAGATCTCTCCTACTTAACGAGATGCTTCCACCTCCTCCTCCTCTGAATGACGGGATACCATCCCTCGGCATGACTCTCCGCTCTATGGGACAGCCAGCTGACGGGGAGGCAGGTACCAATTCCCCCCTCGTCATACTCGTCCACGAGGGAAACGAACGAGCAAGAAGACGATGAGGAACGCCGACGTTGGACGAGCTGAGAACACCCAGCCCGCCGACCGACGTACCCTGTTGCACCAACAGATGGAGACGTTGTAGAGAATTTACGAGACTCAGGCTGCTCTATTGCAATTGGATCCAGACAACTCAATGGCCGAGTTCATTAGGCCTTCGAGGTCAGGAGGCAACTCTCGTGGAAGGGAAACTCAGGGTGAGAGACGAGATAGCCAGAGGAGTCCTCCTCGTGGCCGAGATCCTCCTCCCCGTGAGCCTGCTGTACCACCTAAGCAGAACCTCCGAGATGCTCCTCGTCCTCGGTCAAACAACCATGATAAAGAGAAGACTGTGGTAGACCTGAGAAGCCACATAAATTCGAGGGAGCAGGAGGTAAATTCCGCCGACTTGCGAGCAAGGCTCAGTCTGGCACGACATTTATCCCCTCCTCGTCTTAACCTATCACCTCGTCATAATCATCCCCCTCGGCATAACTCCCCTCATCACAGAAATCATGCAAGGCCGAGGAGCCCCCGACCATACGGGATGTTCCTCGACCACCGAGAGATGGAGTCGAGGAAGGATAAGGCACCTTCCAGACGAGTAAACAATCACCGAGATGATGAAGAGCAACACAGTAGGGTGAATGGACACCCAACAAAAAGGTCCCATCGCAGTTCCCACCGGAGTTCCCACTGAAGCACTCATTCCAGCCATGAGAGGGGGATTGAGGCTAAAGAATGGCAACTCCTGAAAAAGAGAATTGACGACATAGAAATGGGGAAGAAGGGTGAAGAAGATGATGACAACTGGTCCACTCGTCCCTTCTCTCAGAGAATAACAGATGTACCACATAATCCTCTCTTTAAGGTCCCAAATTTTGATAAATATGCTGGAACCACTAATGCACGGGACCACGTGCAAAGTTTTGAGTCTACTATGGCCCTCCTTACTAAGGCTGATGACATGCTCTGTAAAGATTTCGCGAGCACCTTCTCCGGAACGGCCCTGACCTGGTTCCATGAGCTTAAAAAAGGATGCATCGATACCTGGAGAGGCATGAGGAGGATGTTCCTAGATCACTTTGCCACGGCAGGGAGGAAAAAAAAGAGATTGACTGACCTTGCTAACATCGAGCAAGGGAAAAATGAAACCACTCTAAACTACTACAACAGGTTCAGAGCTATGGCAGACCAAGTAGAAGAAAGCCTAACTGACAGGGAGGTGATTGTCTGCTTCAATTCCGGACTTAGATCCGAATAATTGATATATGAACTCTCCGCCAGAGAGCCCAAGTCTAAGTCAGACTTATTCAATGTGGCATATGCCATCGCCATGGCGGAAGAGAAAAGCAAGAAAAAGTCTGATAAAACAGAGACTGAAGAGAGCGCAAACCACCCGTCCTCCAACGGAAATGGTTACAAGGGCAAAAACAGGACACGGGGAACTGAGAAGACTGAGATCTTCACTCCCCTCACCAAGCTAATCACTGAAATTATGCAATTGGTGAATCTTCCGAACCCCCGTCCGCTCAGTGACCAACCAAAGAACCCACGTGACCCATCCAAGCACTGTGATTTCCACAAAGACTATGGTCACAACACTGAGTACTGGTTCGCCCTCAAGAAGATGATCCAGAAATGGGTTGATGAAGGCAAGCTTGATCGCTACGTCTTGAAGAAGGATGGCAAGCGGAAAAGGCAAGAAGCCAGCAAAGATAAAGACACTGATGAAGAAGAAGACAGGCCTCCTAGGACCAAACTCCATTAGGATCTCCTAGACACAGTTCTGTCCGTCCTAGATATAGCCCCTCATCTCGTCAAACGGCCAGAACTCGGGGGCCAGCTATGACTTGAGACAAGGAGTGCTACAGGACATAGACGAACCAGTTGGAAGTGAGATGCTAGATAGTCACAAAGAACAATGAAATTCAAATTCAAATCATAGCAAGAGCTGAGTACTTTAATTAATTCTAGTTTTAGTCTATTTTTTATGTAATAGATTATCGTTGTTAGTTTTTACTTTTCTAGCAAGGTAGGATTGCAATCTGATGTAATCGCTTCAATTTATGAAAGTTACTTCGTCAACATGCAAGACAACTACCCAGACCCATAACCAAGCAAGTTTCTCCTCATCATGGGTAGGTGAGAACAAAACCATCTACGACCTATGTACGAGTCATCTTCCTCGTCATAGAAAGATGAAAAAGAAGAAGCCCAACGTCACGACGAGGAAACCCCTCGGCCTAACGACTAACGAGGCAAAAACCATCTACGACCTATGTACGAGTCATCTTCCTCGTCATATAAAGATGAAAAAGAAGAAGCCCAACGTCACGACGAGGAAACCCCTCGGCCTAACGACTAACGCGGCAAAAACATCTACGACCTATGTACGAGTCATCTTTCTCGTCATAGAAAGATGAAAAAGAAGAAGCCCAACGTCACGACGAGGAAACCCCTCGGCCTAACGACTAAAGTGGCAAAAATATCTACGACCTATGTACGAGTCATCTTCCTCGTCATAGAAAGATGAAAAAGAAGAATCCCAACGTTACGACGAGGAAACCCCTCGGCCTAATGCTAACGCAGCAAAACCATCTATGACCTTGTACGAGTCATCTTCCTCAACATGGAAAGATGAAAAAGAAGAAAGCCCAACGTCTGGACGAGGAAACTCCTCGGCTCTAACGACTAACGTGGCACATCGGTCAAGACCAAGGAATCCTCCTCGGCACTACTGACTTAAAAACAGGCAAAATCGCCTAACATCTAGGACCGAGCTAGCTCCCTCGGTCTAAATTACCAAAGGTACGAGGAGACTTTCCCCGGCTACCATAAACCTTGCGTACTTGTGCAAGTATACGACACATTCAAACAATTCATATAGAAACTGAAAGACGACGTGAATTGGAGGAAAGGAGCGTCACTACCAGAAACTGATGTTTTAGCGACGGAATCAACAGCGACGGAAGCATTCCGTCGCTATTTAGCGACGGAAATTATGCTTTAGCGACGGAATAAATTTGGCGCCAAATTTACCGACGGAATTAAATTCCGTCGCTGAATTCCGTCGCTAAAAACGAATATTCGACGAATATTCGTTTTAGCTGATAATTTCAGGGCCGGAATTTAGTTCCGTCGCTAAATAAATTATCGGCGACGGAATTATTCCGTCGGCGATAATTTATTTATTTTTTAATTTTTTTAAGTTAAGCGACGGAATTATTCCGTCGGCGATAATTTATTTATTTTTAATTTTTTACGTTATCAGCGACGGAATTATTCCGTCGCTGATAATTTATTTTTTTAAAAAAAATTAGATTATCAGCTGACGGAATTATTCCGTCGTCGATAATTTATCAGCGACGGAATTATTCCGTCGCTGATAATTTATATTTTAAAAAAAAAAATTGATTATCAGCGACGGAATAATTCCGTCGCTGATAATTTTAATTTTTCTTCTATATACTTTCATTTGTTTAGTTTTTTTTCTATCTTTTTTTCTATAACTTTTTCTAAAAAAAACACTAATTAACAAAGGCTAAAATATTATTTTCTAGTCAATAAAAAATTTAAAAAAAAATTAAAAAATAAATATAGGATAGTTCGTCCCTCTTTTGACTTTTCTTCTATATACTTTCATTTGTTTAGTTTTTTTTCTATCTTTTTTTATATAACTTTTTCTAAAATAAATCACTAATGAACAAAGGCTAAAATATTATTTTCTAGTCAATAAAAAATTTAAAAAAAATTAAAAAATAAATATAGGGTAGTCCGTCCCTCTTTTGACTTTTCTTCTATATACTTTCATTTATTTAGTTTTTTTTCTATCTTTTTTTCTATAACTTTTTCTAAAAAAAACCACTAATTAACAAAGGCTAAAATATTATTTTCTAGTCAATAAAAAATTTAAAAAAAATTAAAAAATAAATATAGGGTAGTCCGTCCCTCTTTTGACTTTTCTTCTATATACCTTCATTTGTTTAGTTTTTTTTCTATCTTTTTTTATATAACTTTTTCTAAAAAAAACCACTAATTAACAAAGGCTAAAATATTATTTTCTAGTCAGTAAAAAATTTAAAAAAATCAAAAAATAAATATAGGGTAGTCCGTCCCTCTTTTGACTTTTCTTCTATATACTTTCATTTGTTTAGTTTTTTCCTATCTTTTTTTCTATAACTTTTTCTAAAAAAAACCACTAATTAACAAAGGCTAAAATATTATTTTCTAGTCAATAAAAAATTTTAAAAAAATTAAAAAATAAATATAGGATAGTTCGTCCCTCTTTTGACTTTTCTTCTATATACTTTCATTTGTTTAGTTTTTTTTCTATCTTTTTTTATATAACTTTTTCTAAAATAAATCAATAATGAACAAAGGCTAAAATATTATTTTCTAGTCAATAAAAAATTTAAAAAAAATTAAAAAATAAATATAGGGTAGTCCGTCCCTCTTTTGACTTTTCTTCTATATACTTTCATTTATTTAGTTTTTTTTCTATCTTTTTTTCTATAACTTTTTCTAAAAAAAACCACTAATTAACAAAGGCTAAAATATTATTTTCTAGTCAATAAAAAATTTAAAAAAAATTAAAAAATAAATATAGGGTAGTCCGTCCCTCTTTTGACTTTTCTTCTATATACCTTCATTTGTTTAGTTTTTTTCTATCTTTTTTTATATAACTTTTTCTAAAAAAACCACTAATTAACAAAGGCTAAAATATTATTTTCTAGTCAGTAAAAAATTTAAAAAAATCAAAAAATAAATATAGGGTAGTCCGTCCCTCTATTGACTTTTCTTCTATATACTTTCATTTGTTTAGTTTTTTTTCTATCTTTTTTTCTATAACTTTTTCTAAAAAAAACACTAATTAACAAAGGCTAAAATATTATTTTCTAGTCAATAAAAAATTTAAAAAAAATTAAAAAATAAATATAGGATAGTTCGTCCCTCTTTTGACTTTTCTTCTATATACTTTCATTTGTTTAGTTTTTTTTCTATCTTTTTTTATATAACTTTTTCTAAAATAAATCACTAATGAACAAAGGCTAAAATATTATTTTCTAGTCAATAAAAAATTTAAAAAAAATTAAAAAATAAATATAGGGTAGTCCGTCCCTCTTTTGACTTTTCTTCTATATACTTTCATTTATTTAGTTTTTTTCTATCTTTTTTCTATAACTTTTTCTAAAAAACCAATAATTAACAAAGGCTAAAATATTATTTTCTAGTCAATAAAAAATTTAAAAAAAATTAAAAAATAAATATAGGGTAGTCCGTCCCTCTTTTGACTTTTCTTCTATATACCTTCATTTGTTTAGTTTTTTTCTATCTTTTTTTATATAACTTTTTCTAAAAAAAACCACTAATTAACAAAGGCTAAAATATTATTTTCTAGTCAGTAAAAAATTTAAAAAAATCAAAAAATAAATATAGGGTAGTCCGTCCCTCTATTGACTTTTCTTCTATATACTTTCATTTGTTTAGTTTTTTTCTATCTTTTTTTCTATAACTTTTTCTAAAAAAAACCACTAATTAACAAAGTCTAAAATATTATTTTCTAGTCAATAAAAAATTTAAAAAAAATTAAAAAATAAATATAGGATAGTTCGTCCCTCTTTTGACTTTTCTTCTATATACTTTCATTTGTTTAGTTTTTTTTCTATCTTTTTTTATATAACTTTTTCTAAAATAAATCAATAATGAACAAAGGCTAAAATATTATTTTCTAGTCAATAAAAAATTTAAAAAAAATTAAAAAATAAATATAGGGTAGTCCGTCCCTCTTTTGACTTTTCTTCTATATACTTTCATTTATTTAGTTTTTTTTCTATCTTTTTTTATATACCAAAATTTCCACGGCTTTTCTGTGTCAAATCGACGGCTACATCTATTCTAGTTCGTGATTTCTTAATTCTAATTTTTATTATGATTTTCAATTAATTTTGATTTTGATTTGCCTCGACACACCTTAAGCTCTTTTCATGTATCAAAACAATAGAAAAATTGCTAGTCATGGAGGCAAATAATTAATTCGGCGGTGTTAACGTGGGGGCTTAATTTTTTCCATTATTTTGCCTCTAAAAACGTCCGTCATATCTTTTCAATCGTTGATTTTCATTGAAATTAATTGGTTTTTTGGTTTATTTATTTATTTTTAATGAAATTAGGGCGATGATATATAATTTATCCGCGCTTCTGAGAGCAATCTATGAAGTACACAGGATAAAAAATGGTTGAATTTCTTGATATGAGCCTAATATAATTAATTAATTTTTTATTTAAATTTTACTAATTTATTAAAATTTTGGCTGTGATGATTGAATTATACAGCTTAATGCCAGTTCTGCTACTGAAAATTCTTGATTGATAGAGCTGTTTCATATTCTGAGCCTTTATTTATTTAATACTTTTTTAAATAATTTTTTTAAATTAATTTTTGATGAGTATTTAATTTCGCATTTTTTGTAATCTTTTTTAAATTAATTTTTGATATTATTTATTTAGTTTTCAATTATAATCAGTGATGATTTAATCCAAGTGATTGAGGTGTAGATGACTCTGAGACTCTGTTTACAGGGAGAACCCCTTGGAGCTCTACATCTTCATGAAAATTCTGGATTCAACTGAGATTATTCAATAAATTATTATATTTTTATTTTTTTTAATGTGGGAGTTCGCAATAAATTATATTTATTTTTATATTTTTAAAATGTGGGTTTTTTTATACTAATAGATTTTTCTTATTTCAAACACAAGAACAAGAAGTGGTGGTACTAACTGTTGAATTGATATGATTTTCTTTTGGCCTTTCTTCATACCAATTTTGATCAGACATAGCTGCGAGAGGGGATGCCTAGTTGATCTGTCCATGGAATTTTGCACTTTGGTACTTCCCTTCTGTTTGGAAATGGCCCAATAAATTTGAATTTAAGTTGGAAATTGGTACCACTACTGAAGAATCTTTCATTACCCCGGGGAAAACTGAATAATAGGGAATAAAAAGAAATAATAGAAAGCTAAACATATGAATGTTTGGAATTTTGATTTTTTTGTGGTTTTGTAATTTGATTGAATGAAAATGTTGCGGATTTCCAGCTATTTTGATATTTACTTTCATGCTTCATTTGTATCATTATAAAAAAAAATTATTCAATATTGAAAAAAAAAAGGATTTAATTTTGACATTTTTTATTTTTTTTATTTATTAAATTATTAGCGACGGAATAATCCGCCGGTGAAATAAAAATTTAATTAAAATAAATTAATTCAGCGGCGGAATATTCCGTCGCTGAAATAAAAATTAAATTAAAATAAATTAATTCAGCGGCGGAATATTCCGTCGCTGAAATATTAAAATAAATTAAATCAGCGACGGAAATTTCCGTCGCTGAATTAATTTTATTTAATTTAATTTTTATTCCAGCGACGGAATATTCCGTCGCTGAAATTAATTTAATTTAATTAATTTTTTTTTCAGCGGCGGAAATTTCCGTTGCTGGAATAAAAATTAATTAAAATAAATTTATTTCAGCGACGGAATATTCCGTCGCTGAAATTAATTTATTTTAATTAATTTTTATTCCAGCAACGGAAATTTCCGCCGCTGAAATTAATTTAATTTAATTAATTTTTATTTCAGCGACGGAAATTTCCGTCGCTGAAATAAAAATTAATTAAATTAAATTAATTTCAGCGGCGGAAATTTCCGTTGTGATGTCGCAAATCGGCCGACGGAATTAATTCCGTCGGTAAAATCAAAATATACCGACGGAAATTGAGCCGTCGGAGCACTGCGACGGGCTGGTAGCGACGGACCAGCGACGGAATTATTCCGTCGCTGTTTAATTTTAGCGACGGAAATTTGGATTTAGCGACGGAAATTTCCGTCGCTAAAACCTGTTTTTCTGGTTGTGCGTTTCATTAAACATTAATAATAAATTACAATGCCATATTCTATTACAACAAAATGAGAGAAAATCCTAAGTCTGCTCCTCGTTAAAGGGTTTCTCAAGGAAAGCCTCCGTCTCTTCATCTTGAGTTTGAGCATCAACTCGAGTCTCCTCGTTGATCGGCTCCTCGGCATGAGCATCTCCCTCTTCCTCGACGCTGAGATCTTCGTCCTCATCCTTTGCAAGGATGACGTTAAGGTTTTGGGGATCAACGGGAGGAGGAACCCAGACAGGACGACCATCCTCTTCATCAGCTTCGGCAATCATTCCCATGGCATACTCTGAATATGGAATGAGGTAATGGAGGGCCCTGGCCGCCTCATCGTAGGAATCCTGAGTTATAAGCCGGGCAAGCGTCTCCAGATCCAAGCCGAGGGAAGTGTCGGCCATGATCCTTCGGGCTAAGTGCAAATAGCCATCGGAAAATATGGTAGTCGTCTCCTCGGCCACGGTATCTCAGAAGGTCGGGCTTGCCTTATACTCCGACATGGCTTCCTCGATTTGTAGGGGCACGCCGGCCTCCACCTCCTTAAGCTGAGCTCTAATCGCCTCGGCTTCATCAGACTTAGCTTTTAGCTCAGCCTGGAGCCCCTCAATAATGGCCTGCCCGGTGCTGGCATCTTACTCGGTCTTGGCACATGCCTCCTCGGCCTCCTTTTCAGCTTTGGCCCTAGCCACCGCTTCAAGCTCTTCCATCAGCGTCTTCACCAAGCTTGCTGCCTTAGCTTGCTCGGCCTCGTTCTTCCTCACTTGGCCTTCAAGCTCCTTCATCTTGGCATCCGTGGCCTTGTTCTAGATAGCCTCATAGGCAGTGATTGTACAAAGCTACAACAAGAAATAAGAAATATCAATAAGACAATGACTAGTCTAATGGAAACAAGTTACGATCTACGAGGGAGCATACCTCGGTAGCAAGAAGACCTTATCGGTTGGCAATACTCTCCTTGTTCGGCTGGGTAGCTATCATGTGGTTAAGGGCATCCTCGTCCATGTCCCAATGTACCACAGCCCGGCCAAATCTGAGCTTGGGCCCAGTACGGGCTAGCAAATCTAACCCCCTCATCGTGGGGTAAAGGGCCAGCTTCCTCACCACCTTGTCGACGTCAGAATTGGTCGTCATCTTATGTGCAATGAGCTCAGGAGGAGGGGCCACGTCGGCAACCCTCTTGGAAGGAGGCTCCTCGGAGGACGGGTCGATGACAAAGCCATAGGGTCAAGCTTTTTCTGAGACATTTCTCTCTCCTGCTCGGCTGTCAGATCTGCAATATGATGAGGAAGGGTTAGCACATATTACGAGGAAGGAAAAAACACAAAATTGTACAAGTGTGAGAGATGGGAAAGTTACAGCCAGCAACGCCGTTCTCAGTCAAGCACTGGTCATTGTTCTGTCTACAGAAATCACAATCAGCATGGAAAACTAGGCCGCGATGTATCCTCCAGTCGGGAAACCGATTGCCCCTAGTGACGGGGATGAGAGGGACTATATTGTCGATAGGCCCTGGCATGATGTCGACCTGGGCATAATACCTAAAATCACTCTCCAAGGACGACCAGCTCAAGGTGCCTACCTCGGCAAAATGGGTCAACTTCTCTATGAGCTGATCGCTCCACTCAGCTCTCCATGTAACTTTGGGCAGACGGGGATCCTCAGAAGGAGTTAGAAACTCCCAGCCCTGTCGGCTTTCAACTCGGATGACGTGGTTGTTCCACCCAGCTACCTTGCTCGGTATCGCGGATATCAGTTTGGGATGGTTGGGGTCACTCCGGATCACGATCAACCGGGTATCAGACTTGTAGCTAATAGTGAAGAAGTAATGAAAGGCTTCTTGGCAAGGTTCAAATCCTAAACTACGGCACAAGACGACGAATCCTACGAGAAACCTCACCGCATTAGCACCTAGCATGGCCGGGACAGCATGCATATCTTCTAAAAACTCGTTTATGAATGGATCTAAGGGAAGACGAAGTCCCTGTTGGAATTGTTTATAGAAGAAATTGACGTGGTTAAGGTTATAATAAAAATCCATGGCTTCGGCTTCAGTCACAATTGGGGTCCAATGGGAATAACTTAAGTGGTACTCGTCCCTCGACACTCCATACTTGGTATATATCTCCTCAATCATTGGCTCACCGGCCTTAGCTGATTTCGGCCTAGGTGTTGAGGACCTACCTCGGCCAGCTCCACCTCGGCCAGTTCTCCCTCGGCCCTCAACTTGCTCGCCCTCTACAAACGCATCTACAATATTGGTCAAGGACGAGGGACCACTAGTGCTGGCGTCGCTTCCTCTTCCCATCATATCTGCACAAACCAAGGAAAATAAATCAACATAATTTCCCAAGGCATTTGGATGGGGAAGAGGAAGGTTGCCCCTCCTCGTCGTTTACAATAAGGCCGAGGAGGAACCTTACCCGTCAACTGAGGACGACTAAGATGGTCTGACTTCAGATAGAAGAGGACGATGTGGTCCATCATCTCGTCCCAGTCATCAAAGATAACTTTATTGGGGGACATGGAATCCACTCGGTCTATTCTCATCTTGCCCAGATAGCGTACATCTTCCCTCGGGCAACCATATCTTGTCAACATTTTTCCTATCTCCATCAAGGTCACTAACATCCATGGCCCCCTCTCCCTCCAATAAACCCTAAGGTTTACCTTGTGGTAGCCGTAAATCTCATGAGGGTCATGTTCCTAAGAACGAGGCATCTCTAGAATGGGACGAAGGAGTAGAAAGGATTCAAGAAATTATTCAAGTACAAAACTCAAGAAAATCTTCAAAACGGCATCAATGGCGGTTTCTAAAGTCAAATTCTGGCAAAACCCTAGAAAATGCAAATTGAAGACAAAAATCAGTGAAGGGAAAGAACTTATACCTGTTTCTATTGAAGATGGGTGAAAGCTAACGACAAATCGAACGTTTTCTGACAAATCTAGGCGGACTACCAAGAGCACGAAGAACAGCTTTTGAACCTTGTTAATTTGCTCTCAATGCTCAAGATGATAAAGGTTGTAATTGAAGAATCAATTTGTTTTTATATCCCAATAGACGGGTCAAACCCGAAATGAAATGGGCCAAACGGGTATGGCGCCTCCAACATTAAATGCGTAGTGGGTTCCCCATACGCGTGTCAGACATCGTGCACCGTGCCCCATCATAGTACGAAGTAACCAATGGACAACTGAAGCGAAACATTGCCACGTAGACGCCTTCATATTCGTATAGGCCGAGGTAGAGCATCACTTCCTACTCGGCATAGCCGAGCTAGGAAGTCGGGGGCCACTGAAAGGTATAAACCTAAGTACGAATATGGGCTTATCTAGGTAAGGCCCAAGTGGATTGGGCCATAAACATAATCCATTAGTTTCAGCTAAGAGGTAAGGCATGGACTTCCTCGTCCATCTATCTCGGCATCAACAAGGCCGACCAAGGCTCAGCCAGCGAGCATAAACAAAGCCCAACTCAATGGGCCGAGGAGACCTCCCTCGTAGGTCGAGATTATCTCCCTTAAGGACGAGGTGCCTCCCTCGGTTACGATATCATCACGACGGGCTCCACTTATTTCTTATCCCTTCCCCAGCTCATCATGGACCGAGATGGCCATGTATGACGAGGTAAGGAATATTTGCACCTCGATTATCCCATCATAGCTCCTCAACTATACAAATATCAGGAATTGGGTGTCCCTCATTCCTTCCTATTCCTCCCCGGCTCATCATAAGCTGACCAAGTGACAATGACGAGGAGGGACCTCCCCGGCGTACGCACAGATTTTCAGCCTGTACAATCCTATTCCAACAAGGATTAAGCAGTTACAATATTATCAGAAATGTAACCACCTCCTATATGAATTCAAGTCAAATAAGGACTCCCCAACATATATAATCCTCCTAGGATTATATCTTATCCCTTTACAGTCCAAGTTCAACATGGATTCCACCTATGCATCATTATAAATACATGCCATTATTTCCATATTCTGGTACGTTAATTCTTTGACTCGAAACTCTGTCAAATTATTTTTTCTCTCTACAAATCGTGAACTTACTCTCACACCGGAGGGCCTTTGCCGGTGAAGTCCCGGCTTAATTTACGTGTTTTGTCTTATTTTCAGGCTAAGCAATCGCCGGAGTACAACCTATCGGTTGAATTTGGGCTGATTCGACTCTTTGGCATCATATATATATATATATATATATATATATATATATATATATATATATATATATATATATATTTGTCCAAGTCCAATTTGCTTTAAAGCATAATGCAAGCTTATGATTTTATAATATAAGGGTCTAATGTGTATTAGTTTGGTTGAGATATAAATAAATAAATTGAAGTATAGGGTAAGTTAGGGGTAGGTGGGTGAGTAGGGGTGGGGGTAGGTGGGTGAGTTAGGGATAGGGGGTTAGGTGAGGTACGTAAGGTAGGGTGTGATGAGGGTGGGTGTAATGTAGCGGGTGTGGGTGTGAGGTAGCGTGAGTAAATTTTGTTTACCCGGGTGAGTGGGGGAAGGCAGTGGCGGTGGCCAGGAGGGAGTTGTTAAAATATAATTTTAATATAAGTAAAAAAGTTCTTTGACGAAGGAGAGAAGGGTAGGTGGGTGATGTATGTGTGGGGGGAGGGTTGGAGGTGGGGGTTGCACGGAGGGGGGGGGGGTTGGGGTGTGTGGTGGATTGGTTGCGAGTGAGAGGTGGTAGAGTGGGGGTAGGGGGTGGGATGTGTGTGGTATTTATCATGTTAGATCTTAGTTTATATGTTAATTCTTTCTTAAACTCTTATTTGACTAGTGAAGTTATATGGGTTGTCTCTTCTAAAATTTACGAATCTTGTTTCCATGAATTATGGATGGTTTTACCTAAATCTCCAGGTAATTTAACAAAGTATTTATCACATAATTAGGATGATTTATACTTTTTGTTATATTTGTTCCTTTTTCTAATTCTACTATTTGTTGGTTACTGTTAGATCCTGATCTGTTTAACATTCCTGTTTGGTATAATGTTCTTGGATTTAAAATATCTAACTGATGCTGGTTATATAAATCTAGGTACAAGATACAGCCATTAGAAATTTGGAACAATTAAGTATTGTATTCTCCTAATTGTTCTATTAAATTACTTCTTTCTGTGATCTTTTATGTCTTTTAGTATTCCTGGTGTACAGTAAAATAGCGCTGTGTTTTGACTTAAGTCTATTTCCATTCCTGAGATAATGGCTTTTTTCAAATCTGTTTTCCATGATTTATCTAATAATAAGGCTAATAATTTTGTTCCTAAATTTTTTCTTCCTAATCCTTTTATTCCAATTACCACTAATCCCACATGTGAAAAATGTTTCCCAGACTGTTTTATTTTTTGGATTGTTTCTGGTGAGAATAAATCTATTGTAACTGTTCCATCAACTACCCTAAGTCTTTCTTCTCTACTACTTCTTATTAAGACTGTAAACGATTATCACCAAAATGCTATAACAGAATACCAAAAAACACCAGAGCTCCGGAGATTCTTTCCTTGGCCAAAATACAAGCTCATGGCAGAAGGACATTACACCCAAATCTGGGCAACAGAAAATTGGAACATGCTTCTCCCATTCATTGGAGAAGGAGAAAAGTTAGTACAAGACCACGTTTAATACATCTTTTTCTATGTATGCTTCACTTTCTTAGTAAGGATGTGGGAAACAAATAAAAGGGATAGCATGGATTTACAACTTATACAGGAACTGGTAAAGCCGATAAACATTACCCTATTATCTTTAATTTTATTATAAGTCTACTTTTACAGATAATCGAAAAATTAAACATATTATTAAAGAAAAGTGACACGCCTCAACCAAGTACTAATACTCTAGATAACGACTTGGATAAAATAATTAGTGGGATAAATAAATTAAGTCTAGGAGAAGAAGTAAAAATTAAAAGAAAACCAATACCTTATAAACATTGGGTACCAAGAAAATGAGTGATCAACAGAATAGAAGTTTTTTAGGAAGAAGTAGGACAGTACAGGAGTCAAGAAAAAGAGCTAAACCTGAATGGACAGAACTAGCCCGTTAGATAAAGAGGAATTTAAAATACAAATCCCAGAAATGATAAAACAGAAATTAATTAGGAAATCAGAAAGTCCACATAGATCAGCAGCTTTTCTAGTTAGAAACCATAGTGAAATAAAAAGAGGAAAAGCTAGAATAGTATATAATTATAAAAGACTAAATGATAATACAGAAGATGATGGATATAACATACCAAATAAAGATTCTTTGGTAAATTTAATACAAAAGAAAAAGATATTCTCTAAATTTGATTTAAAATCAGGATATAATCAATTAAAGTTAGAAGAAAAATTCAAACCATGGACAGCTTTCACATGTTCTGAGGGACAATTTGAATGGAACGTTTTAAGTTTTGGTCTTAAGAATGCACCCTCAATATTTCAAAGATTTATGGACAGTATATTTCTAAAATATGATTTTTGCATGGTTTATATAGATGATATCTTAGTAACAAGTGAAACTTTACAAGAACATGAAACTCATTTAAAACAAGTTTTTAATGAAATAAAAACACATGGGATAGTAGTATCAAAAAGAAAAATGGAATTATTTAAAAGAAAAATATCCTTTTTAGGATTCGAAATAGGAAATGGGAAAATAGAATTACAGCCTCATATCTCAACAAAAATTATTAATTTCCCAGAAAAATTTGAAAATTTAAAGCAGATACAAGCCTTCTTAGGATTAGTTAATTATGCAAGAAAATTCATCCCGAATTTATCAAAGTTAGTAGGACCACTTTACAGTAAAACCACAAAAAATGGTCAGAGAAATTTTAATAAAGAAGATATAAAATTAGTAAAAGAAATAAAAGACAAAGTAAAAAGAATAAAACCATTAGAATTATCCTTAGTAACAGATTATATAACCATAGAAACAGATGGATGTAAAGAAGGATGGGGAGCAGTCCTTCTTAGTAAACCTAATAAATATACTCCTAAAGACACTGAAAAAATATGTTCTTATGCCAGTGGAAATTTTAATAAAACAGGATTAAATTGGACAAGTTTAGACTATGAAATACAGGCATTAATAAATGCATTAGAAAAATTTAAAATATTTCTAAATAAAGAGTTCACAGTTAGAACAGATTGCGAAGCAATAGTAAAATTTATAAAAAATGACCAAAGTAGAAAAGTAAATAGGACAAGATGGATAAATTTACAAAATATAATACAAGGTAGTGGATACATTATTAATTTTGAGCATATAAAAGGAAATAATAATATGATTGCTGACATTTTGTCAAGGAATCTTAACAGGTTATTTCGAACAAATGGATAATAACGGTAAAAAGAAGATGGTGCTGCATCCACAGACAGAAAAGGCTAAAGCATTGGATACATCTGACAGTGAAAGCATTAAGACAGAAAGAACAGACTATCCACAGTACAGAAGACCATCCTGGGAGGTAATTCGAAACCCCCTAGACAGAAAAGTTGGATCACAGCAAGCTGGGCCTAGCTCGATAAAATTTCGGGTGGATAAAAATTTTATACCTAGAGCCCAAGCCCAAACAAAAACCCTTACTTTTGGAACAAACACTTTACCCGTTTGTACAGATGAAAACAAAAAGTTCAGACCTATTACCGGAATGAACCTCACAGAAAGACAGCAATGTTTACTTGACAATTTGTGGCACATACAAACATTCCCAAACGAATCCACAAAGAAAGTCCAAATTTTAAATTCTCTGGGCTATTTCTTTTTTGAAACATCCCAAAAAACCCCCGATAAGCCCATAACCAAAAGATTTTCACATTATGTTGTTCTTCGTGGAACAAAAGTGGGTATTTTTAACAGATGGGAAACAGTTGCTAAACATATACAGTGCCCGAGCCCTCTTTACAAGGGGTTCCACAGTTTTTCAGAAGCAATGTATACAGCCAGAGAGCACTTCGGCCTTAATACATTTTTTATAGAACCCGAAGAGGTAAAAACATTTTCTGAAATTACAAAAGAAAATACAGAATAGGTTATTAAAAAACAGGAAGAGATTATTGCAACCTT
Organism: Adenophora triphylla var. japonica; assembly: GCA_022495995.1. Classification (NCBI taxonomy): domain Eukaryota; kingdom Viridiplantae; phylum Streptophyta; class Magnoliopsida; order Asterales; family Campanulaceae; genus Adenophora; species Adenophora triphylla. The sequence goes on from JAFEMH010001910.1 coordinate 44,444, forward strand.
ACAGAAACAACTTCTTCAAAAAGAAAATCAAAAAGAAAAGAATAACCAAGTTATACAGTTACAGGTTGAGAACAAACTATTGAAACAACAGGTGAAAGTTCTTGAAGAAAAATTAGAAAAGTCTAAAGCTGCAAGTTGTGAGCCTATTCTCAACAGGGATTTCAACAGCTTTAAAGCCCGTGTTCTTGACATACCATGGAGACAGACATTACAGCCAGTACTGGATAGATTCAAAGAATTGGATGAAATGATTTCAAAAAGAATTTGTATATGATTCCCTTTAATCCTATATAAATTACAACAGATGATAGTACAGATAGTCTTTCGTGAGATAAAATATACAGGAGTGAAAGTAACAGAGAGAATAAACAGCGAAGGTAGAGATACAGGAGTATTGCTACTACAGATTGATTTGGTTGAAACAGACATGCCACAGGAACTAATCACTCAATTCTACCATTATGGAATGATTGATTATGTTCAATTTAGGCTAACCCCTAAAACAGAAAAAATAATCAACAGCTTTGGAGAAAAATTCACAATAGTAGCAGGAAATATTGCAGTCCAATCTCATCCAAAAGTGGTGGGATGTAAAATTTTCGCATCCTTCCCCGAAGCAGACAGTCATACCTACAGACCATCAAGAAAAAGAATTTTTGTAAGCACCGAAGTCATAGACCAGGAGGTACTTGATTTGGCAATAAAGATTGAAGAAAACATTGACTTTTCAAGCATTTTTTGGCTCCATGATCAAGAAAGTGAAGCATACATAGAAAAAGATGTATTAAACGATTATCACCAAAATGCTATTACAGAATACCAAAAAACACCAGAGCTCCCGAGATTCTTTCCTTGGCCAAAATACAAGCTCATGGCAGAAGGACATTACACCCAAATCTGGGCAACAGAAAATTGGAACATGCTTCTCCCATTCATTGGAGAAGGAGAAAAGTTAGTACAAGACCACATTGTCAACAAAAATGATCCATGGCCCGAACCAGAAGACGATTACATGCAAGATGCACAATCAGACGGAGGAGACACCGTCCCAACCATTGACAGCAACTACAGAGACTTCTGAAAACACGCAAGCAATGAAGACAGAAGACAGATGACATATGCAATGACGTCCGGCGGCTAAATCAAACAGATAGTGGGAATCTTTCTTTTATAACATGGCCGGCAGCATCTCCTTTAGTTTTGGCAGAAAGCATCTACTTTTTAAAAGTATTTTATCGTGTCTAGCTTTTCAGTAGTGCTTCTTTTATTTTATGTAAATTATTGTACTTTTTAGGTAACCGGTGTAAGAACCGGCTAAGTAGGTTTCTAGTTCAGAGGCTATATAAACCCCTTCCATCCTCAGTTGTAAGTACGAGAGAAAAAACCCAAGTTATAAAATTCAAGTGTTCATACCATCTATGGCAGCCTAAACAATTTTCCGACCCCTTAGTCTTATTACTTAAATTGCTTTTATACCTTCTGCACTTCACATTAAAGCCCCTATATATATATATATAAAAAAAAAAAAAAAAAAAAGAGTGTTTTTGCTATTCCGCTGTATAAAATTCTGAAGAAATTTTTTACTATACCTCCTTAATTTCCTGTAAGTATTCTTTATCTTCTTCCTTTGTCTACTTAAAATATTATGTGTGTTCTGTTAGTATTTGCATTATGTTTTAACTTTTTGTCTGTTAAATATAATTTAATGATTAAAATGAATATTTGTTTTTATTTAATGTTCATCAAATGTAAATTATTTGTTAAAATTACAATTTTCACAACCCTTTTATTTTCATAAGCTTACTTTGACCCTTTAAAAAAATTATCCATTTGAATTAATCCAATTTGGTCATCACGTGCAAGTCACATGTAATTTAACTGAATTTTTAACGAATTCCGTCAAAAAGCCCTTAACTGAGCAAAAAATGTCACGTTAGGCACTAAATTGCCAAATTAAAAAGTCAGACCCCAAATTGATACCTTTATGTGGACTTTAGACCCTATTTTATAATTTGTCATTTAAAAAATGGTTATTGATGCATAGATAGAAACACTATCCATAACTATTTTTAAATTTTCATGAAAATATATAATTTATTAATAAATCGTTCTCAAAGATCAACTTAGCTAGTTGACTAAAAAAATTAAAATGCGACATTTATTCTAAGACATTTAATCTAAGACGGTAAATACATTTTTATAAATGCAAAAGAATCATAATTCTTTCTCATCCTAATAATAAGATGGTATCACTATAATTTTAATTGAATTTACTTAAATTTATATAAACTAATTTTTGTTTAAAATTTGTTATTGCTAGTATTTTTTTTACGATTAAAATTTGGTACCACTAAACATAGTGTCCTAAAATATATTAACAGATTAAATCCATCAAAAAAGAATTGCAAATTAAAGAAAAACAAGGATCGACGACTGGTTGTAGAACCTGTTGAAATTTGGTTGCAAATATTGGGTTTGACCAATATTTGACCAGAAATTAAATATAATTTCATTTTATGTAAATGAAAATAAATTGCATATTTGTAATCTACATTTGAAGTAAATTAATATGATATATTTATTTTTTCAAAATCAAATTGTGCTGAATGAGAAATTAATACTCAAAGTATGCAATTGAAAATAGGTTTATGAAGAGTTTTGTGAATGTGGAAAGTCATATCCCACATTACCTAGAAAGCCAAAGTAGGAGAGTTTTAAACTCATTCATTTCAAGAAGATAACAATCAACTGTTATCCTCCTACCATGCAACTTAGTGGTACATTTGGCCAACCATGGAAATAGTAGCTCAATGGTGCTAGTTTTGGACTAGCTCAATTCGAACCACAAGGATGGTGCGATCTGAGCCCGCAAAGCGTGCAAAGGGCACTTCAGGGCAATTACTTCTTATGTGGCTTGTGTCCAACATAAGCCTCGATTTTCCGTAATTCGATTTTTATTTATTTTCAGATATTTATTTAAGAAAACCTTTTCGAATTTCCGTCATAATTTTCCTAACAATCGTAAGAAGTAATGTACGTTTTCTTAAGAAAATGACAACAGTCATCCGGGGCTACATCCCATCAATAGTCAAATGCAACGAATCAGATTGTTGCACCTGCTTCTGCTTCGACTTATCCGGGACTTGGCAAGGAACTAACGAAGTTCGAAGGAGTGGACTTAAAAAGTTGGTAGCAAAAGATGTTGTACCTTTTGACCAACCTCAGTTTGAAGAAGTTCCTGGAAGAAGACAACCCTGCTATTTAGGATGATGATTCCGACCCACAAAGGGAGATAACCTAAGAGGCATGGGATCATAACAACCTCATATGTAAAATGTACATATTGAGTGGGCCAAATGATGCCCTTTACCGAGAGCACTGTCTCGTGGAGACGGCCAAGGAATTGTGGAACTCTTTGGAACGAGTTTATACGATTCAAGAGACCGGCTCCAGAAATTAAGCCAATGTCATTGAAAGGCTAAATGGGCTTGATTTAGCAGCCATAGTGTTTGAAGCCAACTTAGGAAAGTTGGAAGATAACCCAACTCCAGATTGAATGATCTTGTTAATCCTTGATGAACGAACGGGAATCACGAACCAAAGATCTTGATGAACGAAGATCCTCTATGTTTATCCACGCGCGGAACGAACCCTAGAACTCTTCTAGGAGGATTGCTAGATCCAATTGATTGAAACACCTTTCAATCAATGAAGAACAATGGATTTGGTGGTGTTTGATTCTCAATTCTCAATTGAAATCTCCCACTCTAAGTGTTTCACTCAAGCCAAAACGTTCTAATGACGGCTAGGGCAACCAGGGGTAAGTATTTATACGTTATAAAACTTTTCCCCTCGTGAAAACCCTAGTTTTAAGTCAATTCCGCGTCGCCCAGCCGCCCGGGACGAGTCGTCCCCGGGGACGAGTCGTCCCCGGCACCCACCTTACGACCGCGGCGTCCCCTTAAGGGGAATAGTTGGTTACGGCACTGGGACGAGTCGTCCCCTGAGAACAAAAACTCCATATTCTTCATTTTTGACAATTCGTTCGATGCGTGTGACCCCATAGGACTATATTATGTTGGCAATGAGTTCGATCACATCGATCCTCATAAGACATGAGCGGACTCTAGCAAGCCATCATGCCTACCCAAATAATATAATATCAAGTTCGATTTTCCTACATAGAACATATCACAATTCCATTGTCACACGATGTTATATTGAACATGAGTCATGGTCCACGTCAACTCATATTGTTCAATGCTTTCTCGTTACCAAGTAAATTGATTAATCGAATGACATTAATCACATTAATTCATTCGGGCATGGCCATGCACTACATCAATCTTACTTACGAGTGGCCTAGCAAACATCTCTCTTTACGAGGGACAATTTTCCATCTTGACTTATCATTCTTCCCAACAAGAATCATACCATGCCAATGATAGCCCTTATTGTCATCCGGTTAAAGACAACGTTAAACTATATCAAACATGATATTCATCGAGCGGAAGACGATGATAATCTCAGGTCAAAGGATATCAATGATATGACTATATGAGATTTAATTATGACATTTGACCATGACATAAATCTCATAATGGGTCAAGTCCAGTACCTTGTTCTCTAACAAGTACCCATGAATCTAATGTGCATCTCCATGCATATAATCATCACATGATTATCCATTAGACTTCATACTAGTGCTTCATAAGTACTAGGAACACGATTATTACAATAAACATGCAAACACATATAATAATCAAAGTAATAATCTCATATATAAATGAAAATGACATTACAAATAGGTCTATCTCTATAGGCCTAGGGCACTAACACCTACAGTCTCCCACTTGCACTAGGCCCAATCTTCATGTATCTTATACCCATGGACCTAACATGACCATCATGTTTAGCTCGTGGCAAAGGCTTGGTGAGAGGGTCTGAAATGTTGTCATCCGTTGGTACCTTGCATATCTTAACGTCTTCCCTTTCACAGATTTCTCAAATGAGGTGGAAACGTATTAGAATGTGTTTGGATCGTTGATGTGATCTTGGTTCTTTTGCTTGCACAATTGACACCACAATTGTCACAACAAAGTTCCACCGGATTAGTGATACTTGGAACAATTCCAAAACACTAATGAACTTTTGATCCAAACTGCCTTTTCTAGCTACATCATATGTTGCTAAAATCAAGCCCTAGAAGTAGAATCGGCCACGATTTTCTGCTTGGAACTCTTCCAATAAAATTGCACCTCCAATAAGCATAAACACAAATCCTAATTGCGATTTAATTAACTTTGTCAGTTTGGAAGTTAGCATCCGTGTAACCTTTACAACAAGATTAACTTCCAACCTTTCAAATACCAAGAACGTATCCTTAGTTCTTCTTAAGTACTTTAAGGATCGTCTTGACTGCCATCTAATGGTTCTCACCGGGATCAGATTGGTATCGACTCATCATGCTCAAAGCATATGAGACGTCAGGTCTAGTACAAATCATGGCATACATGACAGATCCAAATGCCGGAGCATATGGAACTTCATTCATTCTCTTTTGCTCATCAGTTGTCATGGGACACTGAGTCTCGCTAAGAGTAATACCATGACCCATTGGCAAGTTACCTTTCTTAGAATCATCTAAGAACCTTGTCAATGTGAGTATTTTGACTCAAACCAATTTATCCTTTTAGATCTATCTCTATAGATCTTGATACCAAGGATGTAAGCGGCTTTACCCATATCATTCATTGAGAAACCTTTCCTTGACCAAGACTTGACAGTCTTAAGTGTCGGAACTTTGTTTTTCAATGAGTAAGATATCATTGTCATATAACAATAGAAATAATACTATGCTCCCACTGAATTTCATGTATACACAAAGTTCATCTTCGTACTTGATGATGTCAAACTCTTTGACCGATTCATCAAAATGAAGATTCCAACCCCTCGAAGCTTGCTTCAACCCATCTTATGGATTTTTGCAACATGCATACTTTATTAGAATTTCTTGGATCGACAAACCCTTCAGGCTGTATCTGTATACATCCTCAAGTAGGTTTCCGTTAAGAAACGATGTTTTGACATCCATTTGCCATATCTCATATTCACAATATGCGATAATGGCAATTGAAACTCTAATAGACTTCGGCATTGTAATGGGCAAAAAGGTTTCAACATAGTCAACACTATGAATTTTCCTAAATCCCTTTGCTACAATCCTTAGTCATGAAAGTATACACCTTCCATCCATGTCGGTTTTCTTCTTGAAAACCCATTTACACCCTTATGGTTTTTACACCTTCAGGTGGACCAATCAAGTTCAAAACTTGATCATCAAACATGGATTACAATTCGGATTCCATGGTTCATAACCATTTATCCGAATTAGGAGTGGATATCGTCTCTAGATAGGAAATAGGTCCGTCATTCTCAATGGCTCCCACTTGATTACTTTCCGATATGAGAAATCCATATCTCTCAGGTTCGGATCGTATCCTATCAGATCTGCGAAGAACTTGTGTATCTTGAACCGGTTCCACAACTCCTTGTGAACATGGTTCCGTCTCTACTCTTGGTTCCACGTTATTTTCAGGTTCTTGAACTCTTCAAGATCAATTTTACTCCCACTAGATCCTTTATTGAGAAATTGTTTCTCAAGAAACGAATCATATAGAGCAACAAACACTTTGTTCTCATTGCGGTTGTAAAACTAATATCTGAAATTAACCCTGTCAGATTTGGTGCTAACTTATGAGAGACAAGTCTCTTTACATAAGATTCGCAACCCCAAATCTTTATGAAAGACATTCTTTCATGCCATATCTCATGTGGGGACTTAGGAATCGATTTAGTAGGGACACAATTCAGTGTAACCGCATTATTTCTAATGCATATCCTCAAAAGGAAATAGGAAAGTCAACTTGACACATCATCGAACGAACCATGTCATACAAGGTTAAATTCCTCCTCTCAGACACACCATACAATGTGGTGTTCCGGGTGGAGTCAACTCTGAAACGATTTCACAGTTTTGAGATGATTGTCAACCTCTTGGCTCAAATATTCATTACCTCGATCTAATCGAAGTACTTTAATAGTTTTGCCAAGATTGGTTTTTGTACTTCATCTTGAAATATTCGAAATATCTCAAACGATTCACCTTTGGACTTCATCAGATAGACATAGTCATATCTAGATAAGTAACCGGTGAATGTGATGAAATACCAAATTCCTCCCCTAGCAATGCTACTTAATAGTCCATATACATCTCATGTATAAGGGCCAATAAGCCACTACCCTCCCACTACTCTTAGTGTAGGGTGGTTTGGTCATTTTACCAAATAAACGAGATTCACATACCTCAAATGATTCATAATCATATGAGTCTAAGTATCCATGTTAATGGAGTTTAGATTATACGTTTCTCATTTATATGACCAAGCCGGCAATGCCATGTGAACGTGTTGTTCACATCATTCGGTTTAGATTTCACACTTATATTATAGATATCTTCAATATTATTTTGTATCTTAACATCAAGGATATGAAGACCATTCAATGATATATGCATTACAATAAGGCATATCATTAAATAAATATAAAGCTTCTTATTCTCAATAAGAAAATTATATTCTTCATCATCCTCATAAGAGACAAAATGATACTCCTACTCAAATTCGGAACGTAGTCACACTTGTTCAAAAACAAGTACTAGTACACAAGGTAAAGTGACTTCATAAGTCCCTATGACTAATGAAGCAACTCTTACTTCATTACCACGCATAGGTTTAATTCACCTTCTTTGAGCAGCTTTCTATTCTTTATTTCTTGCACATTTAAACAAATGTGTGATCTATATCCGGTATCATATACCCAAGAACAAGAAGTCGAAAAGAAAATATCTACCATATAGATACTTGAAGTAGTAGCAATCATATTGCCCTTCTTCACTTTTTAGGCCTTCCTAATAAGCCTTGCAACTTTGCTTCCAATTAACAATCTCATTGCAGCGGTAGCAAACTGCATCCTTTTGAGACACTTTGGGTTTAGCCTCTTCGGCTTTGGCAACTTTTGCCCTAGGTTTAGCAACCTTTGCTTTACCTTCTTGCCTTCCCTTTTGAACCCCTTTCTTGTGTTAACCATTAACACACTTGCGGATTGCTCCTTTTGCATCTCATGCATTAAAAGCCTTCACCACAACATATATCTTTTGTCTAGCTTGCACTTGGAACATTTTCTTTTGTGCGTTGTGCTAGAACAAAAGCAATTTCCACGTGTTCAAGGTTCTTCTTAAGAGCCTTTAAACATGGTGGCAAGTATAGGGCAAACAACATCATAGGAATCATCTAAATGTTTCTTATGTTGCTCCTTACCTGTCATTTGCAACGTTTGCGGTGGGTTCGGCAGAATAGATTCGTCAAGAACGTACAATTTTGCTTAAGAACTCTTCTTGAGCATCGATCAAATCGTAATAACTTGTACCGTTCTTTTCGAACTTGTCCTTCATAAGGACGAATCGCAATAATAAGGATTAATTATAGTTTAATGCTATTTCTACAACAAAATATGCAACACATATGAACACATATAAGTACCAATTTCATTTAAGAGATTAAATAACGTATTTCATAAATACTCCCACTAAATTATATAACCTTCTTATGCAAATATGCATAATATAATTTAATAGGCTAAGACCCAACTTTAATTTAATTTCAAGTCGGCTATGGCACGACTGCTCAAAATTAAACTAAAAAGGTAGATAACATTTATCAATCATATCTATATATGACTCTTAGATCATTATGAGATTATAGACATCATATGTCACATGTTTCAATCTCATCTTATGCCTTAGGCCCAAAACCGTTTTGATAGCCTAATTGAGTTCAACCATGTTAAACGTATAGCAACCACTATTTGCTCATCTTGATCATACAAAGATAGAATTAATGCACCTCGCTATGGCGAGCCCACATAAAACTACCCGTGTATTCACAAGTGTTTAAACATGGGTGGCATAAAACAAACTCAAATTACAAAGAAGGTTCAATTTTTCATGCTTATCAATTACATCCCAAGGTTGATTCATGAAAACTATATGAACATAATTATGAACATGGAATGATGCAACACATATTACATTTGATCAGTAATTACTAGTACGCGGCCACGTGCTCCAAGATTATCCCACACTTCCATCGAAGTGCACGTGGGAAGGTTTTGGTGTCCAAACCAATATACCAAGTAATACATCACAAATATCCTAGATTAATCACATTAATCATATCAATGAAATTGACATCCCATAATCTAGATTAATCATATTAATCATATATATTACAATTTCATAATCATGGTATATCTATATATACTATTACTTCTCAAGTAAAACTCATACAATTTCATATTCTAGATCATGCACATCATGAAAATTCATATAATCATATTACATAATTATCATGATTATCTAACTAAGCATCATGAACGGGGCTCGATACCACTGTTGGGTTTCGAGGGTCCGTACGCGGCGGAATAAGCAATAACTCGAAAAACCCCAAGCCCTAGAATCCGTTCTAGATGAATAATTAAGAGAGATGAAATAGAATTACCAACCTTGAATGCTTTTGCCTTTGATAAACTTGACCCAACTCCAGATTGAATGATCTTGTTAATCCTTGATGAACGAACGGGAATCACGAACCAAAGAGCTTGATGAACGAAGATCCTCTATGTTTATCCACGCGGAACGAACCCTAGAACTCTTCTAGGAGGATTGCTAGATCCAATTGATTGAAACACCTTTCAATCAATGAAGAACAATGGATTTGGTGGTGTTTGATTCTCAATTCTCAATTGAAATCTCCCACTCTAAGTGTTTCACTCAAGCCAAAACGTTCTAATGACGGCTAGGGCAACCGAGGGTAAGTATTTATACGTTATAAAACTTTTCCCCTCGTGAAAACCCTAGTTTTAAGTCAATTCCGCGTCGATCCGGTGCCCGGGGACGAGTCGTCCCCCGGGGGACGAGTCGTCCCTGCACCCGGCTTACGAATACGGCGTCCCCCTTAAGGGAATAGTTGGTTACGGCCTCGGGACGAGTTGTCCCACGAGAACAAAAAACTCCATATTCTTCATTTTTGACAATTCGTTCGATGCGTGTGACCCCATAGGACTATATTATGTTGTGCAATGAGTTCGATCACATCGATCCTCATAAGACATGAGCGGACTCTAGCAAGCCATCATGCCTACCCAAATAATATAATATCAAGTTCGATTTTCCTACATAGAACATATCACAATCCCATTGTCACACGATGTTATATTGAACATGAGTCATGGTCCACGTCAACTCATATTGTTCAATGCTTTCTCGTTATCAAGTAAATTGATTAATCGAATGACATTAATCACATTAATTCATTCGGGCATGGCCATGCACTACATCAATCTTACTTACGAGTGGCCTAGCAAACATCTCTCTTTACGAGGGACAATTTTCCATCTTGACTTATCATTCTTCCCAACAAGAATCATACCATGCCAATGATAGCCCTTATTGTCATCCGGTTAAAGACAACGTTAAACTATATCAAACATGATATTCATCGAGCGGAAGACGATGATAATCTCAGGTCAAAGGATATCAATGATATGAATATATGAGATTTAATTATGACATTTGACCATGACATAAATCTCATAATGGGTCAAGTCCAGTACCTTGTTCTCTAACAAGTACCCATGAATCTAATGTGCATCTCCATGCATATAATCATCACATGATTATCCATTAGACTTCATACTAGTGCTTCATAAGTACTAGGGACACGATTATTACAATAAACATGCAAACACATATAATAATCAAAGTAATAATCTCATATATAAATGAAAATGACATTACAAATAGGTCTATCTCTATAGGCCTAGGGCACTAACACCTACAAATATGCCACTCCCAATGTCGTGGGACTTGAAAAGGTTGTGCTGAAGATGACTTCAGGCAAAGAACTGACTCTCGTGGATGTGTTGCATGTCCCATACATTCACAAGAATCTGGTTTCCGGATCACTGTTGAGCAAGGTTGAATTTAGACTAGTGTTTGAGTCAGATAACTTTGTATTGATCGAGAATTGTATGTTCCTTGGAAAAGGGTAGTTTGATAAAGGCCTTTTTAAAATGAATGTAATGAATATTTACCGCTCGGAGACGAAGAATAACATTGTTTCTTATGTTTAATGGTTGGATAATCCTAATCTATGGCATGATAGATTAGGTCACGTGATGAATTTCAACACAATTAAGAAGTTAGTGGGTCAAGAATTTATTCTTATGTATAAATTCGATTTGACTTACAAGTGTGAAATTTGCGTTGAAGCGAAAATGACAAAGACATCATTTCCCTCAGTAATAAGGAACACGAAACCTCTTGAATTAGTTCGCACAGATATATGTGATCTAAAGTTTGTGTAAACTCGAGGTGGGAAAAATTACTTCATTACTTTTATAGATGATTGCACAAGATATTACTACGTATATCTATTGAAAAGTAAGGATGAAACCTTGGGGGCTTTCCAGACATATAAGAATGAAGTTGAGAATCAACTTAATGTATTGATTATGAAGATTCGAAGTGATAGATGAGGAGAATATGTAGCTCCATTTGAAGACTTATGCTGGGAATCTGGCATTATTCATCAAACGACAACACCATATACACCTCAGTCTAATGAGTAGCTGAACGCAAGACTCGTACTTTTAATGAGATGATAAATGCATTGTTAATCAGCTCTGGATTACCCGAAAACTTGTGGGGGGAATCTATACCCTCGTCCAACTACATTCTTAATAAGATACCTAAGAAAGGAATTTATAATACTCCTTATGAACTATGACATAATCGTAAGTCGTGATATAAATACCTTTAAGTGTGGGGGTGTCTAGCTAAGGTTGAAGTACCTAACCCAACGAAAGTCAAGATCGGATAAAAAATGATTGACTGCACTTTCATTGGATATACTAGTAATAGTAGTGCCTATCGGTTTATAGTGCACAAGTCAGACATTCCTTATATGAATGAAGGAATGACAATAGATTCAAGGAATGTTGTATTCTTTGAGAATATATTTCCTGGTAAGGAAAAGAAAGATACAAGTTCTAATAAGAGAACTAATGAAGCTACAAATGGGCGATCTCAAGAAAAAGAGGAAGGATCTAGACGTAGTAAGAGGGAAAGAGTGAAAAAGTCTTTTGGTTATGATTTTCTATCATATATGTTAGAAAATGAACCAACTGTTGTTTAAAGAAACTTTATCTGGTCTGGATAGTCCGTTCTGGAAAGAAACAATTAATGGTGAAATAGAGTCTATTATGCATAATAATACTTAGGAGTTGGTTGATCTCTCTCCAGGATGCAAACGGTTGGGTTGCAAGTGGATCCTTAAAATGAAGTATAAGGCAGATAGATCTATAGTTAAGTACAGAGCCCAGTTAGTAGTCAAAGAGTTTAGACAAAAGGAGGGATATGATTTATTCGATACATATTCCCCTGTCACAAGAATCACTTTCATTCGTGTTCTCATAACAATTGTTGCAATGTATAACCTTTAGATACATCAAATGGATGTGAAAACAACTTTCTTGAATGGAGAGTTGGAAGAGATTTACATGTAACAACCTGAAGGGTTCATTATTTCTGGTAGAGAGCAGAAGATGTGTAAACTTGTAAAGTCATTGTATGGACTAAAACAAGCACCTAAACAATGGCATGAGAAGTTTGACCGAACTATGTTGTCAAATGGATTCAAGATAAATGAATGTGGCAAGTGTGTCTACATTAAAGGGACATCTGAATCATATGTAATAGTTTGTCTTTATGAAGACGACATGTTGATAATGGGAAGTAATCATAAGTTGATCATGAATACTAAAGGCATGTTAAAGAAGCATTTTGACATGAAGGACATGGGATTAGTTGATGTTATATTTGGAATAAAGATATCTAGAACATCAGAAGGGATAGTCTTGTCACAGTCCCATTATCTAGAGAATGAACTTCAAAAGTTCGATGTCATTGATAGCCCTCCGTCTAAGACACCATTAGACTTGGCTTTACACTTAGCTAAGAATAGAGCGGAACCAATTTCTCAATTGGAATATGCAAGAATAATTGGCAGTTAGTCTGATATACTTAATAAATTGTACATGTCCAGACATTGCATATTCAGTGAGCAAACTAAGTAGGTTCACTAGTAATCCCAATACAGACCATTGGAAGACCCTAATAAGGGTATTGAGATATATAAAGTATATATTGAGACATGGGATACCTAATAAGAGATATCCAACAATATTAGAAGGATATTGTGATGCTAATTGAATATCTGACATGAAAGACTCCAAGTCCACAAGTGAATATGTATTCACAATAGGTGGAGGAGTGGTGTCATGGAAATCCTCAAAATAAACGTGTATAGCTTGATCCACGATGGAATCTGAGCTTATAGCTTTAGATAAAGCTGGAGAAGAAGTTGTATGGCTTAAGAACTTTTTGGAGGATATTCCTTGTTGTAATAAGTATGTGCCTGCTGTACTAATACATTGTCATAGCCAATCAACAATAGGAAGGGCAAAAATCAATATGTATAATGGTAAGTCTAGACACATCCGTCGTAGACATAATACCATCAGCAGTTGATCAAAAATGAGGTTATCTCAATTGACTATGTGAAGTCAAATGATAACATAGTGAATCCGTTTACGAAAGGTATAAATAGAGATCAACTGTATAAAATTGTTAAGGGGAATGTGTTTAAAATCCATAACAAAAGAACTAATAGTGGACATTCAACCTTGAGAATTGGAGATCATAAACCTTGGTTCAATGAGACAACTAAGTTATGATGTTCGATAGAAACACTTGAAACTTGTTTCATACTCATTCCTTGAACATCCAAGTGTATATACCTGCAATCGTGGTGAGGTTAAGTTGATATTTTTTTAATGATTCTTATACTACATGGTGGAGTATAGCAAAATACTCTTTATAGCAGAATCACCTATATAAGTGAGAAGTAACAAGGTCGTTTCTTGAATGAGATATGGTCCATGGCCGAAATGGACACAATGTGATAACAAATAGTGTTAGAGGTATTATTGTGTGAGTATTATTGTCTTGGTATACATTATACAGTCACTAGTTCAAAACATCGCGCTACTAAATAGCTAATATATTTGTTAGTATTTTACTAGGGGAGGTTCACGACCATAAGCTACCTATCCCAATGCACTAATAGTTCGTCGAAACTTTTTAGACGAATCTGCATACATGCATTAATTGTCATTCATATGGGGAATTGTTGGAATTTGTTTCCAAATATTGGGTTTGACCAATATTTGACCAAAAATTAAATGTAATTTCATTTTATGCAAATGAAAATAAATTGCATATTTGTAATTTACATTTGGAGTAGATTAATGTGATGCATTTATTTTTCTCAAAACCAGATTATGGTAAAAGAGAAATTAATGCTCAAAGTATGCAATTGAAAATGAGTTTATGAAGACTTTTGTGAATGTGGAAAGGCATATCTCACATTGCCTAGAAAGCACAAAGTATGAGAGTTTTTAAACTCATCCACTTCAAGAAGGTAACAATTAAGTGTTATCCTCCTACTGTGCAATCTAGTGGTCCATTGGGTCAACCATGAAAATAGTGGTCCAATTGTGCTAGTTTTGGACTAGCTCAAATTCAAACCACGAGGATGGTGCAAAGCACCATCTGAGCCCTAACGCCTAAAGGGCACTTTAGGGCAAACTTTGCATTTCGCATCGTCGATAAGAGCTAAGTAGATTTAAAGTTTTGTCTAGCTCACCCAAACGATTCGGTTCAGTCGTGGTTGGTGCTGGCCGGTTCGGTCTAAGGTCATCCAGGTGGGGCAGGCAGCGAAGTGGGCTGAACAGGTGTGTGGGGCGGTCAGATTGAGTCGAATATGTGCGAGAGGAGGATGTGTCCATTCGAATGAACATGGGTCGGTTCAGATGGAGAATTTGCGTCTTCTCGAATGGGCGTGAGTCTCTCCGCTCAATCTGGTGCCTTGATCGGGATCAGATTGGACGGTCCAAATCCATCCGATCTGAATTATGTCTATTCCCTAAAAGGCACAATAGCTCTTGAAAAACTATAAAATCCCCTCCCAATGTTTGACAATTTCATTCATTCAGTTATCAAGCATTCAATAACAAGTTAGAGAAAGAGCATATTGAAGCATAAATTCGTTTCAAGTCCATAAGTTTCAAATATTTAGATTTGTTCGCCGATGTCGTTAATTTTGAGTGTTCCTATTAACGACAGTTAGAGCCCGTCTGTTACACAATTTTAAAAACGCAGAGTTTTAAAAACGAATCATTTATTTGAAACGGAACTTTCTAAAATGGAGCATTAGCCTATAAATGTGTTTGGTATATCATGTTAAAACGCTAATTTAAAATTTAATGTTTATTTATAATGTCAATTTTACCCTTTTTATTAACACGATTTATTATATGCTATACACATTTTAGCTCTAACTATACTTTTTCTCAATCCTAAACTACACTCTATCAAAATTTAATAGAATAAAATAGTTATTTGATTTTATCTTTTAAGCTACATTGATAATTTTATGATTTTAAAAGTAAGTGTTATTATCTTAGAAAAAATCTGTATTGTTTAACCAGTCTACTTTAAATAAAAATAAGTACTATCGTGTCTTATAAAATATTATATTTTCTTAGTCCCTAAATAAATATTCATACTTAATTTTAAAAGACACTTTTAAAATGTGTGTTTTTTATTTATTTTAATAACAAAGATGTATAAATATCTGTGTTATCTACATAATTATATTCCCTAAATAGCTAAAAGAAAATCTTAATAATGCGTTTAAGGACAAAGTTAATTCACATAAATAAAATTTATTTCGGAACAAATAAAAATCTAAATTTAATTATTTATTTTGGGAGAAGGGAGTAGTAAAATTGGAACAAATGTTGGACAAATAGGTGATATCTTAACCCCTGATTTCTTCGGCTGGCAGCCGACCTTCGGCCTCGGCAACAATCCATGGTTTATGATTTTAAAGCTTCAGGTAGGTAAGGTAACTTGATGATCATTTTTCTCTTTGATTTTTTCAAACACCTTAAAAAAATAATTGAAAAAAAAAATGCGCATCTGAACACAATCTTCCTACTCGTTCTCTCCATCAGTATAAAAAAATAATCACAACAGAAATCCATTTTCATTCTATAATAAGGAGGTTAATTTGGTCCAAATCTTTTATTTGTTGCGTTTCTTTTAGTTTTGCCGCTACAATTTCCAGCCATAGAAACGGGATCGCCTTTTTGAGAAGCGTAGGATTGAAATGGATTATTCATAGCTTAAATGGATGAAACAAGTCGTTTCATCTTATGAACGAACGAGAAAAACTTGTTAGTAGCATGTGAGCCACGAAGAAGTGGATCAGGAACTGATAGTACACATTATTAAAATGAGTGAGCCACAAAGTGGATACGTGGGACAATTAATTCTCAAGGAAATTCTGTGTAATACAAGTCTCCACAATTAATTCTCAAGGAAATTGTGTGTAATACAAGTCTCCACTTTTCGTATTCCAATTAATTCTGATCGTGAAGTAGCTGTGACATTGCCAATGGATGTTACGTTGGTAGGGGACAGGACTTAACTGCATGAAGACGACAGAAATGTGGAAATACTTTACAACGTTAACTCTGACCATACCTTACACAAATCATTTACTTGTGTTACTGTCATCCTTGCATTCAACTTTTGAAAAAGAACAATAAAAAATATTCTTGTGATCTTCTTTATTTTGGTAAAATTTATACTCCTTCAGTCTCATGTGAATGGGCACTAACTTTATGGGTGTGAAAATTAAGAAAAAGTAAGAGAGAGAAATAGGTGGAGGAGGTGTTTGTGAGTATGAAGAATTAAATAGGAGAGAAAATGAGTGGGAGGAATAGTTAGGAGAGAGAATGTTGTGAGTGTAAAAGTAAAGTAGGAGAGAGAATGAGTGGGTAAAATAGTAAATATTTGTTTCCATTTTGGGCAGTGTCCATTCACGTGAGACGTTCCAAAAAAGAAATAAGTGTTCATTCACGTGAGACGGAGGGAGTATTTCTTTATATGATAAATGTAATTTTATTTCCAAGCAATTCAACTTTCTTCAAAAATAAAAAAAATCAATTATATTATAATTATGCAAATAGCCTAGTATAAATATGTCACCTCAAATATAATCCTTGCCACTTTATTAGCTCCCACAGTACAGTATTCTTTAAGAATGTCCTATTCCTAGTAAAAGCTCGACATTATTGGAAACTCTATTCTTTAAGATTCACATACTTGCTAGTAATTTATCTATTTTATTTATTTATCCGCATGAAATTGTTTTTTAGCATCTTTTAAAAGGTATTATACTATTACTAATAAAATGAGTGGACCTTTTTATATACTTTTTCTGTCCCACTACAACCTTTTCATTTATTGTTTTCAAAAGAATTTAAAAAAAATGTACTTTATTAGGTGTTGTGAATATGAAAAGTGAGGTTGTAGAAAGAAGGTAGAATATGAAATAATACTTGAATTGTTGTTGTAAGTATAATATATGTGTATCATTAATATAAAAGTACTAAAATATTTTCATTTTAGAAATTGTGCAATTTGTAATGAGACGGTTAAATGAAGAAAGTGTATAGAGGGACGGAGGGAGTACTTATTTCAACCAAGGTTCTAAAAAGCGCTAGGTGGATCTTGGCGGAGCCGGCCTGCGCCAGCTGTCGAGATTAGTCGGGATTAGTCGGGGACCTGCATGCCTTAACTAAAGGCGTTGGAGAGGGGCCAGCGCCCAGCGGCCTTTTAACACTGATTTCAACTCTTTTCTTTGAAACTGAGGGAGTATTGAAGAAAGACATGCTTGACAGTCTCCTAAAATAAAAATTTGTCCCCACTCTCATCTTTATCTAATACAGTGGATTCATTTAATAAAAAGATAATCCTTTGGCCCTTCATTTAATTGAGGAGACTAGAGGATTCATCCAATATAATGACCTTTATGTTTCTATTCTTTTTTCAAGTTTTCATTCTTTTTTCATGTGGGATGAAATCAAACCAAGTTACAACATAATGTTCCTCTTAAAATTGATTTTAAGATCTAACTTCATGCTTAATCATTATTTTAAAGAAAGCTCTCTACATGCGGATCCCAACGGACTACGATTTTCTAGCTCCGCATCACCCGGAACAAATTTAGAGAATGAGTTAAGCATGTATCAAATTTGGTACATTGTTTAACTCTTGCTGAGTTCACATCACGCGTGAGTGAGAGGATGTAAGTCAGCAAAAACAATGGCAGAGCATCACATGGACTTGTAGGAACATGCCATCAAGTTGTCTTTTTTGTCAATTTGTGAAGGATTTTGGCAGTTAGCGTCCCATTCATGATTTTTTTTTTTTTTTTACCTTTTACCCAAACTGTTGTCACTTTCAGGCCCTTTAAAAAAACTTGATGACCTTTAATTAAATAATTATTTAATTATTATTTGAAATTATTTATTTTTAATTATTAATAATATTTAATTAGTTGAAAGATTTTAAATGTGAAATAAAATTAAAAATATAAAAATAAAAATAAAAATTTGATTTTGATACCTACCATTTCAGATGAAAATTTTCCATATAAATAGTGCTCCATATATGTATCAAAAATTTGCATATGGCTTAACTCTCTCTCCATAGGAGATGCCCTTGTAGCCATCCCCACGTCAAGAATAAACAATACCTCTTATATAGCCAATTGATTTTAAAATAAAACCTCAAACTTCGTTTGTCAATGCAATAACAATTTGTACAATCACTTGGAGGAGAAGACCGAAAAAGACCATTGAAAATATAAAAAAAGATTACAGAACCCAAACAAAATGCTGAAAATCTGATGACAAATGAAAACAATCCAAGAAAAAATCAAAAGGAACTGCATCTTTAATCTCTGTTCTCCAAATAATCAACCTCAAAATCGACAGGATAAAGATCAGTAGTCGTTGATGTGGAAGAAGCAGTCCATGGTCCATCCATTGATGTACATTTGAGTCTGGAATTCACTTGTGTTCGTTACGTCTTTCATTCGTTTGGGCTTCATCTTTTTAATTACTATGCGCGAGTCCACAAATGATTCTTGAAAACGTGCCTTGCCTTCAAGAATGCTTACCACTGACGACATGGCAGGCCGGTCTGTTGAGGTGACATGAGTGCATTGTAGAGCTAAATTAATCATAGTCGTCACCTCTTTCTTGGAGTAGTTTGTTTCAAGTCTAGGATCGACCAAATCCATTAAATCTCCCTTCTCCTTCAACTCATTAGCCTGTGAGAGAAAAAAAAAAAAAAAGTACTAGCGAAATTCTTGTAAACAACTCTTTATTCTATTGGAACAGGCGAACAGACCTGCGTGAAAAAGATGATAGTTTTTTTTTAAACATGTTTTTTTTATTATTATTATTTGATAACTTAATCTATTACAATTTACAATAGTGACACCCGGAGAGTGAAATTTGTCATTGATGGGGATTGAAACTAACATTCCGTATAGAAAAGTATACCTGATGCCGCTTGAGCTAGAGTTCTTTGGCTAATAAGATGATAGTTATTTGAGTGGCAAATATTAAAGAGATAATGGAACTTACCCAATCGAGAAGATAGAAACTATCATCTTTTGCCATGTAACTAGTGTTGGCTCTTCCGCTGACAATTTCTAATGCAACGACTCCAAAACTATACACATCTGCTTTGTCTTACCCCGCATGCGCATTGCATATTCAGGTGCCATGTAGCCACTGAGAAACATAAATTTAATTATGATGAGCCCGGATCTACCTGACGCCCGGGCCCGCTGGTCCAGAACTGGACGTGACGCAGCTTCCTGGACCGCGGGAGGGAAGACCGCGGACAAATAGGCCCTTGTGGTCAAGACCGTGTCCCTCCTCGCATCATCCTCTTCGAGGACCATTGGGACCCTGCTCGCTGGATCCGTGCCCGCAGGAGTCATGCCCGCATCAACCGTGCTCGCTTCATATATCTTTGACCGCGGGCACAACGTTGACCACGGGCACATGCCGCTTCCCTAAGTTAATGTCAAGCCTTACCGAGCAAGTTAGCTTACCGGCTCTAACGAGCCACTTGCCGCTCCCCCATCACGCATTCAATGCGGCCTGGCCCGGCGCCTACTATTCCATTTAATGCACTAAGCTTCTGGCTACACGGCTCATGTCACTTTCCGGCCGTGTCCCCGGGATCAATGTTCCCTCCTCGACAGACCAATTAGGCTGCGGACACGTGTAGGCGGTCAAATACCAAAGTGCCCCTGTGGCCGATCTCATTGCTACCTCAACAAGCACCACGTGGCATTGCCTATAAATAGAAGGCCTTTACCCCTCGGGCAAGGTAAGTTCCATATACAATTGAGTAAGCTCTTTTTACTCTCAAAACCTAAACACACACACTCCAAAGGTATTCAAAGCCTTATTACTCGCATTCTTACTCTCACACCCGAGGGCCCGAGTTGGAGTAACATCCAACTTTGACCTTAATCGGTGCTTGTTTGTGTTGTGATCTAGGTACACAAAACCACCAAATATATCCTAGCCAGATATCCTTGAACCGCTCCCGACCCCGAAAAGCCGTGGCGTCATCGTGGTTCCATTGCCGGAAGCCGACTTTCTTTCGTTTCTCGTTAAAAAATCTTTTGTTTTCAAGGCACCTCACGTGTCCTAAACAAATTCGAGGCCGAAAGGCTCTTCTATTTTACATCACTAAGTTTTTCCCATTTAAAACTTTTGTTTTCGTGACACACCTTGTAGTCTAAACAACCGACCGTCAAAAGACACTTCTTTTCGCTTATTTTCACCTTTCCGTGACATGTCTCAAATTCTAAAAATGCTGGTCATTTAACCATAGAGGAGGAAAACCAAGCCGAACCCTCCAATAACAATAGGGAAAGGCAAACCAACTCGTCTTCAATGTAATGGGGGCCCATTCTCACTCAAAATCCCCTGCCTCAACGAGTTCTCCACCTAAGCAACCGAGGAAGCACGTGGCCGAGAAAGCCCAAGCCCTACTAAACACTAGCCCAAAACTCCCCAAGCTCGCATAAAAACACCAATCGACCACCCCACTTTCCCTGCAATGCATCCCGAGAAGGAAGGAAATCCTAGCCTCCAAATCCAAACCGGTCGCGGAAGCCGTGGCCATCAACGACGCGGAGATGGAAATATTTGAAATAGAGGCCAACGGAGGGCTACAGCTTCCTCAAGGGTCACAAAGGTTCTCCCAACGAGCTCCCCGCACACTCGCTTGCTAGTCAAGCCGCGGGGCAAACCGGGTTGACCCGGCCCCGAGCGCGGACACTCGGCCGCACGGAGCGTGGTGCATGTAGATGATAGCGAGGAAAGGGGGAAGAGGCACGATCAAATCGCCGTGCGAAGTCAAAGCCGACCCTCGCTCCGGCCAAGGAGAAGGTCGCGGCTCCACGAGCTAAAAAGCAAAAGGTTGATGATCGAACCCCGAGTTTGTGGAATTCATGCGTAAGATGTGGGAAACCCATCGTAAGGTCGCCGTAAGTGTGGCCGCACTATGGACGCCTTCGCCGATAAAATTGCGCGGGCACCGATCCGTAAGGGCAAACCCCCCAGATGGACACCTATGACGGATCCAAAAATGCCAAGAGTCATATGGGAAGATTTGAGGGCCGATGGCTTTATTCTCCGCGGATGAGTCGGTGATGTGCAAAGCTTTGGCTGCGACCTTCACCGGCAAGGCCCTATCTTGGATGCTAGCCCTCAAGCCCCGGTGTATCCAAATATTCGCCGGCCCGTAGTCCTCTTCCTCAACGCCTTTCTTGGAGCAGTGTGCCCGCTAGACCAAAGACAGATCTTGTCCGTGTCAAGCGTGCACCAAATGAGCCTACAAAAGATTATATATCCCGGTTCGGGGAAAGGTGAGCGAGGAGATTGTGGACCCGGACGAGGGGATATCGTACTATGTTTTGAAGGCGGCCTCGGCAACTCCTTCCTCAAAATGAATTTTGCCTCCAAAGAAACCTAAATCGATGGAGGAAATGTATGAAAGGGCATCGGCCATTGCCTCCGCCGAAGAGCCTAGTGTGCCGCTCCACGAGCTTCGCGAAAGAAAGGATAAGCCAAGTCCAGGAGACCACCCTGAGCCCGCTCATGCCAATAATCGTGGCAAAAACAGAGGCCGGGGATCGAAAGGCTCAAAGGCCGTGGCCGAAACAGCTTTATACGTAGCTCACCGACCCAAGGTGGTGATCATGAGAGCCTCGGACTTTCCTCCTCCTCCCCCATGCTTCGAAAGCCAAATGAGAGGAGTAGACTTAAATTCCGTGAGTTTCACAACGACCACGGGCACGAACCGAGGATTGTTTCCGGTGAAGCGAGTAATCCAAACAGAAAATTAATAACGGGGAGCTAACCAAGTGGGTTAAGGGAAACAATACCGCCCCCAATAACAATGATCGGCGGGCACGACACACCCGAGGACCGGACAGGGAATGAAAGAGATAATAATGATGACGATTTTGGGGACTATGACATTAACTTCATTGGGGAGGAACCTCCCACTAGTAGGCGATTGTCTCTCCAAATTCGGACATTAGAGAAGGTTTTTTCCATCCCCGCCCGGCCCCCGGAGGAAGAGTTTGGAAATTGGGTTCAAAAGGAGTGAACTTGCCTCCACCCTTTTTCATTCCACCACGGCCACTCACCCTCGAGAATGAGAATCAACCAGGGCAAACATAGGCCGTGTGTTGGTAGATCTTGGAGTGCCCGCGACATACTCTATTACCATACTTTGATCGGAATGAGAATGACGGAAGCACATCTCACTCCATATGCGGGTATGCTCGAAGGCTTCACAAACCACGCTGTAAGGGTAAAGGGGACGATTGTGTTTGACGTAGCTATTGGAGAAAAACCTATGCAGAAGACGGCCAAGATAACTTTCATGGTGGTCGATCTTCCTTCCCAATACAATGCCATTCTCGGCGTAGCGCTCGAGCCGGAATTGGGAATAGTTGCGCCCATCCCCCACCAAAGGGTGAAATTTAACACCCGGGCGGGGTTGCTACCATCAAGAACCAGCCCGGGAGATTCCTCCGAGCACTGGAGGAAAAAAGGAAAGAACAGAAAGGCCAGACATCCTGCCCGCAGATAGAGGGCAAGGACAAAATAATAGAGGGAAAAAGCGAGGACAAGTCACAAAAGGGGAAAGCCCTTGCACTCCCGCCGCCACCCGTACCAATTGGCATGCTTTCTTTCCATTCCACAAAGGTGGAGCTCAAAATGAGCAGAAAATCAAAGCAGTTGGCTGCCCCTGTTGAGGGAGGATATATTGATCGAGGAATAGAGGGGGAAATTGACCGTGATATCATATATTCAATGGCAACACTGACCGAAGCTCAGTCGGCCCCCCAACTATTGTCATTGACTCCTGCACAATCGTGAAATCGGCGACCTTCAACCTAACGACGAGCTCGAGGAGGTGGTAATCAATCCCCACTTCCCCGAGCAAACAGTTAAGGTTGGGCTGGAAATTCACAGCGAGGAGAGAAGGATACTTATTGAGTTCCTTAGAGCAAATTGCGATGTGTTCGCTTGGAGGGTGGAAGATATGCAAGGCATCAGCGAGGACGTGATCCTCCATAAAATCAACGATGACCCCTCCTTCAAAAACATTCACCAGAAATCCAGATATTTCTCCCGGAGAAAGAGATTGCCATCAAGGAAGAGGTGGAAAAGTTGCTAAAGCGGGGATAATAAAGGAGATCTCCTACCCCAGTGGGCGTCAATGTGGTCATGGTTAAGAAATCCAATGGCAAATGGAGGATGTGCGTTGATTTCACCGATCTCAACAAGGCATGCCCCAAAGATTGCTTCCCTCTTCCTCGCATAGACAGATTGGTGGATTCTATGGCCGGACACGAGTTCTAAGCTTCATTGATGCCTACTCAGGCTACCACCGAGATCCGAGATGGCTCCTGAAGATGTCCGCTCTGTAGCCTTCATTCTTTGCGGGCAAGACATGCTTGCTACACTATGATGCCACTTTGGGCTAAAAATGCGGGAGCCACATATCGGCGCATGGTCAATCTCGGTCTTTAAAAACCAACTAGGCGAAATGCGGGAGGCCTACATTGACGACATGGTCATAAAAACTAAGGAAAACTCCCACGAGCTCGATGTGGAGGAAACCTTCAAAAACTTGCGCCATAACAGCATGAAGCTAAACCCCTTAAGTGCGCTTTCGGGGTCAAGGCGGAGCAAGTTCCTCGGATTCATGGTCAACCAAAGAGGGATAGAGGCTAATCCGAGAGAAAATCCAGGCCCTATTAGACATGAAACCTCCTGCCTGCGTGAAGGATGTACAAAAACTTAATGGTCGCATCACCGCACTTGGCCGCTTCATCTCGCGGTCGGCGAGAGAGATGCCTCCTTCTTCAAAACTCTCGAAAGGGGGAAGAGAGGCGATGAATTTACATGGAGCACCGAGTGCCATCGGGCTTTTGAAGAAGTCAAGACATACCTCGGGCGGCCACCTCTGCTCGGTAGCCGGTGCCGGAGAAGAGCTTTTACGTATTTAGCCAAGCATCGATCGCGGGCAAGAGTTTGTTCTTGTAAGGGAGGAGAATAACTCCCAAAAACCGGTTTATTATGTAAGTAAGGCCTTTGTCCGCCGTAGAAGGGCGTTATCTTAATATAGAAAAGTTAGCTTACGCCTTGCTTGTATACGCTCGAAAATTAAGAGCCTACTTTTACGCACATCCTATAACCGTACTAACCGAGGCCCCGCTTAGAAAGGTTTTACATAAAACCGTAGTCCTCGGGGAGAATGCTAGCTTGGTCTATAGAGCTCACCGAGTTCCGGATCACCTACTCCCGAGAAAGACAATCAAAGCGCGAGGCCTTAGTTGATTTTGTAGTAGAATCATCATTAAAATTAGCGGACGGCGACCTCGAAAAGAAAGCGAGCGAGAATCGAAGATAACCCAAAAGCCCGAGCACGAAATTGTTCAACCAAGGGAGCGTCCGAGAAGAGGTGTGGACTTTATATGTGGACGGCTCACGCGAGCAAGTTAATCGGTGGAGCGGGCATACTTCGGTGCACCTGCGGGGAGAAATTCATGAGGGCCTTGAGGTTCAAGTTCGAGGCATCAAACAATCAGCCGAATATGAAGCGATCATAGCGAGGCATGGAGGCGGCAAGAGACTTGGGAGTTCGAATATTGAGATCAATAGTGACTCTCGGCTCATAGTTAATCAAATTAGGGGAGTATGATACTATCGACCCGAGTACTAACTCGATATTGTGACCTCGCAAAAACCCTCATCAAAAATTTCACTTACTATGAAATTTGAACCAAGTCATGAGAGAGGACAATGTGGAAGCCGACCTCCTCTCAAGAATAACCGAGCAAGAAATTGGTGAGTTGGAGACAAATTGCCGATTGAATTCACGGAGAGACCTGCTATAGATCGAATACGGATAAACAATATTGAGGATCAAGTAAGGTGGGTGGATGAAATGAAGGATTACATCGAGAAGCAAACCCTCCCCGAGGATCCAGGTAAAGGCTAGAGCCATCGAACGGTGTCCGCGAAATACCTCGTCCTCGATGGGGTGCTTTTCGGCGATCATTCACCAAGCCTTTACTAAGATGTGTTAAGACTCACATGGTCACCAACTTGCTCTATGAGGTTCATGAAGGAGTTTGTGGCGGACATCCAGTGCTCGCACCCTCTCGAGACAAGATCAAATTCCAAGGATTCTTTTGGCCCACAATGAGAAGGGATGCGCGGGAGTATGTTAGAAAATGTGATAAGTGCCAAAGATTTGCGGACATCCCTAGACTACCATCAACGGAAGCGAGACTTTGGTAGTACCATCGTGGCCGTTTGATACGTGGGGGATAGATCTTATTGGACCATTTCCAACGGCTAGAGGAAGCATCGAAGTACTTGTGGTGGCCGTGGATTATTTTACCAAGTGGACGGAAGCAAAGGGCTTGGCCACCATTTAGAGGATAACACTATCGGTTTTGTCCACGACCACATCTATTGTCGATTTGGGGTTCCCAGAGCAATAATTTCGCATAATGGCACCCAATTCTCCGCAAAATTCAACTGCTGAATGTGTGAGAATGAAGGTGCAACACCGTAAGTCCGCAGATTGCCTATCCTCGGGAAATGGTCAAGGCGAGGCCGCGAACAAGCTAGTCCTAGCGCCTTAAAGAAAAATTTGGAAGGGCGAGGAGGACGTTGGTTGGACGAGCTCCGAGATCGCATTATGGGTTGTCCGCACCACGATAAGAAATTCAACGGGAGAAACTCCCTTCTCGCTCACGTATGGGTCGAGAGGCAATGGCTCCGGTTGAGGTAGCCACTACCCTCGTGCAGTCACATACTTCGACGAGTCTCAAAACGAGGCAAACGAAGGTGTGACACTGGACGATCTCGAAGGAAAGAGAATGCGGGCACATGAAAAAATGGTGAACTACAAACGAAAGCGAAGAAGCACCATGATAAAAGAGTAAATAAGAGGAGTTTTCGGTTGGAGGCTGGGTACTCGAAGCGTAGAGGTCCGAGGGACCCAACAGTTTCAACAAGTTTGTCCCCGAAATGGGAAGGTCCATATGAGGTCACAAAGATAGTCAAAGAGGGCACCTATATGTTGCGACCAAAAGAGGGAGAAGAGCTTAAGCACTCCTGGAATAGCGACCACTGAAGAGATACTTCTTTTGAAGTCTTTTGTAATTTTTGGAAGGAGTATAGACTATATATATATAAGGGAAAAGTTATCATCATATTTTGATGCAAAAATCAATTCCCACCGGCCTCAAAAGCTAAGGTGGATGCCCGCGTGCGGATGCCGGTGAGTTCAAGAGCCAACATATGAGCTCCTGCTTAACGATGCGCAAAGATCTAAGGATCCGCGTGCCTATATATGTACAAAGATCCATTACGATCCGTACCGTGATCGCGGGGAGGACTCTCTCTGCTCGCGTGACACCACCAAAAATAAGTGGATATAGATGAACGTAGGTACAAAGGCCATGATGCCCGTGCCTACGGACTCTAGTGGGGACAATGACACGAAGTCCGGACCCACTAATTGCGCGAAGGACCTCGTTAGGGCCGTTACTCGCATGTTTGTATGTGACAAAGGCCTACATATAAGCCCGTTCACCAAATCGCCACGAGACCCTCACGAAAAACCTTAGGGAGTTTTGAATAAAGGGTCAAATAAGTGAGAACCTCCAATAAGGGGATACGAGATGCCGGGGGTTAAAGGGCCTCTATGCTAAAATATGCTCCTACCTTTACATTGCGCGGACAATAGCCTCACGGCCACCTTACGCATGCCACATGAAAGTATGCTTGCCTTGGCTACTTTTGACTTACACCACAGCTCGCAAGGCTGGGAATAAGTGTAAATGGATGAGAGTGATCAAACTAGTTTAACAAAGCCAAATAGACAAACTGGGGTCAAGACCCCTAACTTTGCCACAAGGCTAAACAAACGCGATCATAGAAGAATAAAGTGACTCTCACAAAAACCTAAGGGTTTTGAATAAAGAGTTAGGAAAACTCAAAAATGCGGGCAAAGGGCCTACTAGGCTGTTTGCCGCGTAAGGAGAAGTATAAAGTTAATTGCAAGTCAAAAGCATTTGGAAAAAGTGGTAAGGCAAGAATGCAAGTATTAAGATGCTCGAAGATTGCCAAACTACTCAAAATAGCCTACGAGACAAGCAATTAAGATAAAAATAAAGGAGCCAAGTTGAGAAAAATGCTTCTATTAATGATGGAGAAAGTATTTACAAATTCCTACACTATTACAAAAAGAGAGCCTATTCTACTACAACAAGAAAAAGCAAAAATCCTAAACTTTAGGAGCTTGGTCCTTAGTTGCATCTGCGATCTCCCCGGCGCACCATCCGTGCCCGCTTCTCGAAGTTGGAGTTGGGGAAGGAAGACGGGTCATCGAGAATCTCTGTTATAGGGTCGAGAGATGGGCTCGGCAGGAAATTTGGAGGCTGCCCGCGGAGGAAAGAGATCTCCTATGGCGGGCCCATTTGGAAGAACACGAGCCAAGGCATCCCCCGATGATATAGGGTTATCCCCGAACCGCGGTTCATCCAAATCGGCGATCGGGCTAAGAGCCGTCACTTCGCCACGGGAGGCGGAGAGGCGCGGCGGACGGCTCCAAACTTTGACCTCGTCCTCGGACAAGGGAACTAGTGCATGCCGGGCAAGCACTCATCATCCGTAGCAACAAGCGAGCCAATTACGGCCAACTCCGCACGGTGAACTTGCCGTGGCCGCAAAATTCCTTATTTGCGTCGGACCCCGGCCTCATGCTTGAGCCGAGGTTTTCGGCAACGAGCCGAGTCCTTGAAAGCTTGGGAGTTCATGTATTCCTCCACGGCTTCCTTGCGGACATCGTCGAGGGCGGACTTCCCCTCTGCCTCCATCCTTTTGTAGGGAGCGGCTCGTCGGACGGCTCGTCCACCTTCTTCCCAGAGCCTCCAGATCAGCCTTGGCAGCATCCAGCCTGGCCATGAGCTCTTTATTTCTGGGCTCCCACTCGTTCTTGTGCCCGCGGAGCTCATCCCGCTGACCCCTTATCCTCTCAAGGTCCTTCTCGAGCTGGGTCATCCTCTCCTGGAAGCCCTTCAAATCATTCTCCTTCTGAGTGAAGGCCCTTTCCTTGTCCTCCAGCAGGGAGTTCAAGGTTCCAATTCTTGTTTGAGCCTCCTCCAGCTCCCGAAGTTTGGCCGCCAAGATGGAAGTTTTGTTCTCCACCTCGGCGGTCGAGTGTCACGGCTTTCACGCGGCCGCATGACACCTTATTACTCACCTGCGGGCAGAAAGATCAAAAGTTATACAGTGAAAAAAAAAATGGTGAAGCCAAAAGATTAAGATCAAGCGAGCATCTACCTCGGTCAGAGCGAGGCCTATATCCCCCACCAGGGCAGAGGCATTCTCCTCGACAACTATGCCTTTATAGAAGTCCGGAGAGTATAGGCGGTTCGCCAGCCCGATCCCAACGGATGCATTGGCAGAGTTCCGGGCATAAATATCCACCCCGGTGATGTGAGACACCTCGGACAGCCTCTTCCTGACCGCCAGAGTCTCCTCGCGAGTGGTCGAGGAAAGCTGGATAAACGGCCGAGCGAGATAGTGCCCCCAGACGGGGGAGGAGAAGGCGAAGTCACAGTAGGGGCAGTCATAGTCCGAGGAGGAGCATCCCCGACCTTCTGCAGCTTCCTTTGTCCCTGTCCCTGCTCTCCATCCCTCTCATTTCTCTTCCGAGAATCCATTTGATGGCCGGAAGGAATGGTGCGGCCAGGGGGAGAGCGGGAGCCTCTAGAACTGGAGGGAGGAGGACCCCTGGGGGGTGGAGGCGAGATTCCCGTAGTAGGGATAGTTTTCGGAAGGCTAAGGGGATCCCCGTCTTTACGCTCACAACGGGCACCGATCTTATCCTTGGTGGGGACCCCACCCATCTCATTCTGCCTCTTCGGGCGGCTTCCTTGTTGGCCTTCATATTCTTGGCCTTCGGTTAGGCGGCGCTTAGTGGAGGAGCCATCGGAAATTGTATTCTTACGGATCTACTGCGGAGGGAAAGAGAAAAGGTTAGAATGCGGTCAAAAATCAAAGATAAAGATAAATGGGCAACGGTTATATGAAAACAGAGTTAGAGACCGATAAGTTCGGGAGGATCGCACTCGGCGCCCGGCATGCGGGTCTTACAATCCGCCTCAAATTGGTAGTGCTCGTGCACCCTCCAATCGGGGTCGCGAGGCAACGACTCTATTGCTACTCAGGGGGCATGTGGGCGCCCTCCTGCGGAGCCACCCCGAGTAGATCAATAAGGGCTCATCCACTACAATTGTGCCTACATCATAAACGGGCTCCTCCCGCTATCCAAGTAAAGGGCCGAGATGCCTCTACTATGGCGGTGCGCATAGCATCGGCGAGAGGACGGAGTCAGGATAAGCTGCTAGCGGACACCTTCATCGGGGCTGGACTGCGAGGCTTGGAAAAGGGCCATCCAAACCTAGACTTCAATGACCGGGATATCCTTACAGTTCCATTGGTCAAACTTGTTCGAAGGGGAGAGAAGGTCTTGGTAGAGAAATTCCTAGCCTTGAGCCCGGAATGCCGCGGAGAATTTGGTTACGATAGTAAGCGTAGAGCCCGGCCGGGGTGGGTTCATAGCCCATGAATCTGCAACGGCTATGAAAGAAACAATGGCCACGATGGCATTGGGAGTCGGGTTCGCTGGGGAGCGGCGGTTGAACTCCGAGGAAGTCATAGTAGAAAAGATCCGGGGGCGGCCTCGAGGCCATTCTCAAATTGAGCGCCATAGAAAACTAAGGCCCTATTATCCTCGCGGACATCAGCTACTGTCTCCTGCCTCAGCTTATCCTTCCCCTTTATCGGAACGTGTCCTAAGGTGCGGACACGGTAGGCGTTGCGATCCACGTTATAAACCTCATAAATATCCTCCTCCCAGTTGAGGATAGCCACTTCCTTGGCTTTCTTACTACGGCCATGGCCAGGGTTCGCCTCAACAGCTGGCCGTTTGCCTTTATTGCGGGCAGGGGCCTCAGCTACCTCCTCCTCGGAATCAGGGTCAGAAAAGGCATCCACGATGTTCGTGGTCTCAGCGGCCTTCTTAGAGGTCCCCGCAGCCCTCCTAAGTTCGACCTCGCGGTCATCCTCCTCGGTCTCCGTGCTCGTCGAGCCAAAGAGACCCGGTGGCATCACCGCGGGCAGAGGTCCACTTCATCCTCATCCTCCCCGCCTACAGTAGTCTCAAAATTTAGAGGCTCCAGCTCCTCACTACTACTTAGTTCAATGGTTTCAGCACAGGGGCCGCGGGCACCACGTTGGGAAGTACAGTCCTCAGGGGCAGGACATCCAGGGTCATTCGGGTGCATTGCCGGTGCCGCGCGGCATTGGTTTGTTCGGGGTCCATTAGCTCACACTTCTCCCAATCGGTTATACATTCGGGGACACGGATCGCTCTCCTCACAAGTTCAACGGCGTTCGAGCCTGATCTCTCTCGCGGGAAACACACACAAAACCCCCATTACAAAATTTCTTAGCCTTCGGTGATCCCCGGCACCGGTACATTACGATTGTAGATGTACTTCTTCTTGGCCTCCCACAAAGGGGTGGGACAAAAGGCCCCCAATCATCTCTCTCACGAGAAAAACAGGAAACACCCAAGGGATAGCCTTATCCACCCCAATCCTACCTTCCTAAAGATACCACCAGTCCGTTTACAGACGGCAAAGATATCAGGGGTGGATCCATCTCCTAGTTCTACGGGACGGCGGGGTCCAAATTCTCGAGTGGTCATTATGCAAAACCCAGAAAGGGAAAAGAAAAATAGAGGGAGATGAAGAAGAGAAAGCACCCAATGTTACTTACGAAAAGAAAGCTTGAGGGTAGATTCGGAGAACGGTTGCACAAGAATTCGCAGCAAGAAGTTTCTCTCTCTAGAGCTCTTTGAATATTTGGAAACGGTAAAAGTGTTTGGGGTTTAAGGGTTTGGTATTTATAAGGCCTACCTATACGGGTTAACCCGTTAACCCGTATTAATTAGCCCACAAATCCAGCCTCGGACCCTGAACCGTCTCCAAACGTTTGAAAATTCGAAAATTAAATACCTTTTGCATTTATTACCCCCCTTGGATGGCTGACACGTACCCCTGACGTACCACTAACCCGTCTTTTCATCTGCCAAGGGGCCCACCTGTTAGACGGGAGGCACGCCATGCAATGGACCACGTGTCACTCACTGGTGCCTCCCGAACGTTCCACTTTGGCCCGTAGGGCCAAGCAACAAACAAGGAAACGCCCGGCACGGTGCTCGTCAGAGGAAGCGGTGGAGCGGGAGCCGAGCTTCTAGTAGCTCCTCACTCAGACCATAAATAATCACACTTGGAGCTAGGGGCCATTGATGAGCCCGGATCTACTGGACCGGGCCCGCGCTCGGTCTAGCCCGAGGAACCAGTGACGTGGCAGTTCCTAGACCGCGGGAGGGAAGACCGCGGACAAATAGGCCCTTGTGGTCAAGACCGTGTCCCTCCTCGCATCATCCTCTTCGAGGACCATTGGGACCACCTTTCGGCGGATCCGTGCCCGCATGAGTCATGCCCGCATCAACCGTGCTCGCTTCATATATCTTTGACCGCGGGCACAACGTTGACCACGGGCACATCTTGCTTCCCGGTTAATGTCAAGCCTTGCGGAGCAAGTTAGCTTGCGCTCTGACGGGCCACTTGCCGGCTCCCATCACGCATTCAATGCGGCTCGGTCCGGCGCCTACTATTCCATTTAATGCACTAAGCCGGCTACACGGCTCATGTCACTTTCGGCCATGTCCCCACAGACGATCAATGTTTCCTCACTGACGGGACCCAATTAGGCTGCGGACACGTGTAGGCTGGTCAAATACCAAAGTGCCCCCTAGAAATTTGATCTCGTGCTTACCTCAACAAGCACCATGGCATTGCCTATAAATAGAAGGCCTTTACCCCCTTGGGCAAGGTAAGTTCCATATACAATTGAGTAAGCTCTTTTACTCTCAAAACCTAAACACACACACTCCAAAGGTATTCAAAGCCTTATTACTCAGTATTCTTACTCTCACACCCGAGGGCCTGAGTTGGAGTAACATCCAACTTTGACCTTAACGGTGCTTGTTTGTGTTGTGATCTAGGTACACAAAACCACCAAATATATCCTAGCCAGATATCCTTGAACCGCTCCTGACCCCGAAAAGCTGTGGCGTCATCAAATTACTTATTGTTCGCTCCCATAAAATATTTTATATACTAAGATACGTAATCAACAACTGAAAATGGAAAAAAAAAATTGTTTTAACTCACTAAGTTCCAGCAATTCTGGTGCTTATATGAGTATTGTCCTCCTCGTCAAGTTTAGCCAGACCAAAGTCAGATATCTTAGGGTTAAGATCTTTATCAAGCAACACATTGGTAGCCTTAATGTCTCTGTGGACTATCTTCAGTCTCGATTCTTCATGGAGACCAATGCAGATCTTCTGCCTTGTTGGCCAATCCAATTTCAACTGGAAATCTTCTGGGCCTTAAACACACACACAAAGAAAAGGGACAGAAAAATGCAATGAGCACGAGTATGTGTGTATGTGTAGAAAATCTGACATTGATTGGAGTTGAGTACAACAAGAGACGGTTATTTACCAAACAATGCACGAGCAAGGCTGTTGTTTTCCAAGAATTCATACACAAGCAACAATTGATTCCCTTCAATGCAACATCCGTACAGCTTCACAAGATGAGGGTGTTGCAGACCAGAAATCATGCCTATTTCATTGATAAACTCGCGATTTCCTTGCTTCGATTTGTTAGAACATGGATTAATTAATATGTGTTATTTAATTCCATTTGTTATAATCATTTAATAATATTAAAGTATAGACAAAATGTGTAGAATTCCATTAGGTGTAAGTACCATTAAATGATGGGCATAATGGTAACTTCACACCATCATCTTTATGAAAGGGTGTAGTCCCTAAATGAAGTGCCCCTTGGATTCCTATATAAAGGCCTATCCATCAAGCCTATGAATCTACTAGTTACATCATTTCTCATTCAGTCAAAACTCAACCTAAGTAATTGAAGATTAAAGAGATTAAGGGCACTTATCATTTAGAAGATCTACTCTTTCCTACTTTCTCATTTATTCAAGAACAAGATCAAGAACACAATCATGGAATCACAAGGTACACGCTTCCGTATTATTCTTCTTCTTCTTCTCCTTCTCTTCTTAATCTAGTTGTGAGTCGGTTCATGGTTAATGGATCGTTAATGTTCCAACAATTGGTATCAGAGCCTACTCATATACTAGATTGAGTTTGAAATTCTTATAAAGCCTTATGCTTTAATTCTTGTATGATTTCATTTAGTTTTTGTTCTTGTTCATAATACTCATCTTGTCTAAGAGTATTATATTCATAAACTTCATTCTATTTCTGATTTTGGTTTACACAAAGCTTTCAATTCTTAATGTAAGATTATCCTATTTTGGACATAGCCACCCTCATTTGATGCGTTGTGAGTTTGTTCAAATGTATAGCCACACATTTAAAAATGTGATGTGAGTATAAGGATCTACTTGCTTTGGTTGAATAATCATTCACCATTAAGTTAAGAATTGATAGTCTAAAGGGTATTGAATGTTATGTCTCGTTGTCCTGGCAAAGGGCCCGGCGCCCTCCGAGGGCGTGGGCCTAGCCGACGTGTAGACTGGTATCGGACCACAAAGGGGGGTGCGGGGGGCGTAGCCCCCCGCGGTATGGTATGACTCTCTCTATTTGATTCAAAACTGTTCATAAAAGGGTTCAAAACTGTTCATAAAAGGGTGTTAAAAATGGTGACTTTTCGTCAAATCTGGGCACTGGGCACATGGGCGGTCGCCCATCTTGATCTGGGCGGTCGCCCATGTGTGTACGGCAACTTCAATGATCGTGAAATGCAGCTTGGGCGGTCGCCCATCTTGACCTGGGCGGTCGCCCATGTGTACAGCGACTTCAAAATTTGTGGAATTGAAGCTTGGGCGGTCGTCCACCTTGACCTGTGCGGCCGCCCATGTGTGCAGAAGCTTCAATGTTTATAGAACTGCAATTTTTTTTGTCATTCATACCCTTTTGGTCTTTTGTGAAAATTTGTTAGTAAATTATAGTATCTAGACACCAGTCGCGCTTCGGCGGTTCTTAGAGTTATCGAACTTTAAGAATGGACGGGTAGAACAAAAGGATACTATCTTTTAATGATAAATTTCACTTATTTATTTACCCTTTAAATTTTCAGAAATAACCTTAAGGCCTTTTGTTTCCGATTAATTATATCCTTAACATTTTTGGATATAATTAACATGCTTGTTTCCCAAAGGAGACCTTGTTGATTAAATTCAAACTTGTTAAAAGATGAATGTAAATATTGATATGTGATAACATGCTTGTTTCCCAAAGGAGACCTTGTTGTTGACTAAGTATTTACATTCATGGGGTAATAATTGAACTAAACTTTTGGTCATTTTAAATGCTGTGAACCATCCCAAAGGAAGGCGGGTGTTTAAAGTGAATTGTTTATATTCTTTATTACCGGGAAACAAGTACCTTAAACTTTAGGACACCTTTTGTACTTGATCCGACCCAAAGGAAGGCAAGTATTTAAAGTGTGTTGTTTAAGCTATTTGTTTACCTTAAGATAAATCAAATTGTGAGTCAATTCGTAATCCAAAGATTAGTCTTGATGTCATGTTGATTATCTTTTATTTTGATGGAATTCATTTGATATAATTAATCATTATGTAGTTTCTTATATATGTTTTATTTCATTCTTGTTCTTCTCCTTCAGATTTGATTAATGCTTCATCCGTAACTACTGCTATAAATGATGTACCTTTGCTTACTGGGACTAAACTTAAAACTTGGAAAAATAATATAACGATGATCTTAGGCAATATGGACATCGATCACGCATTTGGGGAATCAAGTCCCATTTGCTCTCACTAAAGGAAATACCGTTATAGAACGGAAAAATGTTGAGCAATGGGAACGGTCCAACCGCGTGAGTCTAATGATCATGGAAAATGCAGTTTCAGAGACATTTTTGGACAATGTCTTTGAAATCGAAAATGCTGAGTTTTTTCTTGAATACTTGTGGAAACTTGTTTCCATTCGGTACAAGGGTGACGAAAATCTTCGGGAGTACATTATCGAATTATTTCATCTTTCGATCAAACTAAAAGCACTTAAGTTAGAGATTTCGGAAGATTTGCTCGTGCACTTAGTTTTGATCTATCTTCCTCCTCAATTTGGTCCTTTTGAAGTGACCTATAAATGTCAAAAGAAAAAGTGGAATATTAATGGATTACTTTCACATATGACATTAGAGGAAGATAGAATGAAATATCTCAAATTAGAAAGTACTCACTCATCATTTACTTCTTCTCGTGGGATTAAGAGAAGAGGGAAGGAAATTGCGGTTGCAAGTAAGAAGCATAAGGGATCATTTAAGGATCATAAAATCAAGAAATGCTTCTTTTGCAAGGACCTTACTCGCATGAAGAACGACTACCATAAATATCGCGAATGGCGAATTCAGGATGGTATGTCATTTGGTCTTGTTTGTACTAAGGCAAATTTGGTTTCAATTCCTTAATATACATAGTGGTTGTATTTGGTGCAACAACTCACATTAGTTCATGTATGCAGTGTTGCACAATTACCGAATCCCCAGTGAAGATGAGAAATACATCTATATGGAAGCCGGAAATCCGGTTGAAGTTATAGGCATAGGGATTTTGTTAAGTACGGCTATTATTTTGTATTAAATAATACATTTATTGTATCGTCATTTAGGCGGAATTTGATATCGATCACAGTATTAGATCGGGAAGGTTATTCTGTTCATTTGATAATAATAAATGTGATCTTATTTTCAATTCCGAGGTTGTCGGTATTAGTACTTTATCTTAACAATGACAATTTTATTTACTTCAAACAAGAAATACTATTAATGAGTCCCATAATAATGAAACCAAAACTAAAGGCACTAAGCAAAAGTTATCAAGTGAAAATTCTTGTATTCTATGGCATAGGCGTTTGGGTCATATCTCCAAAGGGAGAATTGATAAAGCTTATGTCGGAGGGAATTCTAAAAACAACTTGATACTCCGGATAAAACTTTTGCATTAAAGTGTTTTAAAGAATAAATTTACAAACATTAAAGGAAATAGAATTTTGAGAGTATCA
This sequence comes from Adenophora triphylla var. japonica, assembly GCA_022495995.1. Classification (NCBI taxonomy): domain Eukaryota; kingdom Viridiplantae; phylum Streptophyta; class Magnoliopsida; order Asterales; family Campanulaceae; genus Adenophora; species Adenophora triphylla. Next base: position 81,393 of record JAFEMH010001910.1, read on the forward strand.
AACGTCTTGGAACTAATTCATATGGACATTTGTGGACCATTCATTAACCCTTCATGGAATGGTCAACAATATTTCATTACGTTCATGGATGATTACTCTCGTTATGGATACATTATTTTCTTCATGTAAAAGTTTCAATCATTGGTCGTTTTCAAGTCTTTTAAGGCATAAGAAAGACTATTAAGAACGTTAAATCCGATCATGGTAGTGAAAACTACGGACGGTATAACGTATTGGGTGAATAACGTCCGGGTCCTTTATATTCGCTATTTTGAAGAGTGTAGGATTGTCCCTCACTACACCATGTCGGGTAAACCTAGCATAGTATATTGGAGAGACATAAATCCTTAAGGATATGATAAGAAGTACGTTTTCTTGTACTTCTTTACCTCACTCATTATGGGCGAAGCATTAAAAACCGCAGCTTATATTCTCAATAGAGCACCTTCAAAAGCTATCGACAAAACCCCTTATGAGTTATGGACGAATAAGAAACCGTCCTTAAATCATCTTCGTTTATGGGGGTGTCCAGCAGATGCTAGACCTTATAAGGTCTAATGAGGGCAAACTGGACCTAAATACTGTTAGTAGCTATTTTGTAGGGTATGCCGAGAGATCCAGGGGATAAAAATTTTATGACCCGAAAACTAGAACATTTTTTTCGAGACTGACAATGTTAGGTTCCTTGAGGATGTTGAATTTAGTGGGAGAAATAGTAATGATTTTGAATTTGAAGAGTTAGAGGAACCACTCTTTATTCCTCAAACTTTAGTTCCTGTTGGAAATCAAGTAATTGTACCTGAAATTCAACAAAGAACATACAATTCAAAATAGAGACTCCCGTAAATAACGGACAACATGAAAATGTTGAACATAATGAAATTCAACAACCTCAAAATGAGGATGAACCGGTGTCCTTAAGGAGATCTACTAGAGAAAGAAGAAGTGTTATTTCGGATATTTATGATATGTATCTTGCGGAGAATTAGGACACCTTAGGTTTAGTGGGAGATGATCTAATCACCTTCCATGAAGCCGTTAATAGTCCTAATTCTCATAAGTGGATCAATGCCATCAATGAGAAGTTAAAATCAATGAAAGACAATGACATTTGGGATCTTGTCCCATTACCTGAAGGTGTAAAACCTATTGGTTATAAATTGATATTTAAAACCAAAAGGGATTAGCAAGGTAATATGGAAAGATATAAGACACGTCTTGTTACTAAATGATTTACTCAAAAGGAAGGCATTGATTATAAAGAAACATTTTTTATGGTATCTTCTAAAACCTCTTTTATGATCATTATGGCATTAGTGACACATTATGATCTTAAGCTTCATCAAATGGATGTTAAGACAGCTTTTCTCAATGGCAACATTGAGGAAACTATCTATATGAAGAAACCAGAAATGGTGACTAATTCGGATCAAACTAGTCAACTGGTTTGTAAACTTAAGAAATCCATTTATGGGCTTAAGCAAGCATCTCGTCAATGGTACTTAAAATTTAACCAAGTTATTCTTTCATTTGGCTTTGAAATGAATCTTGGTGAAGATTGTGTGTACCATAAGTTCAGTGGGAGTAGATTTATTATTTTGGTCTTATATGAGGATGATATTTGAATGATATTTTTCTTGCTAGTAATGATAAGGACCTTCTAAAAACTAAGAAATTTCTCAAACAAATTTGAGATGAAAGATCTTGGTAAAGCATCTTTTGTATTGGGAATCCAAATTCATCGTGATCATTCACGAGGTAATTTGGGATTATCACAAAAGAGCTATATAGAGAAGGTATTACAAAGGTTTAGCATGAAAAATTGTAAACCACATGACACCCATGTCTCTAAGGGAGATAAATTCAGTTTAAAGTAAATGTCCTAAAGATTAATTTTAAATCCAAGTATACGGAAAATATCCCTTATGCACCGGCAGTAGGAAGCTTAATGTATGTGCAAGTCTCGTACTGCATGCACCTTGTATTTATTATTGGTATGCTTGGTCAATACCAAAGCAATTCGGAAAGAAGAACATTAAGTCGCATCCAAAAGAATGATGAAGTACCTATAAAACATTAAACTACATGCTTATGTATATAAAATCGGATCATTTTGAGATCATTAAGTATTCCGATTATATTTTAGTGGATGCAAAGATGTCGAAATACATCCTATGGTTATGTCTCTTGTTGAAGAGAAATAAGTATAAAATGAACAAATAGATATACAACTTATAGGATCAAACTCCATGTTATTGGATCCATTTTGTAAAGTGTAATCTCTTTTGATGTTTCACGAGCATACTGCTCATATGGGTGAAACAACTTTTGATAATGCTTAAATCAGTGGGAGTTTGTGTTGTTATCTATTTCCTTGTGTTGTTATTGATCTCATTTGGTTAAGTAGGACTAGTTGGAGAATATATATATGTGTTCTTCATATATATTCATTAATATTCCATGCTACATATCTATACTTAATCTATGTCGTTTAGTTGGATATATGTATGTGATTAATGTGGGTTTAGTTGCGAATCAATTACAACGACTGCCCCTTTAGTCCCTATACTTATAAGACTAATGGACGGGATTGTGTTGGATGACAATAAACGTGCACATAAGGGTTGTCATTCATGTTATAGATGATTAAGGAATTTATTTAGTAAAAGATACATATTAATATTAATCCAAGTGGGAGATTGTTAGAACATGGATTAATTAATATGTGTTATTTAATTCCATTTGTTATAATCATTTAATAATATTAAAGTATAGACAAAATGTGTAGAATTCCATTAGGTGTAAGTACCATTAAATGATGGGCATAATGGTAACTTCACACCATCATCTTTATGAAAGGGTGTAGTCCCTAAATGAAGTGCCCCTTGGATTCCTATATAAAGGCCTATCCATCAAGCCTATGAATCTACTAGTTACATCATTTCTCATTCAGTCAAAACTCTTCCTAAGTAATTGAAGATTAAAGAGATTAAGGGCACTTATCATTTAGAAGATCTACTCTTCCCTACTTTCTCATTTATTCAAGAACAAGATCAAGAACACAATCATGGAATCACAAGGTACACGCTTCCGTATTATTCTTCTTCTTCTTCTCCTTCTCTTCTTAATCTAGTTGTGAGTCGGTTCATGGTTAATGGATCGTTAATGTTCCAACACGATTTTGAAGAAATTAAGCTGCTTAACTGCAATTATTGTGCCATCTAATAAAAGTCCCTATATTCCAGGAAAACGTGAATTATTTAACAAATGCAGAAAAGTAGGCCAAAAACTGACAACTTTAAATTAGAGAGTTAATTGAGAAAAAATATACAGTAATAAAGATAGAAATTAAAGTTGGAATCAAATTCGCATGTACATTACCTTGTACACTGAACCAGTATGTAGGTCAAGGTGAAGGAACCAGTATGTAGGTCAAGACCCTTCAGATCTGTCAAAGAAGCTAAGTTAATTAGAACATTTTTTAAAAAAGCATATGCCATTTTCATAATAATACGAGACAAACTTTTAAAACTAAATGCCAAGAAAATACGATCTCATAGATATAGCTCAACTGTCAACTAGTTCAAACCCTGAACAATGTTACTAATGTCATTAAAATTTATTGCATAAGCCAAACAAAACAGATACATGTGATCAACACTACAAGAAAGTCCATTTATTGCAACAACAAATATCGTTGCAAAAAATAGCATATCGTTGCAAAAATTATTTTTTGCAACGACATTTATCGTTGCAGGGTTGTTGGGGAATGGGCGTAGTGTAAGTTTTTTGCAACGAATTTTGTTGTTGCAAAAAATATGTAATTTCGCAACGACATATGTTGTTGCGAAATTTCTGTCGTTGCAAAATATTATGTGTATAACAACAACACAAGTCGTTGCAAAAGATAGTATTTACAGCAACAACATAATTCGTTGCAAAAGATAGTATTTACAACAACAACAAAAGTCGTTGCAAAAGATAGTATTTACAGCAACAGAATAATTCGTTTCAAACCACACCACACCGCATCAATCAACCTCAATACTTCAACATAACTACTTCACAAACATCATATAATACACAAGCAAGGAAAATCTAGCTACAATGGTCTAATAACAAGCAAACACCACATCAATTAATCTCAATACTAAGCTACTTTAAATCCATCCAAACATTAGAAATTTTGACTGAATTTCCCCTATTTTTTAAACTACCTATTTGTTAGGAACTAACTATGTAGATACATAGTTATGTATGGTTTTGACAAAGAAACATATCCAATATTATCTGACAGCCAAGATACACTCAATGGACATCAGACAGCCTAGACTTAACCTGCTCTAATAAATCAACCTGACAGCAATGATCAATAAGAACAATCTAATTTTCAAATGTATTTCATTACAAAAGAGATCATTACATGTCATCTACCTCAAACCTTTTCCCTACTCATCTAGATCTAATAGCTAAAGCCTGACAACTAAGATTCTCAACAGCAGAGAACTCATCTCTCTGACAGCTATGATCTTCAAAGCCAACATCAATGATTTATCTCTGTGATGACCAAGATGTGCTTTGCTCAAAACTCTCAACAAACTTTTCCATGTCATCTCCATGAAGATCCTCTGCACTTAGGTTGCAAATTCCAGCCTGTTCTTATCCAGTCAACAATGCTCTAAATGCAAACACTATTCCACCCACATTCATTTACTGCATTGTCTCCCCCAACGGCTATATCTCAACTTATAAAAGGAAGCCTCCTTGACTGAAGCTCGTGCCCTTCCACCCACAACCTTTGCAACCTTTCTCACACCCTTACATACCTGTAAACCTGCAAACAATCATCAAAACAACTTCAGACACTTAAGACTGCACTTCAAGTGTATAAATAATATTGTAAACCACTTAAGACTGTACTTTAAGTGTGTATTGTGTAATTTGCTTCGTAACAAGCAAATCCCTAATTGATTGTACTAATTAGGAAGAGGAAGTTCAAGGAACTTGCCTAATCAATCTTGTAACTCTTAAAGGAATTTAGAGTATAGTGGATTGAGCTCACTTGTCAAGATTGACAGTGAGAGTGGACGTAGAAGGAGTGAACTCTGAACCACTTTAAACCCTGAACCACTTTAAACCCTTGTGTCATTTGGTATTATCACACACAAACTCCCACACACTCCCACACACTCACTAATCACTTTGTCTTTACATTATTTCACTCTATTTATTCCGCTGCACATTATACTCTTGTTATCTAATCAGTTAATATCTGACAGCTAAGAATTCACCTTAGCTGCCAAAGCTTAACTGTCTGATCTTATTTTAGTTGATCAAGTAAACAAGATCTTTCAATTATTTTTCAAATTATATAAAACACACATTCATACCACACCATAATCATATCATACACAAGACTTTAAACTACATATTATTCAACTTCTCCACTGCAACAAACCTGTGCACAAACAACCAAAATTCATAAGCAAAAAAGAGCTGCGACTATGAACTTACAATCCTGAAGAGTGTGAAGCAACCATCATCATCAATGACCATGACCAACTTCTTCTCGCAAAGATTAGAGCCATTGTTCGATCATGTTGCTCTTTGGCTTCCTTTGACGACTTGTCTTTCTTCTTCTTCTTTTTAGCACTTTTGCTCTCACTGTGCAGCTTTTTCTTTCTTCTCGGTATCCCCATTAGCATTCTCAACCTTCTTCTCTTGTTCTGTTCCTGGCAAGCAGAAGTGAGGTGACAAGAAGTCATGAAACTGAATTAAAAAGATGGCAACGCCCAAAAGTGTAATAAATAGTCAAAGTGAAGAACCTCTCTCTCTCTCTCTCTTCTCTCTCTCTCTCTCTCTCTCACTCACTCACACACACAAGTGCATAGAAAAGATAAGGATGCAGATGGAAATTCTTATGGTCAAGGGATTAGTTTAGTGGCCCTTTACTGACAAGACTGCATACCTAAAGTATTCAATGGAATGATCTCCCTTTTGACCATCATGACTGCTTAGCAGTGGGAGGGAGGGGGTGCTTAGCAGTGGGAGGGAGGGGGGGAGAGAGAGAGACTTACACTTCTCATCTGCATCTAGATTGATTATATTAGGATGTTCCCGTCCATTCCTTTTAACAGTGGAATGATCTCCCTTTTGACTTGGATGATTTGTCGTTAAAACAAGGAAAAACAAGATCACTTCCAAAGATAAGGAAAAAAACCATCGATTTGAACTTTGGCAGTAAAATTCACACCAAAAACTGAATGAAATAATAATGATGTTTTGGTCAAATTTCAACAAGTGTTTCGAGGGACAAGAAAAATGACTAAAGTGATATGAATCTAGGAACAATGATTATCAAGTTGAATAGAAATGGACACAAGTTGTTTGTTGACTAGGGAAAGCCCTTGAACAACTTGTTCGCCGGCATAAAACCCCGGGAGGTTTTGGTACCTGCCTTGACCGGAAGTTTACTAAGTGTTTTTGTGATTACAAAGCTAAGAGCGTATTCAAAGGGAGCTTAGGCTAGAGTGAACGTGTGTGCAAAAAATACAGTGTTTTCCCTTTTATACCTCACTACAACGGCTATTTACAAAGAGAATAATGGGCCTAAAATCTCGGGATAGAGGTTGATCGGTTGAGATATCTTCGCCACTTTTGTTGATGAGGGGATAATGATCTGTTGCTGAGGAGACGTCTTTGAATCGGTCTTCACTTCCTTTGACACGTTCCCTGAAAAATAGGGTTAATCGTAACTATGTTCCAACCTGCAGAAGATCAAGTTGTAATAGAACAACTCAAGTTTGTTAGTACCAAGTTGTTTGATACAAGTTGTAAACAAGTTGATTTAAAAATGTAGGGCCCAACAATTGCCCTCAAACTTTTTGAATCGTAAAAACGCAGAATATAAAGAGACAAAAAGATTTAAAAAGTTTGCCAAAAATGGAGATGAAGTACGCCGGTTTTTAAATGAAAAGGTTTGGATGGGACGGTTTGAGTAACTTCCAAAGCAAAAAGTCATGATTGTCTTTGACTCCCAACCGCTGTCAACTTCTATAATAAATAAGACTCTTCACAACTCTCCCTTTCACAAAATCAAAAAAGGTTATTTTCAAGGAGATTTCGAGAGGAAGAATCTGAGGAAGGAGACCGGAGAGAGGATCAAGTGGGAATTTCCGGTGAGTCTTTTGCTTCTTTTTCAATTTCTTCTTTGATTTCCTGCTTAAGTCGTAAAATGGGGAGGAAAAAGATGGTGAATTTAATCGAGAGCGATGAGGGTTTGCCTGATGGTTTTCTAACCCAAAACATGTTAAAAAATCCGGACAAGGAAAAATGTAAGATTCCTGCGGCCAACTTAGAAATCATCAATAAAAACCACGTTATGGCGTACGAAACCGAATTTTTCACACACCCTGACCTAACTTCGGAATGCTACTCTCCCGAATGGGTATGCTTTCCTGAATACCCCTTTGTTATCGGCTTGAAATTTCCTTTTCCAACTTTAATCACCAAGTTTTTTGTTTCTTCAAAACTTAACTACGCCCAACTCATGCCACAAGGTTGGAGATGCCTTCAAACCCTAGTTAGGTTAAGTGCGGAAACAGAGTTGGAAGTGGGTTTAGAGGAATTTGCCTACACAACTGAGTTTAGGGGGTTTGGTCTTAGGAGGTTTGGTTTTAGGATTAGGACTGGTAGGGTGCCTTTCTTGAATGATAACAGTGATCCCTCTGATAGAGGGTGGAAGAATAAGTTCTTTTTTGCGAGAAGGAGTACCCTGATGTCACAGGAGGGTGCCAATTTCAAGTGGAGGTCTCAAGGTAGTATAGATAGTTTTTCTTATTCTAATAATGCTTCTTAATAATCTGCTAACTAACTCCCTGAATTTCTTTGACTTAGCGGCTAAGCTGAGTGTGCTCTTTGCTCATAAGAATAAAACAGAGGAGAATGTGAAAAAGATTTATGAGTTGGATTCGTTAGTGAGGACTTTCAAAGCATTGCCAGTCCTGTTTGTTGCAGATCCAAAAGGAGAGATCAATCCTGAAGAAGCTCAAGAAACTAACCCTGAAGAAGCTTTAGAAACTAACCCTGAAGAAGCTTTAGAAACTAATCCTGAAGAAGCCTTATCTGAACCTATCAAGATGTCCACAGGTTAATCTAGCATCTTAGAGTTTTGCCTATCTTCAATTTGTTCTAACTCCTTTAAATTGTTCTAATTCTACACCCCTTTTTTGCAGCTACTCGATCCAAAGACACTGTGAGCGCTGCAGACCTACTAGCTGAGGCTAGGGCAAAAAGTTTTGCAAGGAAAGATAGCAAGCCTCCCACTCCCAGGTCCGTGGTATCTAGCTCCAATGTGAATGTTTCTAAGAAGAAGGAGGAAGCAAAGAAGAGGAAATTGGTGGAGGCTGAGGCCACAGATGCAAGTGAGGATATGGAGATGGTGAAAATAGGAGAGAGGTTTAAAGCTGTGATAACAAGTTTTGTTGATAAGGTAAAAATGAAGAGACCTTGAACCTTACCAAAAAGTTGATAGAATATTAACACTTCTTTTATGCAGGAAATTATGAGTCCTATTATGGCCCATGTTGATGCTTTGATGATCAAGGCGGTAAGATGCAGTTATGAAGCTGCAGAATCAAGGAAGGAAGCCACCAAAAGTGCTGATGAAGTAGAGAGGTTGAAGAAGGAAGCGAACAAGTATGTTGGTGAAGTGGAGAAATTGAAGAAGGACTTTGAGAATTTGGGGAAGGAAGTGGAAGTTGTCCGTGCTGAGAATGAAGCTCATATGAAGGAGCTTGAAGCCGCAAGGGGGGACTTCAAGTTCAATGCTACCAAGACATTGCTAGAGGCCGATTCGGGCGATGGAGGAATACAAGAACAGACAAGCCCCAACTTGGAACTTGGAGGAGGAGAGAAGAATTTTAGAAGACCACATGGGAGAACCAGCAGATGTGGAGGAGGTGAACTCAATGGCCCTCGAAACTCTAATTGATGACACTGATAAGGCTTTGAGTACCATAGTGGTAGCTCAAGTTGAAGAAAATGATCATGGGAAGGAGTCAGCAGTACCACCGGCGGCAGCAGGCCACAAAGTTTAAAAACAATTTGAAACTTTTTTGAGTATTTTGGATGGGAGAACAAAAACAATTTCTTTTTTTGCTTTTATTTGTCATACCTCTGTTGGTATGTACGAAAAATGGGGGGTCTGTCCCCAAGACAAGTTTATTTTGATATGTAATGGCTCATAAGAGCCCAAACAATCTATTTGGGGGTACTAGGTTGGTCTAGTACTCCAAGCTTTATTAGGTTTTAAGGGGTTAGTTGGCTTATCCAACTTGTCCCTCAGTTGAAAAAATCTTTTGAAAACATTTTGAAGTTTCAAAGAAGTATTTTGGGTTTTTCATAAACACTTGCTTGTTCATTAGATAACATGTTGATGTTATAAACAGAAGGTAACATGAAAATGTTACAACCAGTAGTTCACAACTTGAATAAGTGTGAAATCGTGCGCCCAGGCGAAGGTGTCAAAACCTTAATTCGTTAGAAAAGATGAAAATATTTTATTCATATGTAAATTGTACCTTTGATCAGAGGTAACCGTTTGAAGAGATAGAACAAGTATCAGCCGTCCTGGCGTGTCAACAAGTTCTATCCCTCTCCAGCTAGAGTTTCAACATGTATCAGCCGTACTGGCGTGTCAACATGTTGAAATTCTTCTTCCTAGGTCTAAACATGTTGGAGCCGTACTGGCGTGTTAACATGCTCAGACCTACTCCAATTTTAGGTCCCAACAAGTATCAGCCGTACTGGCGTGTCAACTTGTTGAGCCTACTCCGTTTGTTCAAGTTGTACACCTTGCAAAACAAATTCATGTTAGGGTTGGGCGTTAGCATAGCTAACGCCCCTCCTATGCTTAAGTTAGTAAGGATTTTCAATAAAACTTGGTAACTTGAAACATGTGAATGAACTTGACAACAAAAATAGATCATACCTGAGAAGTCTAGTTGTAAATAACTGGACTTACATAAAATAAAGCTTCAAATGGACGGCATTCCAACTCCTAGGGATTCTGTCTCCACTTGGGGTTGACAACCAATATGCACCCTTGCCAGCTTCAGCATCGATGAGATATGGTCCTTCCCACTTGGGAGCTAATTTACCTGCATTCAATTCTCTTGTATTTTGAAATACTTTTCTCAAGACTAAATCACCAACCTGGAACCTTCTTATTCTGACATTCTTGTTATACGATCTGGCAATCCGTTGTTGATAAGCTGCCATCCTTATCTTGGCTAAATCCCTGATCTCATCAATTGTATCTAAATCTTGGGTTAGCAAGAGATTATTTTCATCTTGAGTTAACAAGCCATACCTTGCTGTTGGGATTGTCACCTCGACTGGAATTACAGCTTCTGCCCCAAATACCAAAGAATATGGAGTTCTACCTGTGGCTCCTTTTGAAGTGGTCCTATCTGCCCAAAGTACTAGTGGTAACTCTTCAGCCCACTTTCCCTTCTTTTGATCTAGGCGCTTCTTCAAGTTGTTGATGATCAACTTGTTGCTTGACTCAGCTTGACCATTGGCTTGAGGGTGGACAGGCGTAGACATGATCAACTTGATGCCCCAGCGAGTACAAAAATCTCTGGTCTTCTTACTTATGAATTGCGACCCGTTGTCACATATAATCTCTGAAGGCACACCAAACCTGCTAATTATATTTTTCTTTAAAAACGAAATTACCTCCTTGTCCCTTACTTGTACATAAGCTTCAGCCTCGATCCATTTTGAGAAATAATCGGTTAATGCCAGCATGAACACTTTGCCCCCAGGAGCCTTAGGCAACTTGCCCACAATGTCCATGCCCCACTGCATGAAAGGCCAAGATGAGACTATAGAATGTAGAGGCTCAGCAGGTTGATGCAAGATGTTGCTGTGTCTTTGGCAGGCATCACACTTCTGTACATAGCTCATGGCATCTTGACGCATGGTTGGCCAATAGTATCCTGTCTTGAGGGCCTTTGATGCCAATGCCTTGCCACCAGAATGGTTCCCACATATTCCTTCATGAATTTCTTTCAACACCAGTTCAACTTGCTCATTATCAATACATCTTAAATAGTGCCCTGCAAAAGATCTCTTAAATAGCACATTATCCATTAAAACGAAAGTTGAAGTACGAATCTTAAAAGATCTAGGATTCTTAATATCTGGCGGAATAGTTCCAAGTTGAAGGAACTCAATTATTGGATGGGTCCAAGATGAACTTGTATCTTGTGCCCCATTAGATTGAGTAACTTCTTGAATTTCCTCAATTTGGTCTATTGCCGAGAACTTAACATAAATAATGGGAATGTTAGTATGCAACATTGATTTGCAAGTTGAACCCAAGTTGGCTAATGCGTCCGCTTCTGTGTTTTCTTCTCTAGGGACCTGTTCCAAAGAGAATGATAGGAACTTTGAGGCTAGGGCCTTAACATGTTGGAGATACAGAGTCATATTGGAATGCTTCGCCATATAACTGCCATTAAAATGGTTAGCTAGCAATTGAGAGTCAACAAATACATTTATGTGCGTAACATTTAGACTTAAAGCTGTAGTTAAACCCATGATTAAAGCTTCGTACTCAGCTTCATTATTTGTTGCATTGAATTCACAAGATACAGCTTGAGGTATGATATCACCTTGAGGGGATTTCAGAACTATTCCCAAGCCAATTCCTTTGGAATTTGAAGCTCCATCTGTAAACAGTGTCCAAAATCTAGGAATTGTCTTACCTTCAAGTTGTTGTACTTCCAGTTCTACCTCGGGCTGTAAACTTGGACTGAAGTCAGCTACGAAATCGGCTAGGGCCTGAGATTTGATGGCTGTTCTTGGCTCATATGAGATGTCATACATGCTCAACTTGACCGACCACTTGGCCAACCTGCCTGACATCTCTGGAGTTCTCAACACATTTCTCACAGGATAATTAGTTCGAATAGTTATAGAATGTGTTTCAAAATAGTGACGCAGTTTTGTAGCACCAGTAGTTAAGGCTAAAATTAACTTTTCAAGATGAGAGTACCTCGTTTCAGCATCTAATAAAGACTTGCTTACATAGTAAACAGGATGTTGTTCACCTTGGATTTCCTTCACCAATACTGAACTAACAGCGTTCTCAGATACAGCTAAATATAAATAATGGTGCTCACCATGTTCTGGTTTGGCAAGTAAGGGTGATGTCACCAGGTATTCTTTAAGTTGTTTAAAAGCTGCCTCATGTTGGTCAGTCCATTGGAAGAGTTTATTCTTTCTTAATACTTCATAGAATAACCTGCACTTATCAGATGATTTAGATATAAATCTATTCAAAGCAGCTACTCTACCTGTTAACCTTTGGACGTCTTTGATATTCCTGGGGGACTCCAAGTTGAGAATGGCTTTAATCTGCTCGGGACTGGCTTCAATTCCTCTCTTGGTTACCATATAGCCCAAGAATTTACCTGCTCTAACACCAAAGTTGCACTTTGCCGGATTGAGCTTCATGTTGAAAGCTTTCAAGATGTTGAACGCCTCAGCAAGGTGTTCTACATGATCTTCAATATGCTTGGACTTTACTACCATGTCGTCTATATAGACTTCCATCGTCTTGCCAAGTTGATCTTTGAACATCTTGTTCACCAGCCTCTGATAAGTTGCCCCTGCATTTTTAAGACCAAATGGCATAGAAATGTAACAATATATACCTTCCGGAGTCATGAATGCCGTATCTTCTTGGTCCGAGGGCTCCATTTGAATTTGTTGGTACCCTGAAGACGCGTCCATGAACGTCAAGATATCGTGGCCAGCTGTCTCATCAACTAGAGAATCAATATGAGGAAGAGGGAATGGATCCTTCGGGCAGGCCTTGTTCAAGTCTGTGAAGTCCACGCATACTCGCCACTTGCCGTTCCTCTTCTCTACCACCACAACATTGGCTAACCACCTTGGATATTGAACTTCTCTGATCATATTGGACTTCAAAAGCCTCTCAACTTCGTCTTTTATGATCTGGTTCCTCTCCTGAGCAAACTTCCTTCTTTTCTGATGAACAGGACGGATGGTTGGATCTATGTTCAACTTGTGAGTAATGATGTCCTTGCTTATTCCTGTCATGTCCTCGTGCTTCCATGCAAAACAACATTTCTGACTTCTTAAGAACTCAATCAGCTCTTCCTCAATTTCAGATGGAAGGTCTATACCAACTTGTACTTGGGCCTCAGGATTCGACTCATCAACAGAAACATTTTTCGTTTCATGCTCCACTGCTTCAAGAACATCCTGGGCCTTTTTCTTTAATTGCTATGCTTGACGAGAAATCGAACTTGCTTTCATATTAACCTTGTAACATTATTTAGAAACTTGCCGATTCCCCTTCAATTTGGCTACACCCCAAGGTGTTGGAAATTTGACACACTGGTGATAAGTTGACGGCACGGCCTTCATGTTGTGGATCCAAGGTCTTCCCAAAATGACATTGTACGAGGAAGAGCATTCGATCACACAGAACCTTTCCATAGCATTCATACCCTCCAAATAGATAGGCAACTTGATTTCCCCGACTGTTTGCTTTATCTCACCACTGAACCCTACCAGCACGGATGAATTCTTCACAACTTCAGATAAAGGAATGCCCATATCTTCAAGAGCATGAGTGAAGATTATGTTGACTGAGCTCCCGCCATCAATCAGAATTCTCTTGACCACACAATTAGCAATCTGCACCTGAACAACTAGACCATCATGATGAGGATCCAACGTGTCGTCTTTATCCTCATCCTCAAAGGAGATAACTTGACCATCTGTGAAGTCACGACGCCTTGAGGGTAATTCTGATTGATCCTCCTTAGAACTCTTGGTATGACGCTTAGCTGCAGAGTAAGTTGTTCCACAAATATGAGATCCACACGAAATGACATTTACTACCTTGGTGGGTTTGGAGGTGGTGCTACTTTCTCGGGTGCAGGCTGCTCCCCTGAATCAGGTTCTTTAGACTCACTTCTGACCCTCTTCTTACCCAACAAATCCTTAAGAAGACCTTTGGATAATAAATGAGCAATCTCCTTCCTCAAGGCAAAACAATTCTCAGTGGTATGCCCAAAATCCTCATGAAATGCGCACCACTTGGACTTGTCCTTCCAAGTTGTTGGCTGATCATTCTTCTTGGGCCATCTTGCTTTATCTCCAAGATTTCCCATGGCGCAAATGATTCCTGCAATGTCCACAGAAAAGCAATATTCAGAAATTTTAGGATAATCATTATCATCCCCATCTTGATCATCATCTACAAAATGAACTTTAGAAGATTCAGATTTAGCAGGGGGTTTGCCCCTGTTGGACTTATAGTGATGGGAATCCGATTTTCTGTCAGAGGGCTCAAATAGAGGAGTAGGAGTCCTCCCAGTTGACTTCCCCATTGCCAGGCTGTCATCCTCCAATCTGATGAAAGGCAAGGCTCTGGTCCTGATTTCTTCAAGTTGTTTCGCAGGAGTCATCACCAACTCGTTATAGAATAGAGAGCTCTTCTTCAGGCCTATACGGAATGCTTCCGTAGCTGTGGATACATCCAAGTTGGGTATAGTCACCGCCTCCTTGTTAAACATGTGCAAATACTCTTTAAGACTTTCGTTAGGCTGTTGCACAATTCTATAAAGGTCACTAGTCAACTTGTCAAATGCCCTATTGCATGAAAACTGATTGATAAACATATTGACAAGTTGAGCATAAGAAGAAATAGAGTTTAGAGGAAGTCCCGTTAGCCATTTTAAAAATTTGGTCCGGACAAAGTTGAGCCAAAACCCCGCAAAACATGCTTCTCTAAAAATAGGGGAATACTTATAATATCCATTGATTCACGATACAAAGCAACACATGCTCTGCTGGGTCGGTGCTTCCATCATACTTCTTCATATGAGGGACTGAAAACTTCTTTGGGATCTCCACACTAGCTATTGCTGGAACAAAACGAGATTCATTATAGCAAGTTGGAGAAACTTGGTGGTATGGCGCATTGACTCCAGGTATGCTCCGAAGCAAATCCTTTATAGTCTGCATTTCCTTAACAAGTTGACTCTCTGCGAAAAGAGGATTGTTATTAAACTGAGATGCAGAAGTATCAAAAGCATTAAAGAAACTCCCTGTTTGCCCCATTGAGGGTGTAGCATAGGTGTAGCAAGATGACAACACAGGTTGACTAGCTGGAAGGCTGAATCTTGGTTGCTCAATTGGAATGGACGTCACGATAGTACTTTCTGCTGGCAAAGTATTGGACATAGGGATATCTCCGAAATGGCTTGGTCCTGTACCTGTACCAAACAAAGATCTAGGAAGTAAAGGTGAAAATGGAGTGGATACTTGAGTTTCAACTTGCTTCCCTTTACGCAGGCTATCAATGGCATTGAATATCATGGCGTTCGTATGCTCCTGACCATCCAATAGATCATTCACTTTCTTCAACATATCGGCCATGTTGGACAATATCTCCAAATTGACAGCTTCCGCATTCAAAGATGGATTGCCTGGGATGCCGGAAACAGGAAGCGGCCGACTCCTCTCACCTTGACTGCCGGACGGCGGATTGGCCATTTCTACGCAAATAATCAAAGTTTCCCACGGACGGCGCCAAATTGTTTTGGTCAAATTTCAACAAGTGTTTCAAGCGACAAGAAAAATGACTAAAGTGATATGAATCTAGGTACAATGATTATCAAGTTGAATAGAAATGGACACAAGTTGTTTGTTGACTAGGGAAAGCCCTTGAACAACTTGTTCGCCGGCATAAAACCCCGAGAGGTTTTGGTACCTGCCTTGACCGGAAGTTTACTAAGTGTTTTTGTGATTACAAATCTAAGAGCGTATTCAAAGGGAGCTTAGGCTAGAGT
The DNA here is from genome assembly GCA_022495995.1 of Adenophora triphylla var. japonica. Lineage (NCBI taxonomy): Eukaryota > Viridiplantae > Streptophyta > Magnoliopsida > Asterales > Campanulaceae > Adenophora > Adenophora triphylla. Next base: position 97,292 of record JAFEMH010001910.1, read on the forward strand.
GAACGTGTGTGCAAAAAATACAGTGTTTTCCCTTTTATACCTCACTACAACGGCTATTTACAAAGAGAATAATGGGCCTAAAATCTCGGGATAGAGGTTGATCGGTTGAGATATCTTCGCCACTTTTGTTGATGGAGGGGATAACGATATGTTGCTGAGGAGACGTCTTTGAATCGGTCTTCACTTCCTTTGACACGTTCCCTGAAAAATAGGGTTAATCGTAACTATGTTCCAACCTGCAGAAGATCAAGTTGTAATAGAACAACTCAAGTTTATTAGTACCAAGTTGTTTGATGCAAGTTGTAAACAAGTTGATTTAAAAATGTAGAGCCCAACAAATGAAATTGCATTTCTGACTAAATACCATACTGAAATCACATTTATAATATATGGACTGGGGTATTAAAGCAACTCAGTGACAGTTTCCATTAAAAAGCAAGACTAAACAACCCAAAAGATTTGATTTAGAAACCAATCAGATGGACTTTGATTAAACCAAAGTTGCATACTTTGTTCACCACATCACACAACAAAAATTAAGGGGAAAAATTATGACACATTATATTAAGTGACAACTGGTTGGCTGCGGCTGGCATAGGATAAAATAATCTAGCAGAAAACATAATCAATTTCCGATGTAAAGAGAGATGGAGAAAGTAAAAGAGAGGTGGAGACACTTACATATATCATTTTCATCGGAACTGCTTATATGTGAGGTGTTCAAGTCATTCTCTTTGGCGTCAGAGGTGTTTCCATCATCATACCCATGGGAATTGGATGAGTTGTACAAGATTCATCACTAATAAGAATTGCAATTACTGAAGTTGTCAATGGAATAGACATCAGAACACCGAGACTTTATTTCACTCAGAAGGACCTAAAAGTTTTGAAAGTAAAAGATAAATAGAGAGAATATTGTACTCATCCTAGAAATCACATTTTTACTTAATCACACAGTAAATATATTCAAAAAAAAGGAGAGAGAGAGAGAGAGAGAGAGAGAGACTTATATGTCCTGCATCCAGATGGATAATCTTTGGGGGCTCCTAGCAAATTTGTTCTGTATCTCATAAAATCCCAATTGAAGAACCATCTGCACCAAATAGACTAGAATGAGTTAAACATGGAAGATTAAAAAGCATGAATACAATGGTTGAAGCATGGAAAAAGAGCAAAAGAAGACAATAAGCATTTTCATGGCTCAAACAACACTACCAAATAATGAAAATGCAAAACTGAAAACCAGAACAAGAAAATCAGTAAAGCTTTGTTTTCATATCTAAGCACTTCAACAACTTTAAACACAAGTACCAAATGTTTCCCACTTTCAATAAGATAAAGCCTTATGATTCCATCTCTTGACCACATAGATAAGTGTGCAAGATGAAAATTATTGATATAGTTGCTACAGAAGCATAATGTTGGTTTGGGAAAACACAAGTACCAAATGTCGGTATAATTTTGAAATTGATAAGAAAAATAACAGAGATGTGAATCAGATAGCTTTAAGATGCACAGAAACACTTATCACAAGCTACATCTTGAAGATCTAATGAAGAGAAAAAAACTAGAATTCCATGTTCATAATAGCAATTCACATCCATTAAAATTTCTTCATGAGAGAGCTCACAAGGGGGTGGGTCTCAAATCATGCGATATTTGTGGGCCCCACTGCATAACCTTTACGATATAATAAATCATGATGGAAAATTAGTTTTTTCACACAATATGAAATCCTTCTTTTAGAGTTGGTGTATAATGGAAATGATGTAATGATTACCTGGACGAATGATTGCAAGAGGGACTTCATCCCGAGGAATCTCAAATGCACAAGCCTTGCCATTAAAACCTATACCAAAATCAATGTTCCGTTTGCTCTTGCCGCTCTCAAAAGACAACCTTTTCTTTCTTTGGAAAACCTTAGGAGATACCGGTGTGCTCCTAGGTGACAGGGTACATTTTGAATTTACTTCAATAAATAATACTTGAGATGGCTCAGCTTGATTACTTAGGCAGGATTTCTTTAATGGCTGCTCGCATTCTTCTTCTTCTTCTTATTCTTCTTCTTCTTCTTCTTCTTCTTCTTCTTCTTCTTCTTCTTCTTCTTCTTTCACTTCCTTACTCTGAATCGAAGAGGGGGGGGGGTAAGAAAGAATCACAAATTAAATAAAAGCATGCACTTTGACAAACAATAAGTTATACTTTAACAAGAACTAGAGCAGGTTATTATGGGGGAAATGAGACAACTGAAATAATTTGTTAATAAGGAATAGTATTTATTTATTAAAGTGTGAAATTGAAGTAGTAACACGGACCTTAGAATCTTGAAAGAAATGGAGCGGCTAGGAAGTGCACAGAACCAGAAAATCGACTGATGTGAGTCCTGATGCTATCGCACCAGTACTAGCATCAACAGTAAACAGCAGCGGAATAATGAAATGAGACAAGGAAATAACACTTATCTACAGCAATTTGTTGTAGACAATAAAACTTCTCTTATTAAATAACTTATGAACCGGTTACACAAATGATACTAAGAGAAGATAAAATTATCAAACTACTCTCACAAAAACATAACTCCTCTGTAGCTAGAAACATTCAGCCCTTCGGAGTATATAAAAACCGTATTTTCAATTGAGGAGTGATCCTCATATTTATAGCCAAGGAGTCTTCGGATGTGGATGACTGAAGCTTGGAAATTGTCTCTTCAACTAATCTTCTTTATCCCTTTTATCCACTCAATCAGTCCTCAGCCTTTAGACTCCTTTTTCATGTGTGAGAGTCCTACATAAATAAACAAACTACACACTAAAAACAACTTAAATTTCGGTTAGTAAGTTAGTATAAATAAATATAATATACACAATATTTACTTAATTTAAATAATCAAGAAAGTAACAAAACTAAATTACGTCAACCTTTTGACTTGTCAAAGTGTGTGATGTCCACACACTTTCAATCTCCCCCTGTTTTGTTGCTTTCTGTTCAAAAAAATCTCAAGCAAAATATATAGCAATCACAAAACAATTTTAAACATAGGGAGTTCGAACACTCCCCCTAAATACTAACTATTAACCATAAACCAAAATATACCAAGTATCCAAACAAACCACCATTGTACCTAAGAACAAAAAAACAGACATAGACATAAAATAAAATTGTTTTTTAAATCTTAAATCAACCACATAACCACATGATCAGAAGGACTTCAGAAGGACTTGTCCCAACCTTTCCTGACTTGATCCATCTCTTCCCTTGTTTCGTTGAGCAGCTCCCAGCAAAACTTCGGACTAATATACTGAAAAACTTGGCTTGAGCTAGCTCCCCCTTTTTGAGCAGATAAGCTTTCTCTAGCAGCCAATAACTTGTTCCTTCTGGAAGACATTTCTTTAAACTGGACCCTTGCATTGAGCATTGACCTTTCCAAGAACTTGATTTCATCAGTGTATACATCCACTGGGTCAATGGGTAGTATTGGTGATGCTGTCACATCATCACCAACATCTGTAGAGTCATCTTCATCACCATCATGAACTTCAACCACAGGATCATCAGGAAATATCACAGGAAGAACAATAGTGCGTTTGGTGCACTCCAAAATAGGTTGTATCCCAAATGGTTCAACCTTCTCACATAACCTATCTGACATGAGGATTTCAACCCCTTGCTTTAAGCACAAACCAGAGATCAAACAGGGAAATGGCAGATCTGATGGTGACTCTTTCTCTGCAAACTGAACAACACTTGCAAACACTAATTCCCCAAGATTGAAATCTAGGCCAGTGAAAATTTTGTGAATGAGGTTAGCATGGGTTAATTAGGTGGCAATGTTTTTATTTGAAGTGGGTTTCCAGTTGAAGGTTGAAATTTTGAAAAGAAAGCCACAAAGGGATGTAAGCATTGTGCACTTAAATTGATTGTGCCATAGTGGGTCAAGGCCATTAGTGATTAAATTGGCAACCTCATTCTTGGGAGCTATGGGTGGAATATTCTGTGGGCTAGGTGTTTGGAGGAATAAATTTATCATGGCAGGAGAGAAGGAGATAGTTTTCCCACGCACACAAACTTTTTCAAAACAATCAGACCTTCGATCCTGTATAGACTGAAGAAGGCTAGCATAAAACTCACTGACAAGGGATGGAAAATAGCTAGAAGGGTAGGTAATATAGAATAGGAGGTTTTTCTCTTTTAGGTACCTAGATATCCCAACTTCCCCAAATGCTTTATCTAAAAACCTTTCAATGATGAAACCTTTCATCCTAACAAAATTGAATCTCTCTCTCACCTCTTTTGACATAAATTTTTCAGGGGAATGTGGACTTACATTCCTTGCAGGTGGTTTGGATCTTCAGGTACACCTTGACACAGGCGTTGAGGCTATAGTAGATTGTGCCTTTATTTGGCTAACCCTCCTAGGTGCTGATGCAGATGGGATCACATCTTCAATAGCATCCTCCTTTTCTGCTTGGAGTTCTTCTCTCCCCATCTTGAATCTTTCATCAACAGCCTCATCATCATCCGAGTCCATGTCAGAGGCTTGAGCAGAAATGGAGGCAGTAGCCTCATCTTTTGACTTTCTAACCTTGCCTTTACCCTTCCTTAATTCCATAAGGGCTTGTAGAGGGATGTGCTCATCATCATCCTCTTCTTCATGAGCATAAGCAGAAGGGAAGCGTCCATAATACCAACTCCCAGGTGATGACTGAGATGGGGCAACAGTAGGGTTGCTAGAGGAGGGAGGTTGTGGAGATGTGATAGCATTAGGGACTGCAAGAGATGGTGATAGAGGTGGTGTGATAGCAGAGGCACTAACATCTTCAGTAGAGGGATAGGGGCGTTTACCTTTAGTACCAGACAGATCCTTAGGGGCAATTACATGAGGAAAAATATCCTCCATATCATGGGTTGCAGTCTCCATGATTTCCTCTGTAGCAGCCCTCAAATCATCAATCTCTTCAGATTGAGCACGCTTAGACACCACCTCAAAAACATCTGCATCTTCAGATTCATCAAACTCACTAGAATAGATAGAGAGATCCAAATACTTCCTTCACTGTGGTTGGGGCTGAGCAGCCTTTTCGGACAAGCTGCCGGAGCCAGTAGCTGAAGTATTACCTCTTTTTCTCTTTAAATCAGCTGAGGTATCATAGTCTTCATCAACTCCTTCAATAAAATCAGGTTCCTCCATGTTTGGATGAACCCTAGGAGTGTATTCCCCCATATTGGGTGAAAAACCCCATTGTCGGAGTGACCAGTTAGGGCCCTTTTCAGAGCCTGCGAACTCACCAACTACTTTCTGGTCGCCGGGGTTGTCGGTGTCGATCACATTGTCAGGTGCTCCAGGGAGCGACATTGCAACCGAAGTAGCTTCGGTATCCACGAACAACTCAACAGAGCCCTCGATTTGGGTCGCCGGAGATGGAGGGGGTGAGACATTGACGGTTGGAGAGGTTGGACGGGACAGTGACGCCATTGGGTCTGAGAGAGATTTAGAGAGGAAACAGAGGAAGGAGATGAATTGCAAGAGGTTTAGAGAGAGAGAGAGAGAGAGAGAGAGAGAGAGAGAGAGAGAGAGAGAGAGAGTCGGTGAGGGTTTAATGGGGAGGGTTTAGGTATTTAAATTGATGTGATGGCATGAGTTTAATACCTACTAGGCTAGGGACTCTAGGATGAGATAGAGTTTAATTAGGAACAATTTACCTTGGTCATCCGAAGTTAAGAAAACTAGCATAAGTCTTTGGACTTCTTTTGATGATAAGGATCAAAACAATTATCTTGAAAAAAATCCTTTGTAAATAATGTACCTGCCATATCAAAAACAATCCAAATACAATATACTCCCCCTAAACACATGGATATCAAAATTAAAAAATAAGAAATTTTGTTGAGCACAAGATCTTTTAACAAAATTAATTAGGGAGTGAAAAGCATTTGTATAATATTTTCACCAAGGACCAGGTTGACCTAAATTTATGACTAAGAAAATGATGCAGAATGAACAAACATGTGAAGGATAAATCTCAGTATTAGTGTGGCATGGGATGTAATTACATCAGGGGACACATCTCCTCTAGGAAAGTCAATGAATTGAAATCTTGTCTTGCTTGGCCTCTAGAATGCATCCACTCAACTATTTTATTTTATTTTTTGTATTTTTTGTGGAGAAATATTTATGGGTAGCTTTCACTCTTCTTTACTTTCATGGATAGCCCTCTTTCGAATGATCTTATCAATTTCACTCAAACTTTCTCTTGAGGTCATTTTGATCACATTGAAATAACTTCATACCATGAGTGGAGCAGTTGTTTCCCTTTAGATTAGGCACCCACCAAGAGACATCCAATAGGATAAATTTTGAGTCAACAGTTGTTGACACCTTTTAAGAAAAATTCACAATTCAGAGAGGAGACAAGTCAAAGATGTAATACAAGTGACCACACTGAGATAAATCATGCAATGCATTTTTTTGTATGAATTTTTTTTTTAGAAATAAATATACAGGTGTAAGCTCTGATGTGATCACACGGGGATCACATCATCAGATGGCACACAAACTCAAAGACTTTCTTAGTGTAGAAAATCTCTGAAAATCAAGAGCTTTGATGAAAATATCAGCCAACTATTTTTCAGTACTTATTGATTCCATGCTAATGATTTTTTCTCAATAAGATCACGAATAAAATGATGTCTAATGTCAATGTGTTTAGTACGTGAGTGTTGAACAGGATTTTTTGATATTTCTATAGCATTTAGATTATCATAGAAGATAGTTAAAATATCACTTTTAAGACCATAATCCTTAATCATCTGATTCATCCAAAGAAGTTGAGAACAATAGCTGCCTACTGCAACATATTCTGACTCAGCAGTAGAGAGGGATACACAATTTTGTTTTCGACTGTAACAAGATACTAAGTTGTTCCCAAGATAAAAACAACCCCCAGTTGTGCTTTTTCTATCATTAGTGTTGCCTGCCCAATCAGAGTCACTAAATCCTACCAGATTTGTATTAGTCTCACGAGTATAGCTTAGCCCTAAATTGACAGTACCACCAACATATCTAATGATCCTTTTTACAGCTTTGAGGTGGGAAATTTTTGGGCAAGCCTGATATCTAGCACACAGGCACACACTAAACATGATGTCAGGACGACTTGCTGAAAGGTACAACAAGCTTACAATCATACTTCTATATAAGGTGGGATCAACATCCTCACCATCCTCATCTTTGCACAATTTTTGGGATGATCCCATAGGAGTTTTAAGATGAGAGGCATTGTCAAGAGAGAATTTCTTAACCAAGTTTTTGGCATATTTACTTTGTGAAATGAAGATTCCCTCCTTACTTTGTTTTATTTGAAGACCTAGAAAATAATTTAAATCACCAACCATACTCATCTCAAAGGTGGTGGTCATACTTGTGACAAAATAGTCTAACATATCCTTGGATGAAGATCCAAAGACAATGTCATCAACATAAATTTGAGCTACTAAAATCCCTTCTTTATCTTTCAAAATAAATAAGGTTTTATCTACCTACCTCTCTTAAAACCCATTTGTATGAGGTGCTCAGTTAGCCTCCCATACCAAGCCCTAGGGGCTTGTTTTAAGCCATACAAGACTTTCTTTAGCTTATAGACATGGTCAGGGCAATGGGGGTCAGTGAAACCTTTTGGTTGCTCAACATAGGCTTCTTCATTTAGGACACCATTTAAAAAGGCACTCTTTACATCCATTTGATGTAGAGTGATGTCCAAATAACATGCAATGGCAATTAAAAGCGTAATAGACTCTATTCTAGCAACTGGGGCAAAGGTTTCTTCAAAACCAATCCCCTCTATTTGGGTGTAGCCTTGGGCTACAAGCCTAGCTTTGTTTCTAGTAATTTTCCCATTTTTATCTGTCTTATTCTTAAAGATCCACTTGGTTCCTATTACATTTCCTCCTTTAGGTCTAGGAACCAAGACCCACACATCATTTTTCTCAAATTGATTTAATTCCTCTTGCATAGCAACTATCCAATTTTCATCTTTCATAGCTTCTATGACATTCTTAGGTTCAATATTAGAAACAAAATAACAAGACCTTACCTTGTTTACCTGTGAGTCAACACAACACAATCCTGCCAGTTCACGATAGTCAACTCTTGGTTTATCCCTTGTGTTTACCTTCTCATTTACATTGCCAACTACTTGTGTGATTGGATGATTCTTTTGAATCCTGCTGGGTATGTCTCTGGTCTGCCCCAGATTCTATTCTTCACAGTCTGAGCTTTTTGATTTTGAAACAGCTACTTTTTGTCCTGCTGTAGGTGGTGATGTGATCACATCAGCACCTGCATCATCTTTCTGTAGCCCAATTTGCTGCGTCTGTTCAGATGAATTTTGATTTTCCACCATAGCTTCTACGCAACCTGAGACATCATCTTCAAGAGTTTTTAGATTTAAATCAACAATATCATCAAAAGTAACATTAATGGACTCCATCACAGTTTTAGTTCTAAGGTTGTACACTCTATAAGCACGACTATTTGTGGAATATCCTAGGAAAACAGCCTTGTCACTCTTAGAATCAAATTTAGATAGATAATCTCTATCATTTAGAACATAGGATATGCAACAAAAAACATGAAAGTACTTGAGAGTAGGTTTTTTACTAAGAAAAAATTCATAAGGAGTCATTGTTGACCCTACTCTTAAGTAGACCCTATTTCCTATGTGACAAGCCGTATTAAGAGCTTCAGCCCAAAATCTTTTAGAGATGTTTTTAGAACTAAGCATAACACGAGACATCTCTTGTAAAGTACGATTTTTTCTTTCAGCCACCCCATTCTGTTGAGGAGTTTTAGGGGCTGAAATGGGTTATTCCTTTGGAGTCACAAAATTCTGAGCACAAAGTGTTCTCATATTCAGTTCCATGATCAGACCGAATTTTAATCACTTTCTTACCATACAAATTTTTTACCTTTTTATACCAAACTTTAAACACTTCAAGAGCTTCAGATTTTTCTTTCAAATATAGCACCCAAGTGTATCTTGAGAAATCTTCTACACAAACAAATAAGTACTTCTTTTTACCTAAGCTCTCAACCTCAATAGGTCCCATAAGGTCAGTATGGATTAATTCCAAAATTTCAGAAGTGGAACTTTTGTCAACCTTTGGATGAGAGGCTTTGGTTTGCTTACCCTTTTGACAATGACCACATACATTTGTTTGTTTAAAATCGAATTTGGGTAAATGCTTAACAACATTAAATCTTACTAATTCTTCCATTTTCCTAAAATTAGCATGACCTAACTTTTGATGCCATATTTCAATATCATTAGTTTTGGAGCTAAGGCAAGACAAATTGTCACCAAATTTGTAACAATTATCTTGAAACCTTACTCCGGTGAACAAGCATTGATTAGTGTTATCAAACACTTTGCATTCATGTTTGTCAAAGTTGACATGTAAATTGTCATCACATAGTTGGCTTATACTAATAAGATTAGCTTTCAAGCCTTCTACATGATAGACATTTTTCAATTTAGGCAGATTATTTACACATAAGGTACCCTTACCTACAATCTTACCTTGGGCTCCTCCCCCATAATTCACATTTCCACCTTTGATTATGGTGTAATCAGTTATGATTATGGTGTAATCAGTTAGGAATTCAACATTACCTGTCATGTGCCTTGAGCACCCGCTATCGAAATACCATGAGCTAGCAATGCTGCTCTTGAGAGAGGTAAACACAACATTGCATTCCTCGCTCTTCTTTTCAACTCACACAAACTGACCTGATTTCTGGCGATGTGAGTGGTGATGTGAGTGCATTCGGGTACTCATCTGAGGAACATCCTTTCCCATATCATGAATTCTTTTGTAGCAAAATGGTCTTATGTGACCTGGTAAGAAGCAGTAGTGACACATAAATCTTTTCTTCTTGGGTGTTGTTTTAGAATTGTGAAAGTTCTTAGGTTTAGTGGTACTCTCCCCTTATTTTGAAAATTTTGATTCAAAGCCGATACCTGTTTTAGAAAAATGACCCGTACTTAGAACCTCATCAAGAGTTTCCTTTCCAGTATTCATTTTTGAAAATGTTTTCTTGGCCTCTGTGAGTTCCGTTTTGGTTTTCTCAAGTTCAATGTCACGTTTAGTGAGCATGACCTCGAGTTTGGAAATTGAATCTTTTTGGTGACCTCTTTAAGTTCACCTTTTAAAGTTGAAATTTCAGTAGAGAGTTTCTCATTTACCTTTTCAAAAATGACACTATTTTCTACACGTTTTTCCCAATCGGCATATAAATCAGCATAAACATCAAGAAGTTCTTGATAACTTTCATCATCCTCTTCTTCATTCTCTGTTGTCTTAGACAGCGAAGAATTAAAACAGTTTACTACAGAGTCAGAAGATGTGATGGTAGATGTGACCGCATCTGAAGATTCATCATATTGATGTTCATGAATTGGAGGCGAGATTTCCATGATTGCTAAGTTTAGCGTTTCATCTTCTTCCTCACTGTCACTAAGGGTCGCACAAAAGCTCATTCCCTTTTTCTTCAGAGTGTTGGCACACTCATTTGCATAATGCCCAAAGCCTTTACAGGCTCTACATTGAACAGTTTCAGATCTATTCTTAGTAAAACTAGTAGGTTTCTTGAAACTACTCTCAGTATCCTCTTTTGGTTTTTCAAAAGTATTTGGTTTTTTAGAAGGAAATTTGTTGTCCCTTTTATTTTTAAGAAAATATGTAAATTTTTTAGTTAAAAGGGAAACATCTTCAGTTTCCAAATTTGAAGTATCAATTTCATTTGAGATTTCTTCAATCTCTTTTGGTACAGTGGATACTTTAGAGAGAGCAGAAGCAAGAGCTACACTTTCAGCTTTATGTTATTGCTGAATGGATGTATTCATTTCAAACATGGTTAGTTTACCCACAAGAGTATCTAGACTCATGGTTGTAGTATCATGTGCTTCTTCAATAGCAGCAATCTTAATATTAAACTTATCAGTAACAGTTCTTAACATTTTGCTCACTAATCTAGCATTTGATATAGGCTCACCTAGGGAGAGACATTCATTTGAGATTTCTCTCAATTTAGCAGAATAGCTTTTTATGTCCTCAGTCTCATTCATCCTCAAGTTTTCAAACTTGGTCATGAGAATTCTCAACCTAGTGGCTTTAAAACTATCATCACCCTCACAATGACCTTGCAAAATATCCCAGGCAGTCTTAGCAACATTTTGATTTATCACAAGTCTAAACATGTGTTCATTCACATGACTTGAAATAGCTCCAAGAGCCTTGAAATTATAGTTAGCAAGGGTGACTTCATTAGTGGTTCCAATCTTCCTCAGGTTTAAGTTTATAGATTTTTTCTGAGGTTTCACCCTCATCTTTACTCTTAATTTCAACCTTAGGGGGGGACCATGGAATAATAATGCTAAGCTACGCTCGTTCATCAATTGCTTTAATGAAGAGATGCATCTTAGATTTCCAAATAGCATAGTTAGATCCATCTAAAACCGGTGGACTGTATTGATTCAAGTGCGATTCCATAATGACCGCTCTTTCTTGGATCTCACTCAGTGAAGTCGAGTGGAGCTCTGATACCAATTGAAAGAAATGGAGCGGCTAGGAAGTGCACAGAACCAGAAAATCGACTGATGTGAGTCCTGATGCTATCGCACCAGTACTAGCATCAACAGTAAACAGCAACGAAATAATGAAATTAAAAACGAAATGAGCCAAGAAAATAACACTTATCTACAGCAATTTGATGTAGACAATAAAACTTCTCTTATTAAATAACTTATGAACCGGTTACACAAATGATACTAAGAGAAGACAAAATTATCAAACTACTCTCACAAAAACACAACTCCTCTGTAGCTAGAAACATTCAGCCCCGTCGGAGTAAATAAAAACCATATTTTCAACTGAGGAGTGATCCTCATATTTATAGCCAAGGAGTCTTCGGATGTGGATGACTGAAGCTTGGAAATTATCTCTTTAACTTAATCTTCTTTATCTCTTTTATCCACTCAATCAGTCCTCAGCATTTAGACTCCTTTTCCATGTGTGAGAGTCCTACATAAATAAACAAACTACACACTAAAAACAACTTAAATTTCGGTTAGTAAGTTAGTATAAATAAATATAATATACACAATATTTACTTAATTTAAATAATCAAGAAAGTAACAAAACTAAATTATGTCAACCTTTTGACTTGTCAAAGTGTGTGATGTCCACACACTTTCATCTTGTCTATCAAAAATAGCATCTACAAGAACTCTATAGTTCTTACTCTCAATAAATTTCCAGTTTTTCTCGTATGCCTGTAAAAGATCTTTCAGCACTGCTTTAGAGAGTGATCCATAATTGACTTCATATTTTTGCTTCGTATCGTAATAAACCATAAAATACTCAAGAATTTTGCAAGAATCAACCAAAATCATATAAAGACATTCAAAAAAACTGGCTACAGTCACCATAAAGAAGAAATAGACTAGCGGGAAAACCTGAGATAACAAACGTCGCCTCAGGACTGAATGAGGCTTCCAAGGTAGAACCACTAGAAACTGGCTTCACATTGAATGTAGATACCTATATGCAAGAAAAAAGATAAAAAGTCTAAAGATAGACTACTTTTGAAATGAAACCATTTCTCAAGAATAAAGAGTGGGAACAACTCACAAGTTTGCCGCGAAAGGAATCAACTACATGAATATGACCATCCCTAGTTGTCAACAGAATAAGTCTACCATCATTACTAAATTTGACAGCATTTGCATCAGATAGATATCCTCCTACAGAGATTGTATCAAAAGGGCCCTGGAAGAAATCAATTGCATGAAGGCGTAGATTAAACAACTTAACCGAGCATAGATGAAACGACTATGATACTACATCTGGCCTGATAAACTGATATCCCAGACTACTAACCTTTTCATACTTGTGAGAATCAAACATTCTTATGCATCCTCCAAATGCAACTGCAAAGATAAGCCCTTGATCATCATATGTTGTGGCTGGTCTTCCTTGTACACGCAAAATGCCCTAATTTTAGATAACCAATCAATAAACTAATCCTCAAAAATATGTTTTTCCAGATCATCAAGCCATCAAGATCCCCACCTGACATTTATCAGCTCTTTGATCCCAAAGCAAAACAGTCCGATCAAGCGATCCCGAAATAAAACACTCTCTTCTGGCACACAAGCTGAGGGAAACAACCCTGGGAAAATCAACCATAAAAGTGTCAATCAAAATAATTAGGTTATAGAAGCAACTGAAATAACAGAGTATAGGGAATGAGATCACACCTGCCACGATGACCTTTAAAGTAATGCAAATATTTATTGTCATGCAATGAGAGAAGCCGCAGAGATTCTGGAATAACAAAACATATCAACTCTTGAGTCTAATATAAATAGATGTCTGGAATTGCTTTCTTGATATACGATTAAATTAAAATAATGTTTTAATGAGCTATAACATGAAAAGCAATTAAATCAGTTATGTCTAGGATGCAACAATGGAAAGTAAACTCACCAAAATAAGCTCTGCATTATAGTGATAAGGAGCTTCGAAATAATAAAATACTCCAATATAATAGTGCCTCAATTATGCCATCAATACATGTAATTTGTCTTGATAAGAACGATTAAGACAGTCAACTCACCAAAATAGGCTCTACTTCTGTAAGTTCCCAAATTTGGCTCATGCCTTCCGGTTAAGTTTTCCGGCAATTACCCGAACTTTCCTAAAGTTCAGGGGCAATTCTGAAACTTTTCCAAACTGCCAAAAGGGTGAAGGACCTGCTAGGAATTAAAATTCCAAGTAGTCCCTTGCTGGAATGAAGCTTCCAGCTGCCACCTTGCATGAATCTAGAAGCAGGATGAGTCATCGACGGATACGCCGGACGGCTTCTTTTGCCAATGGTTAATGCCGCACTGCTTCATTAGGAAACACAAATCAGCCTATAAATAGAGGCCTCCTCTACCCATTTTAACAAGAACAATAGAGCACTGTTACTCTGCCAAACTGAAAACTCGAATTTCCAGAAACCAAAACTCCCAAAAAGTCACCTCCCTCTTCCATAAAATCCATCCAAAGCTCTTCCTACATTAGGAAAAACCCCAAGGGAGATAAAGAAAATCACCATTGGTAACCTCTCCTCCCTTTCTCTTTAAAATACTCTTGTTATCTTGATCTTTTCATTACTTGTCATTTACTTTACCTTTATTTTTCATTTATCTTGTTATATTGTTATAAAGTTGCTATCTTTGCTATGTAAACATCATATCCCCCTTTTCCCCTACACAAATGATTCATGGGGAATCTCTTCCCAAGGATGAACAAGAGTCCACACGTGGCTTTTTCTAGGGAGGATTCATCACATGATGATGTGAAATAGTCCCATTTTATTACATAAAAATGCAATCTTTACTCTCATAATGTATTCCCCCTCCCTTGACCTTGCTTCCAAGGATTGTCCACCTCATAAGGTTCTTAACGGACATAGGAAAGCCTCAAAGGTCTTCCCTTTATATTCATAGCTTTAGTTTTCATAGTGTTCATTACACTTATTTTCATAAAAATGCAATCTTTACTTTCGAAAGTCATCCCCCATGTCCCTTTTGATTGGATCACTCTCTAAGGATTGTCTAGTGACCTTCTTAAGGCACGAAAGACATAGTATGAGTATAAAGATCCAATCTTTATCCCCCTCCCCTTAGTTCCTTTGGTACTTGAAGCATCCCGTGGTGTGGATCGGTGTAAAGATCTCATCTTTACATTGTTTCCGCCACTAAAATGTCATAGTCGAAGTTCCTTTAGAAGCGGATGAATCTTGGCCACTACATCTCCGATCATCACTTGAGACGAGCATAAATGTCCCTACTAAGCTCAATCGTCTCAAGATGTAGGATTGATGGGCAAGGACTCTTCCTTTCTAAAGAGCCTTACTCTTGGACTATAAAAATGTGTCCCTCTCTCTCGATCACATAAAGACCTAGTCCCAAAAAACGTTGGTTTAAAACACACCAAGGCTCTCAAGCCTATTATGGTTGATTATTCCAACGGGAGGGTAAAAAGAGGTCACTTAATGATGATCATAAGTCCAAGATGAGCACGGGATCAAAATCTCGAACACATCAAATCCAAGGAATCTCGAGCGATAACCAACTCAAATGGTTTATACGTCCAGAAGATAACTTGACACATTCCCTCCCTTTTTTTCAAAATCACATCTCACACACGAACACATAAAACAAGCACAAAAATCGGATCTAGGAAGACTTGCCTTTGGCAAGGCTCATTGGGTGAACGCCAAACGTTCTTCCTAAGGAGTAACTTAACCTCCGGACCCTATTCCTTTTTTCAAAGTTTTGAGAAAATCAAAATGGCGTGGCGACTCCGTTTTTCAATAAACCGGTGTCTTCAAACTGAGGTGAAGCGGCGACCCTATAAGAACACGGTTCACATTCGCGATTGGGCCCACATTCACAGTTTGGCGACTCCGCTGGGGAAAAGTAAATGTTTCCAAACTTCTTTTCTCATAAGAAGCATTGGAAATGTTTACGAGGGTTAGCCTTCCGCCGTGGATCCAATCTTTGTGCTTGTTTTTCTTTTCTTATTTTGCATGCATCTTGGTTTTTGGATTGTTCATACTCTGAATACTGAACATGGATCATTCTGAAGCTGAAAGGTGCTAAAAATGTCCGGGGAAACAGCTTGGAAATGAAAAAAATTGGAACCTGGAAAACTGCTGAATCCAGCCGGACGGCTTGATCTGGCTGGATCATAGCCGGGCGGCTTCTTTGGCAGTTCCACCAGGACACTTTCTGAGGTTAATCTGGCAGCTTTGGCAGCTTAGAGCTATTCAGTTCCATGACTGACCGGGCTCCAGAAAATTTATGTGCTTACTTGCCGCATTTTCCCCGTCCCGAAAAACATTCATTTAAAATACATTTATTAAAATCTCTGTTTTAACTCAAAAAAAGAATATTTTTAGGAGGCCGCACACTATGCGTACCATTATATCCTGTACACTTTGCACGCACGTCCTTTTAACCCGGGATGGTTGTTCAGCTGCAGTCATGGACAGTGTTACGACGCTCCCGGGCACGCACGGAATCATCCCAAACTCCCCATGGCAGCCAGTGTCGACCAATGCACTAGTCCGTGTCACACATTTAAAACCGTGACTTTTTGGTTGGTTTTTGGTCTAGACCGTGTCATACAGCCTCGTTGTATACCCCCGTAAAGGTCAAAACCCTAGCCCATGCCGAAAGTCAAGATCCTTCGCGCAAGCGAAACTCTGCCAAAATACCGCCAAGGAAAAATTGGCAGAATCTTGACTCCGGCATTGACTTCGACTTTGACCTACACGGGACATGTAAGAGTCAAGCCCGAGTTCTTGCCAAAAATCAAGATCTCTTCGCGCAAGCGAAGCTCTGCCGAAATTTTGTCAAGGAAAAATTGGCAAGATCTTAACCCAGCATTGACTTTGACTTTGACTTGCACAACGTATGCAACAACGCTCAATGTGACGCCGTGTCATTCGACTTTTACCGCCATACCCATGCCTATTATTTTCCTTGGACAATGCCAAAGTCAAAAACGCCTATCGCGTAAGCGAAACTCTGCCGAAATTTCGTTAAGGCTAAAAGACGAGACTTTCCCGGCATTGCCTTAACTATAATCCGCATCGCTCGTGTGTTAAAAGTTCCTATGATCCACTAGACCCTAGGACCGTTCTTCTCTCTCGGTCGGTGGGATCCGCGTGCCCTATAGGACCCTCTCCCGGGGCTGTCCACCCTGGGAGGTCGAAATACAGGTGGAAAACGAGGGGCTTATAGACGTAGTGACGGAATCCACTGATCCAGGATCTAGAGTAGTTGCGAAAAAGAAGGGCAACCCCTTTTCCAACCAAATAGAAATAAATAAAAGACACTGTTTTAAGTAAACGTGAAGATTCCTAATTTCATATTACTTGAGCCTTCAGCCTAAACACCTACCCCGGGTCTAAACCTTGCCTATCCCTTTCCCGCAGCGAGAAAGAAGTGGGTGAGAATACCGGGTCGGCGGCTTATCAGTGCAGAAGTCTCAGATAGTTCGCCAGAACTGTCAGCTTTATCAACCCAAAGTTTAGAATGGCCGGTGTGGTAGCGAACAATGGTTGTAACCAAATGCCCGGAGGGGAGGTCATCCCAGTTCAGCCCAGACCCCACATTTGGTATGACGTTTGTGACTGTGACGAATGTTTGGAAGACGCTTACCAGGACTGGATTAACGAAGATGCTCCCTCAAGGAAGAAGAAGAAGAAGTCTACGCAACAAAAGCTGAAAGAGAGGTACGAACCAGGGGACACGAGTGTAGGAACTCTGGGAGAGCCCTCAGGCAAGTTTGACTACTATGTCAGCTACGCCAAGGAGCCCACTAAGGAGCCGATCATCCAAGACAATCTCCAACCCAACAATCCCATCGATGTTGATCCTTTAGAGGCAGAAAACTCTGAATTCACAGCCATTGTTTAGTTCAACAAGAAACTAGAAGATCTGGAGGTAGAGTACAAGACCCCCATAAAATACATGATTGGTCAAGGCAGAATCAAAGTTTCACCTAAAGAAGACTTTATCAGTATCATCCAGGCCAACCCTCATGTTGGCTATACAGACAAAGTTGTGGTATCAAAAATCAGCAGAGAAAAGATGACCTACCAACAATGTCTTGACAAGATGAATCAGACCCTCCAATCAATGAATCCAGTTGTCATGGACGAGCTTACTGAGAGATTTCACCAGGCCTTTTTGGATCCCCTCACTATCTTCCCGAGGTACAAACCTACAAATGATCCTCGCCAAGCTTTTGACCAGTTTGAGATTTCTAGCTTTCTGAAGGCCGCCAACAAAATTGCTTCTCCCAAGGGCAGCAGTGGCTAAGAGTAACCCCCCGTCCAACCCAGTCAAACACTTTGGTCAATAAGTAGTGTAGGGTCAAGAGTCGCTAGGGTCAAGAGTCGTTACAGTTAGGAGTCTTAGAATTCCAGTCCTCTGAGTCATCTGAAGGCCTCACGCGTGAAGATTACGACTATGTAGACAATGTTATCTTTCCATTTGCCTTGAATGAAATGTTAGATCTTTCCGAGTATCCCCTTATTGCCAACTTAACAAATGATAAATTAACTAATAACTTAACAACAGTTAATAATGATTTATTTGAACAAGATGCAAACACACTAAATGAACAATACATTAAAGAAATCTTTAAGCAGGTTACCGATAAAGAGGAAAACCGGGCCCAAGCTGCCGAGGAGGTTTTGACGAGTGTTAACTTGGGTACTGTTGAGGAGCCTAAAGAGACACAGATCGGGAACTTTTTCCAAGGGGCTGAACGGGACAGACTGGTCAATCTGCTCAGAGAATACATGGATGTGTTCGCATGGTCTTATAAGGACATGTCGGGGCTGGATAGCTCGATTGTGGAGCACAGGATCCCTTTGGCACCAGATGCCAAGCCGGTAAAACAGAAGTTAAGAAAGATTAAGCCAGAGTGGTCTCTACAGGTCAAGGAAGAGATTGAGAAGCTACTGCGGGTAGGATTCATCAGGGTCATTGAATACCCAACCTGGTTATCAAATATCGTGACTATGACTAAAGCCAGTGGGAAGGTACGCTGTTGTGTAGATTTCCGGGATCTGAACAAGGCCAGTCCCAAGGACGATTATCCATTGCCAAACATAGACATTCTGGTAGACGTCACCGCCAACTACGAAGTCAAATCCTTCGTTGATGGTTTTGCTGGCTACAATCAGATTAAGATGGCCGAAGAGGACCAAGAAAAGACAGCCTTCACCACACCATGGGGGACGTATTGCTATACGGTGATGCGTTTTGGGCTTAAGAATGTCGGGGCTACGTATCAAAGGGCAGCGACTGCACTCTTTCATGGCATGATCCACAAAGAAATTGAGGTCTATGTCGATGACATGATAATCCATTCCAAAGGAGTGGATGGATAGCACTTTATCGACCTGCAAAAGTTCTTTGAGAGGTTAAGGCAACATTCCATGAGACTGAACCCTGCAAAATGCACCTTTGGAGTGACAAGGGGAAAGGTGCTTGGGTACATGGTCACAGAACGAGGCATTGAAGCCGATCCCCGAAAGATCAAGGCTATTATGGACATGAGGCCACCTCGAACCCAGACAGAAGTCAAAAGCTTTATGGGCAAGTTGCAGTACATCATCCGTTTCATCAACCAGCTGACTGCCATATGCGAACCCATCTTCAAGCTCATGAAGAAAAATGTGGACACAGAATGGAATGAGGAATGCCAGGATGCCTTTGACCAAATCAAGGCGTACCTAGTACATCCCCCGGTGTTGTGCCCCCCACATGGACAGAAACCTCTTCTGCTCTATCTCATTGTCACTGATACGGCAGTTGGGGCTATGCTGGCTCAGGAAAAGAAGGACTCTCGGGTAGAAAATGTCATTTACTTTGTCAGTCGGAAGCTGCAAGGAAGTGAGCTCAATTACTCGGCATGTGAAAAGACTTGTTCAGGACTAGTCTGGGTAGTTGGTAAGCTGAAGCATTACATGCAGGCCCACTCTATGAACTTGGTTTTGAAAATGGACCCCATCGAGTACATCTTCGACAAGCCTTCCCTTTCGATGCGTCTAGCAAAATGGTCGTTCTTCCTAGCTGAATATGACATCAACTATGTGACTAGAAAGGCAATCAAGGGTCAAGCGTTGTTAGACCATCTGGCAAGCTTCCCTAGCAATGAAGACCGAGGGCCTGAACCCCAGTTTCCGGATGAATGGATCTTCGTAGTTGAGCTTGAGAACAGATGGCAGCTCTTCTTTGACGGGGCTCCTAACAAAAGGGGAAATGGCATAGGAATGCTACTGGTCGACCCGAAGGATGAGCATACGCCAATAGCTATCAAGTTGAACTTCCCTGTCACAAACAATGCTGCAGAGTATGAAGCTTGTATCGCTAGTTTGGAAGCTGCCCTAGAAAGGAATGTTAAGGAACTAGAGGTCTACGGAGACTCAGCCCTGATCATCAACCAGGTCTCTAACAGATGGAAGACTGTGGACCCTAATCTTCAGAGGTATCATGCCTACATGGAAGAAATGACTGAGATGTTTAGAGAAGTATCCTTCCATTACCTGCCGAGAGACAAGAACAGATTTACAGATGCCTTAGCTACTCTAGCCTCATTGGTAGAGATCCCCGAGGAAAAGTCAATAAAACCATTCAGAGTGGGTAGAAGGGAAACCTCGGATTTCTGTTGCGAAATAGACTTGGGACCTGAGCCTGTCAAGGAACCTTGGTACAGTCAGATTTACTAGTTCCTCAAAGATGGGGAGTCAACTTTCAGAGATGAAGAAGGTAGACCGAGGGAAGACATCAAAGCCAAAAGCTTGCAAGCCTTGAAGCGGCTGGCCTCTCACTATGTCATCATAGGGGGCGATCTGTACAAGTAACGGTACCAAGGACCACTCCTCTTATCTGTCACCAAAGAAAAGGCAAGAGAGCTGATGACTGAAAGTCCATAATGGTCCTTGCGGTCCTCATATGAATGTCAGGGCATTGATGGAAGTGATCCTCATAATGGGCTACTACTGGATTTCCATGGAAACAGACTGTGTTCAGCATGTCCGAGAGTGCGACAAATGCCAACGGTTTGCCAACATAAATCATCTTACGCCTCACGACCTGTACTGCATGACGACTCCTTGGCCGTTTGAAACTTGAGGTATTGACGTAATAGGTAAGATAGCCCCGTCTAGAAGCAATGGGCATGAATTTGTGTTAGTATCAGTGGACTACTTCACGAAATGGGTAGAAGAAAAGTCCTATAAGGTCCTCACTTCCAAGAAAGTGGCCCAGTTTGTCAAAGAAAATATAATGTGCAGATATGGGGTGCCAAATGAGATCATCTCAGATAACGGGTCACACTTTGAAGGGGACTGCGATAGATTGCTGTTAGAATTCAGAGTCACTCGCCACAAATCATCCCCATACAGGCCTCAAACCAAAGGAGCAGTAGAAGCTGCCAATAAGACACTCGAAAGAATTATCCGAAAATGGCCACCCGCGATCGTGACTGGTCCAAAAAGCTACATCTGGCACTCTGGGGCTACAGAACATCTGTTAGAACATCCATGGGAGAAACCCCTTTCGCCCTGACATACGGGATGGAAGCAGTAATGCCAGTAGAGTTGGAAATCCCGTCATTAAGAGTCCTCCTGGAAAACAGTGTCAATGAAGTAGAATGGTTACGCAGCCGGCATGATGAGTTGGCCCTACTTGATGAAAGGAGGCTAAAGGCCATGGAACACACCCGAGCCTACCAGAGGCGAATGGCCAGGGCATTCGAAAAAAAGGTCAAGGCCAGAGACATCAAAGAGGGTGACTTAGTACTGAAAGTAAAGCCCCTACCAGAGACAACCCTCTGGAAAAATGGGAACCCATTTAGATTGGCCCGTATATGGTGCAGAAGATACTATCGAGAGGGGCATTGAAGCTCGCGGACCTAGACGACAATCCTTTTGTTCACCCGGTCAACGGTGACAAGCTTCGCCGGTACTATGTCTAAATATATATATATATATATATATATATATATATATATAAAATATAAAAAACAAAGAAAATCAGTGCAAAAAGAGTAATACCCAGCTAGGCTAAAAACCTTAAAAATGGTGGTCTAGGCAAAAAACAGGGTCGCACATAAAAAAAATAGTACAAAAAGAGTAATACCCAGCTAGGCTGAAAACCGAGAAAAGGGCGGTCTAGGTAGAAAACAGGGTTGCACATAAAAAAATAGTTTAAAAAAGAGTAATGCCCAGCTAGGCTGAAAATCATAAAAAGGGCGGTCTAGGCAGAAAACAGGGTTTGCCATAAAAAAAACAAAAAAAAATCCCAATAGTTCACCAGAATGAACTACGAAGACCTGAGCCCCTTAGTATTTCTTGTAAAAGGGGAACGTAGGCAGCCAGAAATGGTTCGGTCTAAACAATAAATAAGACATTCAAAATTTATCTGCAATGTGTCTTGAATAATTTCTAAGATAAATATCTTTGTTAATTACAAATCAAAAACTTCTTGATGAGTTCAATCACGGTCTACTCTTGACTCTGCTAACCTGCTACAAAGACTAAAATATACAACAAAAAACCTAATAAACTACTGTGTTTGCAAAAGGCAATAAGTAGGTGCTCGGAATAGGTCTCTCAGTTGTCATCAACAGAGTCTTTCTTGCCTTTCTTTCCTTTACCTCGACCCCGTCGAGTGTTCTTCCTCTTCTTCTCAATGATGTCGGTCTCCCTCATCCCTATCTCAGGAATCCTCACTGGAGCCTCCACCAATCATGTGTCAATAAGTGCCTTCTCTACCCTGGCACGAGTCCGTATCTCCTCCCGCTGAGCCTCAGTAAGGGGAAAAACCTCCGATAGTCTCTCGTATCGGGCTTCATATCTCTAATAAGATCACCTGATTGGTTATGGCAGCTAGCCTTGGCCTCAGTTTCCCTCAGAGTCCTACTCGAGTCACAGTCAGCACCCAATAAAACCTGACGCCTCTCTCCCAAAATGATCTGAGTCGCCCCATTTCCCTCTCGTACCAATCCAAGTAAGCCGTGGTCAAGATGGTGCTCTTCCTGTTCTTGAGAATGGCCCTGGGTGGAAAAGCAGCGTATGTCCACGCTCTCGAGAAAAACGAGAAGCTGTTTGGACCCCTCATGTCCAAAGGTGCTACCTCCATAGTACGGATGTCCTTCCAATCATCCAACGGCTCCTGCAAGGTCCCAAACTGCCTGGATACTAGGCAGGGAATGTAGAAAGATGACCAAGAAAGCCTCAGAACCCTCACTATATAGGACTCCTGAAATGTCCTCCGAGTCTGCAATCTCCAGTGAGGCACCCACCAGTGAATGTCCGAGGTTGAAAGCCGAGCCATCATCAGCTCCCAACTACCCTGATCCTGCTGCCTCGGTACACCCCTCCGGGAAATCACCCAAGGGCACTGAGTAGGAAAAGCCCCAACCCTCTCCTGCAACCATAAAGTCAACACAGCTAGGCTCTCAGACCGCATGAAATGGTCTCCCCTAGCCATCCTGTCGATGCCATGCAGTGTCTCCCCCAAAATCAGCGGGACAATATCTCTCCCGGCCCTGCAGTCTCTGACCATGTCCAAAAGGCCACTATGACAGACCCCGAAGGACTCTACAGTAAATAGGAAGGAAAATACACAGAGGACAAAGGCATTCATAGATACCGTGGTCGCAGTAGTACCCGGAGACCCGAACCTACTCGGGATATCAGAAATGTCGATCCTGTCAGGGGCTATCATCATCCCCTTGGCCTCTTCTGGAGAAATTTGCAGAAAAGATGCCAACTTTACAGTCACCGGCAAGTCCCCGGTCAAAGGAATCGAGATGCCCTCAATTTCCGGACCCCCAATCAATGCCCAAAAATCTTCAAAGGTTGGGACGAGTTCATTGTAGGAAAAGCAGTAAACGTGTCTCCGGACATCCCAAAACCTCGCTGCTGCTCTCAAAAGGTCCCAATCGGGCGGGAGATCCTCAAATGCCATAAAGACTTGATCTTGAAGGTGTTGTCAAACAGCCCCTTATGAGATTGAAAGTTGTGTCTCATCCAAGATTGAAGATCGGACAGAAAACGATCCCTTTCCCCTTTTGCAATCAGACTGGTTTCTCCATTGGCTGTGATCGAACTTGATGATTTTTTGGCCAAAAATATGCTTTGGGATCAGTTGGGACAAGTCTAGGGTGAAAATGAAATGAAAAGTCCCTTCCTTGATTTTATTTGCAAAAAATCAGTTCAGACAAGGTTCTAAGCTGCACGGCTTATTTTGCCCAGGTCCTAGCCGGACGGCCTCTTTCGCTTCTGCAGAAAAAAAATCTGCAGCAGCCAAAGCTGCTGCCCATATGGAGTTCTCACCCCACTTTCTCAACAAAACCTGCATAAAAACATGTCCAAACACTATCCATGCAGTCACATACCATTATAAACCATTCCAGTTCAATTTCCGCCCCATTTCCAAGCAAAAAAGCTGCCCCGAGGCTCAAGTAATATACAAAATCATAAAGCATCAATAGGAAAAGAAATAAAAGATCATTACATTGTTTTTGCCTCCTTGGCACCCCAAATAAAATAATAGAATATAAATTGTGCATAGTTTTGTTCATTGTTTCTCTCTTCCTCTCCTAGTTCAATCCTAAGGAATCCTAAGTCTCTGATTCATCATCATCGCTACTCAGCTCATAGAGCTCAGGATCCCTCAGCAAATCTTCAGCATCACTCACATCAGATAGGTGGACAGGCACGTGCTCATACTCCGCCAGCTGCTCCAAAATGTCCGTGTTAGGCCCTCGCCCCCGAGGCACGGCACTGGTGGATGATGAGTGGTACCCTGAGGCCGAGGATGTAGAGGTCGTGCTCCCAACGTGCCTCCTCTTGCGCTCGGTCTCCTGCGCATTCCCCGCAGTCCTTGACGCACAGGCCAGCTTTCTCAGAAGGGACCGAGCTACCTCCTTCTAGCCCCTGTTCTGCCGTACCAAACCGTTATAGGTACGAGCAGGAACCTGCGAGAAAAGAAAAGAAAAAGCTCAGGAAATCTCAGAAAAATTCAAAATCCCAGAAAATAAAGAAAAGTCGGCAAAGTATACCCAGCCTCCCTCGTGTCTGGAATAGGCACCATCAACCTCCTCGGTACCCCATTCACCACATAGGAAAGGTGAGCTGGAGGCATAGGTGGATCGGTCGGCTCGGCCTCCCCGTACCCCTGAGTAGTGCTATCTTTACTAACTTCTACGGCGTCCTCAAACGCGCCTCCACAAAGGTGGCATACGGGGTAGCGAGATCAAAATACCCTTCGGCTGCCAATCCAGCCTGATACTCTCTATCTCATCTACCGACCAATGCTTGGGCTGCAGCATGAACGGAGGAGGGTCATGAGGGGTAATAGCGCCCAAAGGAGGGACGTGACCGTGCTGCCTGGAGAAGCGGTCCCCTAGATAAATGATATCACAGGTCAACCCTGTCAGCCATCTCCTCTGCCTGGTCACCACCACGGCATCCCCCATCAAAGCTTCTGGATACCTCCCCTAGGGATAAAAGTCCACTCCCTCATGACCGTCCCTGCTGATGACGGGCTTCACCATCTTATAATCGAAGGTGACCGGGTCTTCCCGGTGAACATATCTCTAGCCTCTCCCCTCCAGCGCACCATAGCCGGGAAGATAGCCGGATCACTCTGTTGGTTCCAAGGAAAGAACCCCATCACCTCACAGAACCAGACCTGCATGTCCAAAACATAAGGGCCATTTCTCTCATAAAATCTCAAGACAGAAAAAAGTAAGAGAAAGAAAAAAGAATGAGAATACCTCAAGAGCAAAAGAAAAGCAATCCATAGACGCAGCCTTGTTCCGGCTGTACAAATCCAGAGAAAAATAGAGCTCAGCCAATCCAACCTAGCCCCAAGAGACCTCCCCAACCGCATCCAGGTCCTCCAAAGAGTCAAGCAGGCAAATCATTGCCAATGTCCCAGAGTTAGCAAAAATGGTGGCAGACAGCATCAACCACAAGAAAGCTCTCGCGAGCTGGTGGGCAGTCACCTCGCTGGCTGCAAACTCCTCCATGCACCTCAGAATCTCAACCAACCTCATCTCCATCCCGAGCCCCTTCTGACGGAGGTCAAAACCCACAAAAGCTCTGAACTCGGCCTCAGAAATGTGATCCCTCTAGGTCACAGTCCTATCAGTGAACCTTAAGCCGGTAATGGCAGTAAAGTCGGCGGGAGTCACCGTGATCTCTCCCCAGCTAAGATGAAAGCTGTGAGTGGTGTCCCATCAAAACTCTGAAAGGGCTTGGACCAGCCCCTTGCTCTTAGAGGTCACATGAATGCCTCTGCTAATAGCCTCGACAAAGGAATGAAGGCCAGTCGCCACCACCAGCTTCTTAGGATTCACACCATCCTTTTCAAAGTTGGGCATCCTGTGCCACAACTTCACCGCCACCTCCGCGGGTCCCCTCGACTTGCTCTCCTGTAGGAAAACACAGCAAAAGCCTGTTAGTCCATCATTTTTATCTCAAAAGCATGCATATATTCACAAAAAGTGCACATGTTGTCAAAGAAAGCATTCATAAGAGATTTCTAGCATCATTTGTCTAGAACACGTGTCTTTCATCATTTGAAACACATCACCTCGAGCACATGCTCTCCCAAACACAAAAATTCCAATTTTCACAAAATTCTTTGTATATAAGTTTTAATTCTTCAAGATGGCATGCATGAATTCTTTTCATCTTCCAAAATCTTGTTTTCCCATTCATGATCAGAAGTTGACCTAGTTCTAGCCCATGCAAGAACTACGTCACATTTTAAACATTATTTTTCTTACTTTATTTTCAAAAATGAGTCATTCTCATATTTTTTTCAAATAAATTGCACATGCATGTTTATTTATGTCCATAGCCTCATAGGTTAATTATCAAATCCCTAAAAGCGTCAATAAAATCGCAAGAAAAATCCAAAAATTCCCAAAAAATCGGGTCAAGCCCTAAATCAATCAAAATTCAACCAAAATTTGGCGAAATCAAGCAAATCAAGAGTGCTTACCCCAATCGATTGAGGTTTCAACGATTTATGCTCTCTCTTGCTAGGATAGAACTCGGAGGTAGGCGTCGTGAAATCATATTTCCGATCGGTCCTAACGAATTCCCTCTGCCTTATCCTCGCGGCTTGCGACAAGGTTCTACGCGCTTGTCGAGGCAAGATGTTCCCTCCCTGATCCATGTTGAGCAGTAGAAGCTAGGGATTTGAAGAATTTTGAGGTTTCTCTCTCTTTTCTCTCCTCTCTCCTCGACAAAAAAACGAAGCAACAATGGGGCCACTGCCCGTCCTAATTCTGTTTAAATCAATCTGGTGAAATCAGGTTTCAAGCCGGACGGCTTCTTTTTCCCCATCTCACGCCGGGCGGCTTCATTCGCTCTGAGCTGAATTTACACTTTTGCCCCTGGACTTTCCAATTAGGCAAATAATTCCCGTTATCTCCTAATGGAGTAACGTTGTCTCCCAAAAAATCTCCGTTATCTCTAAATAGAATAATGTTTTCTCTCAAAACACCTCTGTTACTTCCGTTATAATGGAATAACGCCAGGTGACAACCTTTGAATTGTCAAATTTCAACTTTAGCTACCTCTATCTCCTCGATAACGAAGTACGCTTTAGTTTTTCCAACTTTAGCTACCTCTATCTCCTCGATAGCGAAGTACGCTTTAGTTTTTCCAACTTTAGCTACCTCTATCTCCTCGATAGCGAAGTATGCTTTAGTTTTTCCAACTTTAGCTACCTATATCTCCTCGATAGCGAAGTACGCTTTAGTTTTTCCAACTTTAGCTACCTTTATCTCCTCGATAGCGAAGTACGCTTTAGTTTTTTCCAACTTTAGCTACTTCCATCTCCTCGATAGCGACGTAAGCTTTAGTTTCTTAAGGTGACTCCTCCATTAATAATCAAAACCTCAAGGATCCTAGACATGTTCCTAACTATCTAGTGAGACTTGAACTACGACCAAGGCTTGATTCCTCCGGGATACGTAGGTAGCCTTTCATAAAGGTCCAGCTATCCGACCGTAATGGTCACCCATTTCATTCATCGCTCCTCAGTGGTGAGATAGCCTTTCATAAAGGTCCAGCCATCCGACCGCATTGGTCACCCTCTTCCTTCATCACTCCTCAGTCGTGGGTAGCCTTTCATAAAGGTCCATCCATCCGACCACATTGGTCACCCTCTTCCTTCATCACTCCTCAGTGGTGAGGTAGCCATTCATAAAGGTCCAGCCATCCGACCACATTAGTCCCTAATAATGGTGATCCTGTTAATCAAGAAGAATATGCTAAAATTATTGGGTATGCAATGAATTACACTAGACCCGATATTGCTTGTGTTGTTGGAATATTAAGCATGTTTACTAATAATCCTAGTAATGAACATTGGAAAGAACTCTATAGAGTTATGAGATATTTGAAGTCCACTATTAATTATGGATTACACTATAACTGTTCAGTTCCTATTTTTGAATGTTATAGTGATGCTAATTGGGATTCTGACAGAACAACTTCTAGATCCACAAGTGGATGGTTCAAAAGGATCATATACCTTGTATTGTGATAATCAAGGTGCGATTTATAATACTAAAAATAAAAGATTGTCTAGCAATAGTAAACATATTGCTATGAGGTACAATCATATTAGAAGATTGGTGAAGAAAGGTAAGATTGTAATTGAATATCTACCTACTAATCAAATGCTTGCGGATCCGCCGACTAAACCTTTAAATAGCACTAAGATCAGTAAAGCCACGGGAGATATGGGACTATTACCGGTTGATTGAGATAACTTGCCTAAACCTACTCCATCTTGGTGATGCCCGTTATAACTGGTAATCATCATGCTCGGAGTTCAAAGGAAATTAATCAAGAATTATCCGAGAGATGGCTACAGTTATAGCATCTCCAGTGCATTATATATTCCTTGGATTAGTGGGGGTGCTAAACTATTCCAAGTTAAAGTCCCATGTCTGGCTAATGCACTGTTATCCACAACGAGTAGGTTGGAGTGTGTCCTTAACAAAACTCATAGCTTGTGTGGGGTGATGAAGCGGTTGTGGACACCCTTGATGAGTCTGCCTTTGCGAGTAGGAGGGTTAGGGCCGCTCTCTAGAGTTTCGGTAAAACTCGAGAGTACTCACTAAATGGGATCAGCGCATGGCCCATAAACGCGCTGCCTAAGAGAACCATGAACTCTATGTATAATGTGAACTTTATGTCGTATGTTTTAAGAACTGAGATAAATGCCTAGTCCTCTCTAGACTCTTAGAATTTTTCAACATTTTGTTCAACCCTTGGTTAAAGGCCTAGTCCACCATAGGGCATACATTATACAATGTCCAACTTTTATTGAGTCTTTTATTGTCGTTTTCATTATTAGTAAATTAGCGGGGGATTGATGTAATATTTCCTAGTAATGGGCCTTTAATTATTTTCTTAAGTCCATTACTTATCTTGGGGCCATTACTTGATCCATTTTAAAATGAAAGTCTTTTATGAAATAAATTGGAGGAAATGAAAATTTCCAATTTCCCTCCATCTCCAAATTTAAATGTTTTCATTGTTTCCCACATATCTTTCATCCTTCATTTTTCCATCTTTCATCTCCTATAAAGGTCCATCCATCCGACCACATTGGTCACCCTCTTCCTTCATCACTCCTCAGTGGTGAGGTAGCCATTCATAAAGGTCCAGCCATCCGACCACATTAGTCCCTAATAATGGTGATCCTGTTAATCAAGAAGAATATGCTAAAATTATTGGGTATGCAATGAATTACACTAGACCCGATATTGCTTGTGTTGTTGGAATATTAAGCATGTTTACTAATAATCCTAGTAATGAACATTGGAAAGAACTCTATAGAGTTATGAGATATTTGAAGTCCACTATTAATTATGGATTACACTATAACTGTTCAGTTCCTATTTTGGAATGTTATAGTGATGCTAATTGGGCTTCTGACAGAACAACTTCTAGATCCACAAGTGGATGGTTCAAAAGGATCATATACCTTGTATTGTGATAATCAAGGTGCGATTTATAATACTAAAAATAAAAGATTGTCTAGCAATAGTAAACATATTGCTATGAGGTACAATCATATTAGAAGATTGGTGAAGAACGGTAAGATTGTAATTGAATATCTACCTACTAATCAAATGCTTGCGGATCCGCCGACTAAACCTTTAAATAGCACTAAGATCAGTAAAGCCACGGGAGATATGGGACTATTACCGGTTGATTGAGATAACTTGCCTAAACCTACTCCATCTTGGTGATGCCCGTTATAACTGGTAATCATCATGCTCGGAGTTCAAAGGAAATTAATCAAGAATTATCCGAGAGATGGCTACAGTTATAGCATCTCCGCATTATATATTCCTTGGATTAGTGGGGTGCTAAACTATTCCAAGTTAAAGTCCCATGTCGGCTAATGCACCGTTATCCACAACGAGTAGGTTGGAGTGTCACTTAACAAAACTTCGTAGCTTGTGTGGGGGTGATGAAGCGGTTGTGGACACCTTGATGAGTACGCGCTGCGAGTAGGAGGGTTAGGGCCGCTCTCTAGAGTTTCGATGGTAAACTCGAGAGTACTCACTAAATGGGATCAGCGCATGGCCCATAAACGCGCTGCCTAAGAGAACCATGAACTCTATGTATAATGTGAACTTTATGTCGTATGTTTTAAGAACTGAGATAAATGCCTAGTCCTCTCTAGACTCTTAGAATTTTTCAACATTTTGTTCAACCCTTGGTTAAAGGCCTAGTCCACCATAGGGCATACATTATACAATGTCAAACTTTTATTGAGTCTTTTATTGTCGTTTTCATTATTAGTAAATTAGCGGGGGATTGATGTAATATTTCCTAGTAATGGGCCTTTAATTATTTTCTTAAGTCCATTACTTATCTTGGGGCCATTACTTGATCCATTTTAAAATGAAAGTCTTTTATGAAATAAATTGGAGGAAATGAAAATTTCCAATTTCCCTCCATCTCCAAATTTAAATGTTTTCATTGTTTCCCACATATCTTTCATCCTTCATTTTTCCATCTTTCATCTCCTATAAATAGATGATCAACCTCATTGTGTTTTTCAAGTTCCCTTAGGACTTCTCTTAGTGAGAGGACCCTTGAGGGAGCTTTCTCTTCCTTTAGTAATTTTTATATTATATTATATTATATATATATATATATATATATATATATATATATATATATATATATATATATATATATATATATATATATATATATATATATATGTAGAAAGAAAGAAGAGAGTATAAAGAAGTATTAATGGCTAGTTTCAAAATACAGTTTTAACTGTATTTAAAATTTCCGATTGTTACTTCAAAAAGTATTCATGGAATAATTAGTTTGCGCCTGTTCTGAAAATGCCCGTTTCCGTGAAGGGTTAGTGACTGTTCCGATTCAGGTTCATGACTACTCCGGTGTAGCGTGGCAGTGACCTTTCCCTCATTATAAATAAGGGACAGAATTAGGGCGAAAGGCTGTAGAAAAATATACGAACTCTCTCTCTCTCTCTTTGCCTATATTATTTTCTTTGCCTTCATTGTTCTCTCTTCTTACTGTTTTTCGAGATTTATTTGGGCTTGAGTTTCTGGTTCCAAGGACATCACAAATTGCAGTTGTGAATGTTCTTATTGTGATAGGCATTACATCCCCAAGATAATTTTTCCGAGTAGCCATCTGCAACATATAGTGGGAAAAATATTATCTTGTAGATAGCCTATAGTCCTTTTTTTTCCTTTCATTTTATAAGACTTCTGAAGCTAATGAAATTATTTTAGTCAAATTGAACTTAGTCAAATTGAACTGTCGCAATTCCTCTGCAATCGCACCAAAAACTCGAGTTCCTTTTGGATTTCCCTCTTGATCAATGACAGAGTCTTTCTACCCTAGTCTACAAAATCTCAAATTCAACAAATTACCCCATGAGCCGCCATAACAAAGCATACAAGAAATAAATCAAAATTCATCTACGGCCTTGTCAACGCGAAGAAACTCCACAGTGCAATGGAGAAGAGAAAAGATTTTCCTCAATGAAGAAACGCGTATTTCACTCAGAAAATAATGTCGTACAAGCTTATAATACAGTTACATAAAAACACTTAACTGAAAGTAGTTCTTCTTATGTCGGTCTGAGTTGAAAAGACCATCAAACCATTGGGATGCTCTTTAATAATCTGATGGGAAACAGGTCACTTCAAGAGTAAGCTTGCCACTCCGCTATCCCTGTTCTCCAAGTATTCATTGTGGTCCGGGTAAAGATCTATACCAGATGTAGAACTGGCCAACCATGACCCCTCCTCGATCGACATACTCTGGACCTGGCTATCAGTTGTGGATGTTACTTGACTGAATTGTGGGTATTTTTTCATTTCTTTGGTTGAGAGGCTCGACAGAGTTCGGTCTAACACAAATTCTTGGCTTATGTTTCTTCCTTCGAGCATACTAACTACTGAGGACATCATAGGCCTATCTTCTGGCAATATATTTGTGCAGAAGAGAGCTACATTAATCACCACCATCACCTCTTCCTCATTGTATTCCTTTCCCAACCTTGGATCTACTAGCTCTATCAAATTCCCCTTCTCCTTTAACTCCAGAGCCTAAAGAAACAAAATAATACTCCCTCAGTTTCATTTATATTGACCATATTTCCGTTTTTAGTTGTCCCAATTTTTTCGGCGACTTAGGAAATCAATGCAATTAAATGAATTACTTTTCGATTATATCCCTAATTGAATGTCCAAATTTCAATTTAAGGGATGGATGTTTTTTTATACATTTTAATGACAAAGATCCATAAATATTCTTGTTATTCATTTACTAAACATTTAGTTTTACAACAATGAAATGAATAACAAATTATTATTTTTTGGTAAAATGCGTTTAGGGACAGTTTTTTGTAAAATAATACGTTTTTTTTTTTTTGACAAAAAATTCTTGAATTTGGACATTCATTAAGAAACAGGAGATGCAAAAAATAATAATAATACTCATAATAGTAATTATGAGTATTATTATTACTTTTGGGTTTTGGTAATGTTAGTCTCGCGTACCAAAAAAAAAAGAAGGTAATGTAAGTCTCACATTTAATTAAAGAAAGGTATAAAAGGAGATGCAAAAAATAAACAAAAGCAATCATTATGATTTCTTAAACAAAGAGATTTTGTAAATTGACCAATATAAATGAGACATAGAGACTTATCAATGCGTAACCAGGAAACTGGAATTACCTTATCAAGAAGAATAAAACGATTTTGCTTTGTCCTGTCGACAGTGTTAGCTATGCCACTCACGATTTCCAATGCAACAACCCCATAACTATAGACATCTGCTTTATCAGTAAGGTAACCTCGCAATGCATATTCGGGCGCCATATATCCACTGAAATAATAACACCCATGAAAACAGAAAAACTCCTTAACGATTTTCTGGTCGTAAAAACTTTCTACAATTACAGTTTGCAGAATTTTTACTTCATTTATGTAATCAAGGATCAGAACGTGCTGTAATGCTAACTCCAAGTGAAGTGGATGGAAGTATAAATGGCAATGAAAAAATTAAACCTTTGACAGGATTATAAATAGAATAGCTACTCACTATGTTCCAGCTATTCGAGTGCTAATGTGGGTATTCTCCTCTTCATCAAGTTTGGCCAAACCAAAGTCTGAAATCTTGGGGGTCAGATTCTTATCAAGCAGCACATTGCTTGTCTTGATGTCTCTGTGAACAATCTTAATTCTTGATTCTTCATGAAGGTAAGTCAGGCCTCTTGCAACACCAATGCAAATGTTGTACCTCGTGGGCCAATCCAATTGCAATTGGTATTCTTCGGGACCTCCATATAATTAAAAGCACATAAAATAAGAGTGAGCCAAACCATAACTCCTAATCCAAAGTCACCCATCTGAAAAGATTATATGCTAAAAAGGCAGTTTAGTAAATAATAAGGTCAAAGTTACCAAACAAGGCACGAGCAAGGCTGTTATTTTCCAAATATTCATACACGAGCAACAACTGATTTCCTTCAGTACAACATCCGTGCAGCTTCACAAGGTGCAGATGTTGCAGAGCAGAGATCATTCCTATTTCATTCACAAACTCACGATTTCCTTGCTTCGATTTTGAGGAAAGCTGCTTCACTGCAACTGTGGTGCCATCTGATAATAATCCCTTCATTAAAGACAAATATTATAAGATCTAACTCATTAGAGGAATGTTGGCAATTATTCCATGTCTATAGCAAACAGCTGCATAATGAAATCTTTAGTTTACCTTGTAAACAGAACCAAAACCACCTGCCCCAATTATATTAGCTGCATCAAAATTGTTCGTTGCAGCTTTAATTTGGCTTAGAGCAAACGAGCCAGTGTTCAGGTCTGTACCCTTCAGACCTGTCAAATTGCATTAGACAAACATGAAAATGGCACTTGAGAGTGAGAACTACGATATTCCCTTTGATATGATTGTCTTGAGGTCGATTGGTTCAGCTAATGAATACCTCGTTTTTTGTTAAATAGTAAGCCTGTCCAACAAAGGATTCCTAGAATCAGGATGATAGCAAATGCACCCCCAGCCACAACCCCCACAATGGTGCCAACATTTACCCTCTTCCGTTTCTTCGGTGCAATTCCAATGTCTATTGGAGGATAAAAGTCTGAATGTACAAAGAAGACGAAAATTAATGATTAGATACAACAATTGAGGTGGAGAAATAAGCAAGCAGAATCTTTTGACCTTGAGATGTACTTTGAATGTTCCACTTCATGTTTATAACACTAACATAATGTTTTTATAGATGTAACGATTTTATTGGTGTTTTTAATTAGAGTGTAGCGAGTACACTATCGACGCAACCAATATAATATCGCCAACTCATTTTATGAATTTCTTTTGTGCCTCTAGCATTGTTTTTAATATATTTGGACCAATGATTGTAAATGTTTAGGGGTTAAGACTATTTGGGCCAATTAATAGAAACGAAATAAGTTCGAAAATATTATTTGGGGAGTTACATAGAGGCTAATTGATAAATTGAAATTACTATAAATATTACCCTAAACCTAAGGCAGTCACAAAGAAAGAAATTGACTGCAAATAGAGGAGAAGAGGCTGCGGTGAAGTTAGAAGAACTTTGGGGTAGAGAAGGCCGACGGTCGAACAAAGAGGACGTCATTTAGGTGATATTTTCTTGTCTTTGTTGTTGTAGTTGTACTTTGGTAGGTGTGTAAGAGAGAGCAAAACTCTTAATTTATTTGATTTTGATATTATAGTATAAGAATGATTTGGGTGTTTGTAATATAAAAAAGGTGTAGAGACACTAAGATAAGTAATATGTCTCAAACAATTATTTAGTTAAGGTTTTAATTTCATTTTCGTACTTTACCTCGACTTTCACTTCAACCACTATGATTTGTTTTTAGCATGAAAACCACAAAAGTTTTGAAAAACTATCTTTTTTAGCCACAAATTCGCGAGTTAAGGCACAAATTAGCCGAGGAATAGACACGAAGTAGTCACAAATTTGTAGCTAAAGTGATAGTTTCAGAAACTTTTGTGCTAAAAACAAAGTATAGTGATTAAAATGAAAGTCGGAGTAAAGTACAATGGTTGGAAATGAAATTAAACCTTTAGTTAAAGATCATGGAATATTTGGTGATCCAGTTTCAGCAGTTTTGAGGTAAGGGAAACTATATAGTATTGATTCCGTGTCAGTTTAATCACGTGATTATTTATTTAATATCCCTACTATCGTTGTGCTCTATTTTATTGAAACGCATTTCAATTATTCAGTCAGATTTGATAGCTGCTTTGCCATTGAAATTGCTTCGTAAAGTATTGATTATGTTGAAAGCATTTGAGTTTTAGTTCTAAAAACGAGATTTGTTATATGTAATAGTTTTGATGTGGCTAATGATGTAACGGTCACAGTGGAGTTGGTTATTGTGTTTGTGTTGGAACGGCTCCGTTGTGAGCACCAAATATTGTGTTGGGTCGGCTCCGTGGGTGAGCGCCAACAAGTTTGATCAGTTATTGTTATGCTACTAGACTCGAACATAATTAGTGCATTGACTGTAAAGTATAATTAATTGATATCCAATTTTGATTGACTGACATTTGATTTATGAAGTAGGTCTTACCGGCATGTCCATATTTTTAATTTAATGGACTGTGTTATTTGATAATTGTATTTCATTGGCTTCTGTGATACCGTGTACCCCTTTCTTACTGGCCACCAAGCTCACCCCCCTCCGGTTTCAGTTTTGCAGTTGATTGTTAATCGAGATTTAAGATGACAAAGATTGGATTTGAGCAGTTTTAGAGCATTTGGGATTATTAAAGTTTTTTGGTACCATGTTTTTTGAGATTTATAGTTGTAATATTATTGTTTATGGATATTGAGCTCGGAGAAGTTTATAGATCTTTTGAGGTTGTTAGACAATATTTTGTACAATATTTGGAGACTTTAAGTTGTAATATATTAATTTATATGAAATAATAAGCTATTGAAATTTCGGGTCGTTTCAAATGTAGCATTGCTTGAGATAAAACTGATAAATTAAGATATTTTGGCAATTCAATTTTTCTTAGAAAGACGTGTGGACTCTTTGAGCATAACACCTCTGTTGAGAGATAAAAGAAGCTTGGAAAAAGTTCACCACTTACTAGGATCAACAGAGATAGCTGAAATGAGAGGACCATAAACACCTCTGTTGGGAATAGACGTTGTCCCTTTTCCGGCCCAATAGAAGCGGATATCCAAGGTAGTACTAGTTACCGACACATTATAAACTTTTACTATTTCCTTTCCAACTCCCCCTGCTTCATCCACAATATTGAAATCCTTTTGCACCAGCACTCCCTGCAACAGTTTAAATCAGTTGTGGTAAATTACTCTGATGCCAACAATGGTCTGAAGTCTGTTTAGATAAACTAAATTTTCATAGTACAGAATCAAAGTTGATGGATATATTGAAATTATGCACCCGAAAAGGGAAATGACCTTTTTGACTAGGCTACTGTCATGTTTGTTAACAATGGTTTTGGCAGATTGACATGCATTCTTCGGATTATACCCACTAAGGGGAATATAGTACTAATAACCTGATCCTTCATCGGAAAGATATGGGAAGTAATGAGCCTAATAAGTGGCCACCTACTTCTACGAGGCAAACATCTTCCACGTACTTTTAGGTGGGTCAACCGACCCAGGTACTAAATGAGCCAATACTTGGGCGACTTGTAGCCGACCAGACTTGGGAGCTTGAGGCGCTAAAGATAGTCTCAAAGGGGGGGGGTCTGGGCTAAAGAATAGTTTCAGAGCAGATATAAGCTGTCACCATCTACCAGGCACCAACATCATTTATTGACTTTTAGGTAGCTTTGTGGTGGGCCTAGTTGACGCAGATGCTTGTGGTCCAGTATGTGAGTCGTGTAGTGGACCAAAGTTATGGGCATGGTTCTTTATGAATAGGCATGATTGTTAACTCAGATATCCCAAAGTCACCAGCAGCTTTTGGTGGGTACAAAATTCAAAAGGACTAAAGGTGGAGCCTACTAATGCTAGATCAACATTTAAAAGTGGAGATAACATTACAGTTAAGCAGAACAAATGTCAATATGGGGAGAAAGTACTCCTTCATTCCCCTTTATATTGACATTTTTTTCATTTTTAGCCATTCCATTTTTTCCTTAAGAAATTATTGCAAATTTATAACCTATTTCCCCATTATGCCCTAACTAAAGTGACTTCTGGTATTCCTTTTTATATTATAATAATGTATAAGTCTCACATATAAAGATGGGTATAAATGGAAATGCAAAATAAAACAAAGCATTTATTAAGATTTCTTAAACAAAGACTTTCCCTAGTGGCCAAAAAATTGGGACAAAGGGAGTAGTAACTTTGTATAAGATGTTAGCATACTGTGAATACCAACCTGAATGAAAATATCAAATATGCGTCTCCCAAGGCTGCTATAAGTTTTGTCATTAGTGAAAATTATCTCAGCAAAGTGAAGCCGTACGGTGTAGTTTCCGTTTACCAGACAAAACCCATAATAAGTTAGAGATAGGGGAGAAATCCGTGCATCCCTGTACCAGTTGGACTTATTCATGGAAAGAATAGAAGTACTGGTATAAATATAAGAGTCACTGCTAAAGCCTTTGTCTAAGAAGTGACCGGTGTTGCTAAATGCCCAGTTAGTCCCGCTCCGAAAGAACTTTGTAGCCTCGCCTGATTCCATATCAGGCTCATAGATTGTTTTCCCATCAACACATTGTGTTCCACCACAATTTACATGAAAAGATGACATTTCTGATACAAAAGCTCCAGTTAGTTATGTTACAGAAAACGAATAAATGAAAATGAAAAGAATAGATGTCCAGTTCAAGCAATTCACCATTATTTCCTCAGTATTAAGTCAACAGAAGAAAGTTTAAATACAATTAAAAGAGTTCCTACTTAATTTAACTTAATGTCATCCGGCAAGTGAAGTGAGCATAGTTTTAATGCTAGCCAAGTAAAATATAAGCCTTTAAATAAATAGATACAATTAAACTTACTTGTAGGACAAACATGGGTTGTCAAGCATGAAACAATTCCACTGGCACAACAATGTGAAATGAAGAAAACTGAGTTCATAGGAGGGGGAAAAAACCTCAAGTTTTCTCAAGAGAGTACAATTTTAAAAAAGTCTACGACACTAATTTTAACTATAATTGATACTACAATGGACATTCATAAGTAGAAACTTACGACGAAATGTTCTTTGAAAAGCTAGCAAACAAGTTTCTGCAGGTATCAACATCAACGACAAGGTTCAGTTGGGATTGATAATATGTACTAAAAATCGATAAATCATAAGAGGAATAATTGTTGTAAGAAAGGGGGAAATTTTTTACAGTTTGCGTGGTTGACAGCCTAACTCCCTTGAGCGTTCATCAAATGTGAAATTGTTATATGAAAGATCACTGCACACATAAAACAAAGTAAAAGTATAATAAAAAGGTCTGCAGTTATATCCAAAACACATGAACACACACGTGGATAGGATAAAAGAATTTATCGAGGGATGAATGAATGGATGGAACATTATGTCTATGCTCCCGTCTAAGTGCATGTTGGGATTCATTTGAACCTAAGATTGAGCTTGAGAACATACTACATAGTACCTATACCCCATGCTAAGTTCAAAGATCTTTATTGTAACTTATCAGTTGAGTTATCGAGTACGTGACAAAAAGTAGATTCAAGATAAACCTTATGATTTTCAAAACTAGAGAAATGACTAAGACATCATTTCATATATTTTACATCACTCAAACCATGAATGTCGTGTAGAAACTTACATGACTTTTCCTTCCGTCAGCATCCAATCAGGCACAGGTCCCGTAAGAAAATTTCCTGTAAGATAGCTTAAGAAAACCAATATAAAAAATAAGTGTGGGGTGGCTGATTTTATTCAATCCAGTAGCACCATTATGATGCCAGTTGCGCAATGATGGTGTGATCATATCAGAATCTCATTATGATAGATGACAAAACTTATTTATGCCCAAATATATTAAACCACTATATAAGTGACTTTTTTGGATAAATTCTGGAAAAAATGGAAGACTTTCTGTCTACATGGTAATAAAACAAAATAATGTAAAATTTTCAGATAGTTCTAGCAACAACAAAGTAAGGTCCAAGCTTTTGAAATTTTACTTTTGCCACTCTCTAAGTGAATTTTTCTTTCTCCGTAATCCCTTCTTTTCTCAATTCACATATTAAATCTAAGTTCATTTTTGTTCATTGTATTTTTTTCTTGGACTGAATTCATTGTTCATTTCAGGGTGAATGACAAATCTATGCACAGTACTATCACTTTTTTTACAATTAATGCAATGTACTACAAATTGAATGCATGATGAAACATACTTTTCCATATAATTACAAATAATGCAATTTCATACTATTTTATTACACTTTTATGACAAAATTATGCAACTTACTATCACGTTTGTTGCATTATTTGTAACCCGATCAAAAAGTATGTTTCATTATGTTGTTAAAGGAAAGTATGTTACCTTTGGTGTAATTGAGGGTGTGGTACTTGCATATATTGATAATTATTCCGTTCAATTTTTGTCCAATGTACTTTGAAAAGCCTGTTATCCTGGTCCCAAATTCGCAGATTGGGAGACGGACTTAGCACGAATTAGGGCACATATTTGGTATCAGAATGATAGGTTTTTCAAAACACAGTGTTTTTATGTTTAAAAAAAAGGTATAATTGTTAGAATTGGAAGTCGGGTGAAAGTACAATGGATGAAAATGAAGTTTGACCTTTTCTTCCTTTTTTCTTTTGTTTAAATTCCGATAATTGATTTTTTGCTTTAAAACTTAATCTTGTAAACTTCTTTTAGGCGCGGTTGTAAACAATAAAAGGGTTAGGAGAGGATTATTTTAATTAATGGAATAACTCCAATCCAACATGCCGACATTCCATAATCTTTATAGTTTTTTTTTATGTTTTCAATATAATCTCCAAACCGCCATAGCACAACCAATCACTTTGATTGAGTGAGGTGGGCCGTGGGTGTCTAACACTTTCTCATCTCATACTTAGCCCCATAACCCATTAGATTATGTTTTCTTGCGTTGACCTTTGAATAGAACATAGTGTTGTGAAATTGGTGCTCCCCCGTTGCAATCAAGATAAAGAAATCAACACACCCACACGTACAAGAAAGAAACAATCACACACAAGAACACAAGAGTTGTTTACCCGGTTCATTCACCAACTCGTGAACTACGTCCGGGGGCAATTGCCAAGCCAATATGTTATTAGTCTCTCTAATATGTTGCTACAATGTGTTCTAGGCCGAAATTATGCTTATATAGTTATACAAGGAACCCTAAATCTAATTTAAGAAGAGTTCTAATCAAAATAGGAAGCGAATAAAAAGCTGGCTTGAAGATCCTGGGCGAAGCGCGGCGCCCTCAAGGCCGGCGCGGCCGCCCTCAATGGCCGGCTTATACACCCTCGTTGAACCTCCGGCGCGGTCGCCCTCCACCACGGCGCGGCCGCTCTCAACGACGAAGATCCCGACGAGTTTTTCCTCCTTCGATCTCACCACCTCCTCCGACTTAGGCTCCTCCTCTTCCTTGTAGTTTAGGATCCAATCCCAACAATCTCCCACCGGAGACTAAACCAATAAACATAAAATCACCCATTAACTCCCACCACAGAGTAAAGACCTTCGAACACATTCCCCCTCTTCCATATTGGCTTGACACTACCTCTCCTCTCCTCAAGTACTAAGGCGAGTTGAAACCAAGCGACGTTTCAACCTCTCCGTGTTAGATCGTTCTTGCCTCCCCAAATCAGCTTCTACCTTGATTTCTCCCCGCAAGTCTAACTTCGCCTTCTCCCTCCAGACCCACCTTCCTCGCAATGCCTCCCCTTGAAACTTGGACACACCTTGTTTCTTGCATCGACTATTCTTGGTCTGAAACCGCTCTCTGTTAGGGCCCTTGGACATCCACACCGCGTTGATCAACTTTGTGTCCTCCCCAACATACCGTTTCTTGATGTCTCCCCCTTTTACACCAACAGGCCGGTTCTTAAGCCTCTTGCTCCCACCGGAACGAAAAACGACATTGTAGGTAGAGTACAACGTCTTCCCCTTAACCCCATGAGCCAACACCTTAGCCCCTTTTGTGACTTCCCAAGACCCACCAATGAAAGAAACACCGTATCCTTCACTGTCAAGTTGTCCCACAGAAATCACCCTCCTCCTCAAATCCGGAACATGCATCACGTCGTGTAGTTGTAAAACAGCCCCGTTAGGTGTCTTCATCATTACATCCCCCTTACCTTTGATCTTCAATGGTTGACCATCACCAAGATAGAGAACCCCAAAATCTCCGGTTTTGTAACGCCTCATTGATTCCGCATCCCCACTAGCATGACAAGAAGCTCCAGAATCCAACACCCAATCTTCACCCGACTGCTCCTCCCCTAGGATTAATACATCACCACCATCATCCACCACGTGCGCACCACCACCTTTTCCCGGACAGTCATAACTGATGTGCCCCAATTCACCACAATTGTAGCACTTGACCTTTTTCCCCTTAGGTCTCCCCCTATTTCTCTCCACCCTAAGTGCGGCCCATCTACGGACGATTCTCCCCTTTTCTCTTTCCTTCGCAACTCCTCTTGCGGAGCGAGATCTCTAACCTCCGTATACACCAATCTTTGTTTCGACGTACTAATCGTTGTGACAGTAACCTCCCAACTATCAGGCAATGACTTTAGTAGAAAACAAGCTAGCACTTCATCGGAGAAAGTAATATCAACACTTTTCAATTGGTCCACCATACCTTTGAAATTGCCGATATGACTTGCCGCTGTACGCCCCTCGACATCTTCGCATTCGCAAACCTCTTTATCAAATGCACCTTATTGATATTCGACGGCTTCTCATACATGTCCGACGGCGTTTGTAGCAACTCCACCGTTGTCTTGGCCTCCATGGCGTTCCGTGCAACGTCGTCGGTTAGGGCACTCCTTGCGCTCCTAACGCCTTCCGATCCAACGTCTCCCAATCTCCTTGTGACATGTCTTCGGGCTTCTCCTTCAAGGGCTTATGAAGATCCTTACAATAAAGGTAGTCTTCAATCCTTGTCTTCCAAAACGTGAAATTCACACCGCTGAATTTCTCGATATGGTTCTTCATCTTGGCGCTTCACCAAAATCCCCAAGAACGCGATTCAAAATTAATCAACTAATGAAAGAATTTTGAATCCACCAAACCAAAGCTCTGATACCAGTTGTTGTGAAATTGGTGCTCCCCCGTTGCAATCAAGATAAAGAAATCAACACACCCACACGTACAAGAAAGAAACAATCACACACAAGAACACAAGAGTTGTTTACCCGGTTCATTCACCAACTCGTGAACTACGTCCGGGGGCAATTGCCAAGCCAATATGTTATTAGTCTCTCTAATATGTTGCTACAATGTGTTCTAGGCCGAAATTATGCTTATATAGTTATACAAGGAACCCTAAATCTAATTTAAGAAGAGTTCTAATCAAAATAGGAAACTGAATAAAAAACTGCTGCTGAAGATCCTGGGCGAAGCGCGGCCGCCCTCAAGGCCAGCGCGGCCGCCCTCAACAGCCGAAGCTTATACACCCTCGTTGAACCTCCAGCGCGGTCGCCCTCCACCACGAGCGCGGCCGCTCTCAACGACAGAAGATCCCGACGAGTTTTTCCTCCTTCGATCTCACCACCTCCTCCGACTTAGGCTCCTCCTCTTCCTTGTAGTTTAGGATCCAATCCCAACACATAGATGGAAACTCAATATCTTTTGGCATACGCATAAGTGTCTCCTAGTAACTTCATTATTGTTTGTTAACTCGTCATATAGTCCTTTGTTAGACATTACTCATTATTGTAACCCATGCTGTGGGTCAGC
Organism: Adenophora triphylla var. japonica; assembly: GCA_022495995.1. NCBI lineage: Eukaryota > Viridiplantae > Streptophyta > Magnoliopsida > Asterales > Campanulaceae > Adenophora > Adenophora triphylla. The sequence goes on from JAFEMH010001910.1 coordinate 140,451, forward strand.
GAAAAGATTGATCACTACGAACTAGCATTGTACTACTCTAGCTACAAAAAGAAAAATAAAAAAAAAATAAAACAGATTTGAGTTTTGGAATGCTTACATGTTATCAGTGTTTTTTAGCTCATCAAAACTGCTGGGAATCGGTCCACTTAGATTGTTAAAGCTGAGGTCTCTGCAAAAAAAAAGAAGAAGGTATGATGGTGATTCCAGAATAGCTTTAATAATAACAGTAGCTCAGATACACATAATTTGCATAGCACTACAAAGTGTCTATTTGTTGACAACAAAAATGAATAATCTGCCATTAGTTACATTTACACACAAACGGGAACAAATAAGGATGCCCTTAAGGCTACAACATTCAGATATAACGTTATTCAATTAGATAAACTGAATATAATTTGCTTGTAGCTGTAGATTGTAATGGATGAGGAGAAAGAAAGATAAAAGCGTACTAACAGGATTCTAAGAGTGGTTGTCCCAAGAGGTCCTGGCAAGTGTCCAGTAAGCTTGCAACTCCTCAATATCCTGCATAATAAAGTTAGATTGAATATTCGAAAGGCGCTGTAGATCATCTATAATGAAGAGTAACAAGAATAAAGAGAGGGAGAAGAATTCAGCTCACAGATTTTTTAGATTTTTCATATTACGAAAGGGTGGAATAGTTGAATAGGGTCCATTTAAGTCGCTGATTCTCCTGCATCTCTCAATTAAATCAACAACAATCAAATCTCATATAAAAGCAAATCAATAAGAAAAACACAATATGTCTAGAGGTATTACTGACAGGTCTGTTAAATTTGTCAAGAGCGCAATGCCAGAAGGTATTGGCCCGTCCAAACCACTAATCATCCTGTAATTAAGAAATTCTAGATTTAATCGAAAGTAACATTTATAAAGATATCAAATAACAAAATGGAGGTTAAGGTCTCACAATCTCTCAATATTGGTCCATCCCTCGATGAATTCAGGTATCTTTCCCGTAAAGAGGTTATCAGCAACTCGGCTATATAACAACAACTGTCAGTGAGTTTCAAATAGAAAAATACTCTCTGCATAAAAAAGGTAGTCACACTTCCCTTTTCAGTTTGACCCGAAAAAGAAAACATTTGAAAACAAAACGTCAAATTTCTCTCAGCTCTTTGCATTAAGCTTTTTGACTTGTACTAATATCTTTTTTTGAGACGGACGAGAGCATTTATGGGTGAATCAAAAGCATTACAGGGACTTACAACTCCAGCAATGTGGTCAACCTTGAGAGTGTTTCAGGCAGCTCCCCAGTAAAATTGTTGGAGTTTAGAAATCTAAAGATGCAAAGGAAATGATGGATCAATCCAAAATAAAACAAAATAAAAAAACCTTAATTGTGTGGTGAAAAATGAAGTTGCAGAAATTGATGAAATAAAAGGGTGTTTCTTAATTCTTACAATCTTTGTATGGAGGAGAGATTCCCAAGCTCGGGAGGAATTGGTCCAGAGAGCCAATTGTGTTCTAGGGTTCTAAAACAAACAATAAAATCAAAGGAACCATGAATGAGTAACTAATTACTCCCTCCATCTCAAAATGATTTTTCTTTTTTCTTTTTTATTATTATTGTCAACAGGTACTTTGAGCAATAATTGTAGGTTAATTTAATTATCCTACTGAACATCTGAAAATATGGTTATTGATTGTATTTTGTTGGAGGAGCGCCCTAGGCGCTGGTGGAGCACCCTAGGGAAGAACCATAAAGGCGCCTGGAACAACCAAGGAGGGCGCTAGGAACTCGTAAGGCGCTGGGGCGCTTGGGAGAACTCTGGGCGCTGGGATGAGCAAGGGCGCTAAGGGCGCACGACCAAAGGAGAGCGCTCCAGAGCTCGGCATGATCTCGCGTATATCTCGGTCTGTTTGTACATATCTTGTCCTTATTTATGTATATCAAGTAATTAGCATGATTGTAGGGATTGATAATGTATATCAAGTAGTTGGCGTAATTGTATGGATTGATAGGGTAACTGTAGGGATTGTATCAAGGTTGGATCAAGATCTTATCAAGATCTCGGTTATATATAAAGCCATTGACGGCATTGGAATAAACTGAGAAAATTCTTCCCTCTCCCACTCTTAATTTCTGGTGTAATACGAGACGGAAGACAAAGTGGTGTAGTACATGGACGGAAGACAAAGTGGTATAGTACATGGACGGAAGACAAATTGGTGTAGTACATGGACGGAAGACAAAGGGGGCATTGGACAGATACATAGTTTTCAGCAGTGGCGCGTGCTCGGTTAAGCTACTTCTTGACTCGGCCGAGGGAAAGGGGACAGAGGTTTTTGTTTTCGGCAATGGTATGCTCGGCCGAGTAGTATGGCTGCCTCGGTCGAGGGGTTCCTGAAAGGGCATATATCTGAAGAGTTTCGTTTCGTGTCTTTTCGTCAAAGGGCATGTATGTATATGAGTTATTTTGTGTCTTTTCGTTAATACATTTGGTACATGTACATGGTCTTTCATTATTTCTAGAATATTCTTTTTATTAGTATAAATAGTTATGGTAGGGCTTTGTAATAGAGAGACTTTTTTATGAAATAAACAAATTGATTGCTTTGCAATTGTGTCCCTTCTCGGTAAACTTGGTCAATTTAATTTGGCTTGCGGTTACTTTATTATTCCGCTGCGTTATCTTTATTTACATCAATTTCTAACTTATTTATAATGGTATATCACTAACAACAAGTTTTTTAATTTTCATTAGATTATAAAAGTAACCTCAATTTATTGTTCAAAGTATTTTCGTGACAAAATAATACGGGAAGATGAGGGATTATTTATATTGTACAGTAACAGGTGAAACAGAAGGAAAAAAAGGAAATTTACAGAGTTTGAAGGGTAGAGATATTTCCAAATTCTTTGGGGATTGAGCCGGTGACGCGATTTCCGAGAAGCGATCTGCAGTATCAGCAACATTTTTGCAGAATTATTAGAGCAATCGACTGCTTCGAGTTTGAGAATCTATTGCAGTTGCAGCTGCTGGTGTGTGTGTGAGAGAGAGAGGGAGAAGGGGAGAGAGAATTGTAAGAGTTGGGCACATACATGTGTACAAGGGGGAGGGAAGCCCATTCCGGAGGAATTGTGCCGTTGAGATAGTTGAGGGTCAGGTCGCTGCATCAATAAACCCCCCATAACTGTTATAACGCAATAGTATAAATGGCAACCCCCTCTATTTTGAACAGTACAATGAACAGTTTCATAAGTCAAATTTTTCATTTTGTTCTCACTAAGTTGTCCCTTTTCCATTTTGTTCTTAAAAAAAACAATTTTTTTTAATTAAAAAAAAAAACACGTGTCCTTGAATACGGGCTTTTACTAGTGATAAATATGAAGGAAAAACCCATGTAATGGTCAAGAAAGAAATTACTTTTTTGCAATGTATTCATTGATTTTTTTTTTTTGCAATGTTCTTATTCAAGTACCAATTTTTTATAATGTCCTCACTTCACTAATAGAGCTGTCAAAATTTTAACGGATTTTCGTCAAGTGATGTCACATGACTAACACCCGTTAAATAATAATGGGTTCGTTAGTAGAGTTAACTTAAATCCTACGAGTCTCTTTAATTTTTAAGAAAAAGAAAAATAAGCAAAAGCAAACGAAACAAAAATGATTTGTTACATAAGTAGGAAAAAATATATATTAAAAAAACTTTAAAAAAAAACTAAAATTAAAATCAAACAATTTTTTGTTACTCTTAAAGTCTGAGGTTCCACCTTAAAACCAATTGGTGATAAGGGGAGTAGCCCAGGATCTTTATATATTATAGGCAAGGTTTGTTAATTCCCAATGTGGGATAATATCTCTAACACGCCCCCTCACGTGTAGCGGGCTTTGCCAAAGCTTACAACGTGGACTTATCAACCGGGTGGCGCGGAGTAACATCGTGAGCCGTTTGGCCTGCAAGAGTAAGGACCTGCTCTGATACCATCTTAAAGTCTGAGGTTCCACCTTAAAACCAATTGGTGATAAGGGGAGTAGCCCAGGATCTTTATATATTATAGGCAAGGTTTGTTAATTCCCAATGTGGGATAATATCTCTAACAGTTACATCAGGAAAAATATAAAAAACAATAATAAAAAACAATTTTTTTGGTACATAGGAAAAATTAAATAAATGTAAAAATATAAAATCAATTTTTTTGGTACATTAGGAAAAATAAAAAAAGTAAAATATAAAATCAGCACATTAGGAAAATTAAAATAAATAAAAAAACAAAAAAAAATTTGGTACATTAGGGAAAATAAAAAATATAATATTGGTTAAATTAAATTAAATTAAATTAAAAAATTAAAAAAAAATTGATGAAAAGTAAAGTTTATAACAATTGTTAGTCATGTGATATCACGTACCAAAATTCCGTTACAAAATTGACGTCTCCGTTAGCAAAGTGAGGGCATTGCAGAAATCGTTCACTTGAAAATGATGACATCGCAAAAAAAAACTTCAATGGAAATATTTTAAAAACATGATTTCGTTCAAGACCAAAACATGATTTTTAGGCTAAATATGAATCCTTAAAATCGGGACAGCTCACAAGTTCAAGGTCGGGGAGTCTGCTCTGATATCATTATTACTATTATAAACATCACACACTCGCCTATATATTACAATCAAAGTTCAAATATGTTCGATATGAAATGAGTAATATCATAGAACTGATCGTAATATGTAAATTAGGTAGATAGTTTTACACAAGAAAATGATTATGGACAGAAAAAAATTGCTAGGATCAATGAGCCAAAAAATAGAAGAAAAAGTATGTATTATAAGATATTCTCTATGCCCCAAAAAAAATTGTCCCACTTGCTTTATAACTATCAAAAGGCTCGATTTTGGAGAGTGCCAGGAGCTCAATTTTACGGGTTCCAAAATTTTACAAGGATTCATATTTATTTATTTTCACTTTTAGACCTACCCCAAGTTTCTTATTACAAGGATTCATATTTTTTTCACTTTTAGACCTACCCCAAATTTCTTACATTGTTAAGAAAATGGAAAGTTAGTAGTATTATTACTTAGCCTACTTGTTAGAGTGATAGGTTTACAGTCCAATGTAGTCCATATGGTATTAGTTTCAAATCTTAATTGTACATTTTATTTTTATACTCATTTATTTTTTTCTTTGATTAATTATGATCAAGTTTGAGCTTTCTTTTACAATTTTTATTTTAGGCTTAATTTTAACATCAAGTTTTCAACTATCTCAATTCAATAAGAGTAGGTCTTGTGAAAAACTTGTTGGACAATTGCTAGGCTTCTCAAGAACTTAACGAAAAACTTGACAGAAAAAGATAACGGAGATTGGAAATAAAAGAAATCAAGTCCAGTCTTGTATTAAATACAATCTCCGTAAGAAGTTATTGCCCCGCACAGGTGCTTACGATTTATATGGCAATTTTCTAGTAAGATAAAACGACTTACAAGTAAATGATAGGAGCACTCCAAATCAATTACTCTAAAGAACAACACTTTGTTTTTGAACTTTGGACTTTGAAGGATTTGAATGCAACAATATGCAATGATTTGGGTATGTTAATCTATCTTACTAGAGGGTAGGAAGGATAGAAATACAGTATGAATAAATTGAAATTCGGAGGGGAAGGTATATATATAGAGAGTCAAGGAGTTTGTGTCTTTTCCCACGAAGAGACACAACTTTCTGTTTGAAATAGTGCCTGTTTAGGATCTGCTCGGCCGAGTCAAGGAACTCGCACGGCCGAGCACCAAGCAGCACGGCCGAGTCAAGAGACTTGCACGGCCGTGCAAATCACACTGCTCGGCCGAGCAGGCATAAGCCTCGCCCGAGCAAACTTGTCCAGAGACTTTGGCCAATTTATGTGCTCTGCTCGGCCGAGTCAAGGACTCTGCTCGGCCGAGCACATCAAACAAAACTAAACACCCTTTAATTAACTCTCGTTAAGATACAAAAGACCATTGTCATTAATTCTCATTCACCCTAAATGGTTTTGAGACATTAAATGAGTTTAATAATCTACAACAAATGTAGAATACATTTTGTAACTAGTTTCGTTAACAAATAACGAACTTCCGTTAGAAAACTAGATCAACGTTAAGTTAAAACTTAACTTTCCGTTATCTATTTCCAACAATCCCCCACATGAACGACAATTAATGCATGTATGCAAATTCGTCCAAAGTTTCGGTGAACTATTATTACATCGGGATAGATAGCTTGTGGCCTTGAATCTTCCCTAGTGAAATATTACCGGATATACTAGCCATTTGGTAGCGAATCGCTTTGAACCAGTGACTGTCGGATGTATACCAAGACAATAATACTCACATAATAACAGCTCTAACAATTGTTGTTCTCACGTTTTGTCCATTTTGGCCCTGGACCGTATCTCATTCATAAGCGTTCATTTAGAGGCGGCCTAATTACCTTTCGCTTATATAGGTGATTCTCACTATAAGGAGTATCATGCACTACTCCACCCGTAGATATAGAAATCATTAAAAGTTTTCTCAACTTATCCTTACCACTGCTGCATGTGCTAGTACTTGGATGTTCTGGGAATGAGTATTCAACATCTCCAGGTTAATAAATCGAGTTGTTGTTTCCAAGTAACTCTACTAGAACTTATAACTTGGTTGTCTCAGTGAACCAAGGGCCTGGGATCTCCATTTCTCAAGGTTGAGTGTCCGCTATAAGTTCTTTTATTGTGGGTTTTAAACCCATTCCCCTTAACAGTTTATACAGTTGATCTCGATTTATACCTTTGGTAAACAGATCTGCTAGGTTATCACATGATTTCACATAATCAATAGTGATAACGCCATTCTTGATCAACTGTCTAATAGTATTGTGTCTACGACGAATATGTCTAGACTTACCATTATACATACTATTCTGTGCCCTTTCAATTGCTGATTGACTATCACAATGGACTAGTACAAAGAGTACAGGTTTGTTCCAACAAGGAATATCCTCCAGAAGTTCTTAAGCCATTCCGCTTCTTCCCGGCTTATCTAATGCGATAAACTCAGACTCCATCGTGGATCTGGCTATGCATGTCTGTTTGAAGGATTTCCATGACACTGCTCCTCCACCTATTGTGAATACATATCCACTCGTGGACTTAGAGTCTTTCGTGTCAGATATCCAATTGATTCAGATGTTCCTTTAATGTAGACACATTTGTCACATTCGTTAATCTTGAATCCATTCGATAACATGATTCTATCGAACTTCTCATGCCATTATTTAGGTGCTTGTTTTAGTCCATACAAGGATTTTACAAGTTTACACACCTTTCTTTCTTTACCAGGAAGTACAAACCCTTCGAGTTGTTCCATGTAAATTTCCTCATCAAGTTCTCCATTTAGGAAAGCAGTCTTCACATCCATTTGGTGTATCTCAAGATTATGCACTGCTGCAATAGCTATGAGAACACGAATAGATGTGATCCTTGTGACAGGGGAGTATGTATCAAAGAAATCATATCCCTCTTTCTGTCTAAAGCCTTTGGCAACTAGCCTAGCTTTGTACTTATCGATTGATCCATCCACCTTATACTTCCTTTTAAGGATCCATTTGCAACCTAATGGATTGCAACCTGGAGGGAGATCAACTAATTCCCAAATATTGTTGAGCATTATGGATTCTATTTCACTGTTAATAGCCTCTTTCCAGAACGAACTATCCGGACCGGATAAAGCTTCTTTAACAGTTGCTGGTTCGTTTTCTAACATGTAAGATAGAAAATCAGGACCAAAAGACTTTTCCACTCTTGTCCTTTTGCTACGTCTCGGTTCTTCATCTTCTATTTGAGAAGGACCGGTTGTAGATTCATATGTTCTCTTACTAGAACCTACATCTTTCCTGTCTTTAACCGGAAAAATGTTTTTAAAGAATACCGCATTCCTTGATTCTATAGTAGTTCCTACATGCATATCAGGAATGTCTGATTTGTGCACTATAAACCGATAGGCACTACTATTATTGGCATATCCAATAAAAACACAGTCAATGGTCTTTGGACCAATCTTGACTTGTTTAGGCTTAGGTACTTCAACCTTGGCCAAACACCCCCACACTTTAAGGTATTTAAAACATGGCCTACGATTATGCCACAATTCATAGGGCATTTTATCAATACCTTTCTTGGGTATTTTATTAAGAACATAATTAGAAGTGAGTATTGCTTCCCCCCAGAAGTTGTCGGGTAAGCCTGAACTTATCAAAAGCGCGTTCATCATCTCTTTGAGAGTACAGTTTTTGCGTTCAGCAACTCCATTAGATTGAGGGGTATATGGAGCCGTAGTTTGATGAATTATGCCGGATTCCCAACATAATCCTTCAAATGGTGCTTCATATTCTCCACCTCTATCGCTTCTAATTTTCTTAATTTTCAAGTTAAGTTGATTCTCAACTTCTTTCTTATAAGTCTCAAAAGCCCCTAAGGCTTCATCCTTAATTCTTAAGAGATAGACATAGCAATACTTAGTGCAATCATCTATAAATGTAATGAAGTACTTTTTACCTCCTCGAGTTTGCACAAGTTTTAAATCACATATGTCGGTGTGAATTAACTCGAGAGGAGTTGTGTTTCTTTGTATGGCATTAAATGGTGACTTTGTCATTTTTGCCTCAACACAAACTTCGCACCTATTAGTCGAGTCGGATTTAGTCATATGGATTAAATCTTGTCTCGCTAATTTCTTAATGGTGTCGAGGTTTACATGTCCTAATCTATCATGCCATAAATTAGAACTTTCCGACAAATAAACGTAAGAAACACAATTTTTATTCATCGCACTTTGGCGGATCACAGTCATTACATTCATTTTAAAAAGGCCCTCCTCGAGGTAACCTTTTCCAAGAAACAAACCATTCTTGGTTAGTATAAATTTGTCGGATTCAAATACTAGTCTAAAACCGGCCTTACTAAGCAAAGCGTCGGACACCAAATTTTTACGGATGTCTGGGACATGCAGCACATCCAACAAGGTTACTTCTTTTTCGAAAGTCATCTTTAAAATCACGTTTCCAATGCCTTGAACATCGGAGGTAGCAGAATTTCCCATGTAAAGCTTTCTTCCGGAGATGGGAGTATAGGAGGAGAAACTTTCCTTGTTACCACAAATATGGCGGGTAGCACCGGTATCTATCCACCAAGCTTTAGGATTCTCCTCCAAATTTGCAACGTTGGCCTCAAAGATCATTGCCGCAAAGTCTAGGTCCATGTGGTCAACATTATTTGCCTCTTTCTTCGGGAGATGACAATCCCTTGACAAGTGGCCCGGTTTGCCACAATTATAGCAAGACCCTTTGAACTTCTTAGAGCCCTTCTTCTTCCCTTTCTTAGCATTCCCGGCATTTTCGGAATGCTTTCTCTTTGTGCCACTTTTGCTAGCCTCGGCGAGATTGACTTTTGCCTCCATCTTGCCCTTAGCAACTTTGGCCTCATTCATTCTAGTGTTCTCTTCAATTTGAAGACGAACAACAATATCTTCCAAGGACATCTCTTTGCGTTTATGCTTGAGATAGTTCTTGAAATCCTTCCATGAAGGAGGCAACTTTTCAATGATAGAAGCCACCTTAAATGGATCATTCATGATCATTCCCTCGGCATCTAGCCCATGTAGAATGATTTGGAATTCATCTACTTGAGTTGTTACCGATTTGGAATCGACCATCATAAAGTCAAGATACTTACCGACGACAAATTTCTTTGACCCGGCATCTTCGATCTTGTACTTCCTTTCCAAGGTGTCCCACAACGCCTTGGCTAACTCGACGGTACTATACACATTGTATAATGCATCGTCAAGTCCATTTAAGATATAATTTTTACATAAAAAGTTACCGTGAGCCCAAGCCTCCTTTGCCATTTGCCTTTGGGGGTCGGGATCACCATTTTCCACCTCTGGAGGATCTTCCTTTAAGAAGCGGTGCAAGCTTAAGGTGGTCAAGTAGAAGAGCATCTTCTGTTGCCATATCTTGAAATCCACACCTGTGAATTTCGCGGGTTTCTCACCATGACTGATGTGATGAGTTGTAGGAGCGGGAGCAACATGGTTGAATGTAGCGTCACCTTGCGAAGGAGGCGTCACGTTCCCTTGACTAAATGAAGTGGTGTCTTTATCATTTGCCATCTTGAAGATCTTGAAGAAGCGTAAATAACTTCTTACGATTGTTGGACAATTGCTAGGCTTCTCAAGAACTTAACGAAAAACTTGACAGAAAAAGATAACGGAGATTGGAAACAAAAGAAATCAAGTCGAGTCTTGTATTAAATACAATCTCCGTAAGAAGTTATTGCCCCGCACAGGTGCTTACGGTTTATATGGCAATCTTCTAGTAAGATAAAACGACTTACAAGTAAATGATAGGAGCACTCCAAATCAATTACTCTAACGAACAACACTTTGTTTTTGAACTTTGGACTTTGAAGGATTTGAATGCAACAATATGCAATGATTTGGGTATGTTAATCTATCTTACTAGAGGGTAGGAAGGATAGAAATACAGTATGAATAAATTGAAATTCAGAGGGGAAGGTATATATATAGAGAGTCAAGGGGTTTGTGTCTTTTCCCACGAAGAGACACAACTTTCTGTTTGAAATAGTGCCTGTTCAGGATCTGCTCGGCCGAGTCAAGGAACTCGCACGGCCGAGCACCAAGCAGCACGGCCGAGTCAAGAGACTTGCACGGCCGTGCAAATCACACTGCTCGGCCGAGCAGGCATAAGCCTCGCCCGAGCAAACTTGTCCAGAGACTTTGGCCAATTTATGTGCTCTGCTCGGCCGAGTCAAGGACTCTGCTCGGCCGAGCACATCAAACAAAATTAAACACCCTTTAATTAACTCTCGTTAAGTTACAAAAGACCATTGTCATTAATTCTCATTCACCCTAAATGGTTTTGAGACATTAAATGAGTTTAATAATCTATAACAAATGTAGAATACATTAATTTGTAACTAGTTTCGTTAACAAATAACGAACTTCCGTTAGAAAACTAGATCAACGTTAAGTTAAAACTTAACTTTCCGTTATCTATTTCCAACAAAACTAGTTTTTTCAAAATATTATGAAAAAACTAGTTTTCAACATTGTTCATCCCTCTTATTAGTTAGGATTAGTGTTTAAAAACTAGTTTTTTCTTAAGTTATGAAAAAACTAGTTTTTCACAAGATTTTGGCATTCAATAATATCAATCATATATATATATATATATATATATATATATATATATATATATATATATATATATATATACTCCCTCCGTTCCACCCCACTTAAGAAAACTTTCAATTTTGGGCGTCCCACTTCACTTAAGAATTCTCAAAATGGAAACCTTAAATCACTATTCTCTCCACTCATTCTCTCTCCTACATTATTTTAATACTCACAACACCATTATAATTATTATTCCCTCCACTCATTCTCTCTCCTATTTAATTTTTCACACTCACAACACTTTTTCCACTCATTCTCTCTCCTAATACTATAATAATATTTCTTAATTCCCGTGCCATTTCAAAATTTCCTAAGTGAAATTTGGGGCGGAGGGAGTATATATATATATATATATAGTGTATATATATATATATATATATATATATGTATGTATATATATATATATATATATATGTATGTATGTATGTATATATATATATATATATATATGTATGTATGTATATATATATATACATATACATATATATATATATATATATATATATATATATATATATACATACATACATATATATATATATATATATATACATACATATATATATATATACATACATACATATATATATATATATATATATATATATATATATATATATATATATATATATGTCAAGTCCAATTTGATTTAATGCATAATGCAAGTTTATGATTTTATAATATAAGGGTCTAATGTGTATTAGTTGGGTTGAGATATAAATAAATAAATTGAAGTATGGGGGTGGGTGGGGTGGGGTAGGTGGGTGGAGTAGGGGTGGGGGTAAGGGGTTAGGTGAGGTACGTAAGGTAGGGTGTGATGAGGGTGGGTGTGTGGTAGCGTGAGTAAATTTTTTTACCTGGGTGAGTGGGGGAAGGTGGTGGCGGTGGCCATGAGGGATGGAAAATATTTTTCGAAAACATTTTTTTCTTTTTTCGGTGCTTACCGAACACGAAAAATGAAGAAAATATTTTCCTTCAAACAAGCGGAGCCTCAATGTACGAAATTGGAGGAGTAATCGAGGAACTTTACATTTGTTGGAGGTAAGGGAGTTTAGCCATTTCTGGTGGGAGTATGCCAGAAAGATTCTGTGCTTTGAGTGATCTGCGTTTCCAAAAGAGAGAAAAAATAATAATAATATGAGTAGTTGATAAATATTAATCTAATTATTAATAATCTAATTACCTTCATAGAGTAGATCGTTTTGAAAGAATAACTTTTAAAATGAACATAATGACAAATTTAATAGTCAAAATTATGAAAATCTATTTTTTGTACATTTAGAAAAATGAGTTATTAAAAATGTTATTCATTTTAATGAGAAAAATGAATTTTAATAAACAAAAGTATTCATGTGTCAATATTAATGTTAAAAATTGACAGTTTTAGTGTCAAATTTTTAAGAGGTGGACACATATAAACAAATGAACTGATACTTTTAAACTTATTAAAAGTGTACGTTTGAATGTAAAACATGTTAAAATCCATTTTGATCATTTAGTTGGAATATTTTTAAGAAGGAAGACAAATCTCTTCACACTGCACAGTTCCATACTCCTATCTCCTTCACACGCTGCCGCACCACCCAAATTTACACATCATCCCTCTCTCCGATTACTCTCATCCAAACTCTGGCCTCTCATGTCATCTTCTCCCATCCTCTCTCCACTACCACCAAAACAACCAAAGCTACAGCACTGGCGTCGCACCTGCCAGATCTATCGCACCTACTTGATGTTTAGGTAAAGAAATAAGTTTTTTTTTAAAAAAAATATAGTAAGAAATAAGGTTTTCAGTTGCGAAATCTCACATTCCTTGCCAAATATCAAAACGTCCCTTAAAAGGTCATATTCATGTCACATATTTTGAGTTCGTCAAAGAAACTGATAACTATTTGTTGTTTCATCAATTTGCAACAATTGTAAAATGGGGTAATCACATTGACACAACTTCGCTTTCGAGAATCATATTGCAAAGGTAACCAAAATGCAATGTTTTCTATTGTTAAAAAATCATAGTTGAAAATCTAAGGGGCCGTTTGGTTCGGTGGAAAAAAAAGGTGAAGAAATGAAATGGTCAATGAAATGGAATTCATGAAAGAATTGAAATGGAAAAAAACTGGTCAAACCCTCCGTTTGGTTGACACGAAATGGAATGAAATTGTCATTCATTTTCTTGCCAAATCATGTTTGATTTGAAAATACAAATTATAGGAATGGAATGAAAACATATAAAATGATCAATTTACCCTTTTTTTAAAAAAAAATATTTTGAGGGGTGGGGGGTGGGTAGGGTAGGGTAGGGGTATGCAAAATGAGTAAAAAATATTTTTTTTTTCGTGGGGGTGGGGGGTGGGGGTGGGGTAGGTAGGGGGTATGCAAAATGAGTAAAAAATACTCCCTCCGTCCCAACAATTGCTTCCCATTTTTTAAAAATTACGCAAATTAAGGAAATGAGAGGGAAGTAAAGATGTTGTGAGTGTAATTTGAAAATAGGAGAGAGAATGAGTGGAGGGAATAGTAAATTATAATAGTGTTGTGAGTATTAAAATAATGAGGAGAGAGAATGAGTGGAGGAAATAGTAAAGATTCCTTTACCGAAAAAGGAAAGTGGAAGCTATTAACGGGACACCCAAAATGGCAAAATGGGAAGCTACTATTGGGACGGAGGGAGTATTTTTTTTTTCGTGGGGGTGGGGTAGGTAGGAGGTATGCAAAATGAGTAAAAAATATATTTTTTTTCGTGGGGGTGGGGTAGGGGGGGTGGGGGTGGGGTAGGTAGGGGGTATGCAAAATGAGTAAAAAAAAATTTTTTTTTCGTGGGGGGTGGGGTGTGTGTGTGTGTGGGGGGGGGGTTGGGGGTGGGGGTAGGGCGGGGGTGGATGGGGAAGGTAGGCGGGGGTTTTTTTTTTTTTTAAATCGTGGGGGGTAGGGCGGGGGTATGCAAAAAAAAAATCGTGTGGGGGGGGTGGGGTGGGGTGGGGTGGGGGGTAGGGCTGGGCAGGGGGCTGATTGGGGGTGGGTAGGGGGTAGGGGTGGTTTGAGTTTGGGGGTATTTTGGTCAAAAAAAAAATTTCATTCCTAAGGAATTCATCATTCCTTCCATATATGGAAAGAATGAAAATCCATTTCAAGGAATGAAAATTCATTCCCTAGGGAATGAAATATTTTTCATTCCTACCAACCAAACGGGGCGAAGGGAATGAAGTCAACGGAATTGACCATTCCATTCCGCCCCGGAATGGCCAATTCTGGCGAACCAAACGCCCCCAAATAAAGATGCAAGTAAAATATTCTTTGATTTTTTTTTCTTTTATTTTATAATTTGTAACATTAATACCGACACACACACCTTTATCTAACCTAACCTCCCCCTCATCAAAAAAAAAAAAAAAAAAAAAAAAAAAAAAAAAAACTTATGATAAACTTCATAACATTGACATTATTTCCCCAAATATTAAAAAAAGTCTTGTTTTTAACTTAAAATAACCGGCTCATGAATTTTAAATCAAACTAACCCGACTTTTTGAACCGGTCATTGAATCGATTTTTAAAATAAAACAGGACTTTTTATAATATTTGGGAGAAACTAGTTTCTCCCAAAACCAACTCTTCCTGATGACACAATACATTTGGTTAAAATTCTTTTTTTTTTTTAATTGAACTGAACCGCATATCTAAAATTCAATGTTTTCTATTGTTAAAAAACATTACTTTTATAAAATTTTGCGAGATTTTAATGGTGAAAAATAAGGAAAAATGAGTTGATGTAGAGGGAGTAGGTTGTACATGCTCACAATATGGCAAAGGTTGGAGTTGGAGAAGGAGCAATGGCATGAGACATTATTATCACGACCGGGTGGATTTTGGGTGATCCAACCCGATTGTCCGCTGCATGGGTCTACACTGAAATCCCAATTTTTCTTCCCCAACCGTGTTCCTATTTCCTTCAAAGCTTCCACTGTACCATATAATTCATTAATTAATCCACTACGCATCCCAAAATTAATTATAATTAACCAAAACAACGTACTATACATGTAAAGTGGACATTTTGCGGAATATATAAATACCTTCATCTATAGGTAGACGAGAGATCTGTGCAGATGAAAGCTCAACAGCAAGACATAGGATTATAAAGAGAAATACAATAAGTCGAAAAACAAGTACTGGTGTCGGCATGAATATCCCAATAATTTGCTCTCGCATTTAGCTAGCTGGGAGTCTATATTTTATGTACGATGCAAAGACACACACGCATATATATACTTACACTGGCAGATTCATAAATGTTGGTGTTAAGTGTGGGCCAAAATTTAGACTATGACATAATTAATATGGTCTTTAACATAGTAATGTTTACAATTTTTCCTAGAAATTGAATAATACTAGATGATTTCATATACCAATTGAACACTCTATTTGACCGTAAAATAACGAAATTGAACATAAAAAATTGAAAATTTTAATACAACAAAAAATTCCAAAAAAAATTAATCTAAAAATATTTATAGTGATTTGAGGATGAAATCATCTCAAATTACTCCAAATCATCAATATCGAAATAACTCAATCAACAAAAGGAACTGAACAGTATAAATCGAGATACGAACATGGACTTGTCCGGGTCAGGCTCAAGTGGATTGGGCCATAAAACATAATTCATCTCAAATTACGACATGAGCCTCTCGTACATCCATCTCGGCATCAACAAGGCCGACCAAGGTTTACCAAGGCCCAGCAACCCAATATGCCCCAACTATAGAGGAGAACCAATTTCTCAATTGAAATATGCAAGAATAATTGGCCGTTAGTCTAATATACTTAATAAATTGCACTACAAGAAAAATGGTAGTTACCGACGGAAAAATCCGTCACTAAATATCAAAAATCCGTCACTAAATTGATTTAGCGACGGATTCCCGACGGAAAAATTTCGTTGGTAAAACAATGCTCGTCGGTAAATCTTTCGACGGATTACCGACGGTTCTCAATCAACTTTAGCGACGGATTTTTCCGTCGCTATTTTTTAAAATCCGTTGATAATTTCATAAAATAATCGACCAATTTAAAGCATTATGTCGACAGATTAGTGACGGATTTTCCGTCGCTATTTAAATGGACGTTTTATTTTTTGAACCAATTTAGTGACGAATTAGCGACGGATTTTTCGTCACTATTTAAATGGTCGTTTTATTTTTTGGACCATTTTAGTGACGGATTATCGACGGATCATTCCGTTGCTATTATTTATGATGTTGTAATTATTAATTTTATTATGAATATTACTAACGAAATATTCTGTCGCTATTTTTTATGCTGTAATAGTAAATTTTATTATTTAATATTACTGACAAATTATTCCGTCACTAAATTTATCAAAAAAATTCAATATTTATTCGTTTTTTTATATGCCAAATTATTGAGGGGTTTCCCGACGAATATTTCCGTCGCTAAATTTGCATTTTATATTAAAAAAAAATTGTATGTATATATATATATATATATATATATATACTCCCTCCGTCCCGCTGATAACTTCACTTTTTGCCATTTTGGGCGTCCCATTGAAAGCTTCACCTTTCCTTTTTTGGCAAAGGAATCTTTACTATTCCCTCCACTCATTCTCTCTCCTACATTATTTTAATACTCACAACACCATTATAATTTACTATTCCCTCCACTCATTCTCTTTCCTATTTTCAAATTACACTCACAACATTTTTTTTTCTTCCCACCCACTTTCTTAATTTGCGTGTCGGAGCCAAAAGGGTGAAGTAATCAGCGGGACGGAGGGAGTATATATATATATATATCCTAAATATTTTTATCAAAAACAAATTATAATGTCAATCAATTTAAATCAGTCCCTTTAACTTTTCTTATTCTCAAATCAGTCCCTTAACTTTTATTAATTTTAAATCAGTCCTTGAAATTTCAGTTACACTTTGGACCCCTAAACTTCTTTTATACTAAAATCAGTCGTTACATATCTTTTGATTTCAACTTTGATCACCATCACACAAATATAATGAACAAAGTCCAATGAAACAAATTCCAACCTAGAAAATTAAATCAAAATTCAACTAAGAAATATTAAACCAAATTCCATTAAGAAAATTAACACATAATCTATACAAATTCAAAAATATATACAATATTTTCAAATTTGAACAAAATCAAACTAAAAAATTTGAGAAAATTTGGTAAAGCTTTCCAAATCTCAAGCAACAATTACATAAGTATTAATATATGTTTACAAAAAGCATATCAAGCGGCCGAGGAAGAGGGAGAGTTTCTCTGAGTGAACTTTCCAAGCCTGTTACACCTTAAATGTTGCTGGGGTACATGAAAACTCTAACCCTTGATCCCTGATCACACAAAATAGAAAAACTCTTGTCAACCCCATGAAATGAATTCCTCAATCACAACTACAGTCGAGTTCAATAACATAGTAACAATAAACTCTCTGTTTCAAACTAAAATTGACATCTATTGCTATCAATAATATATACACCTTCAGCAAATCTTACAAAAAAACAACTGTACATCAACAACAATCACATTATACTCCCTCTATTCCAAAATGATCCACCCACTTTTTAGCCGTTATAACTTTGAGCAATAATTTTAGATTAATTTAATTATCCTAATGAAATCTAAAACTTGTTATTGATAGTATTATTGTTGATATTGATAGTATTAGTTTGGTGTATCGATAACAAGTTTTAAATTTTCATTTGTAAGATTTAAAAACTAAAATCATTGCTCAAAGTTTCTTAAGTGAGAAGATCATTTTGGGAAGAAGAGTGTAATACTTATGAACCCATCAATATATTGCAAATAGAAAATAAACTGGGGAGTGTACGAAAGAGTACCATGGATTTGGGAGGAAGATTGGATTTGAACTTAGCGCGAACAACACCTGTGTTTCCATGAGGCCTAGTTACTTTCCCCCAAATGCAACGGTAGTGAGAACCATTCTTCTTCACCTTGGCCTTGTAAATGTAAGCCATGCGCTTCCCTTGATACCATGACACCTTCTCCTTCGTGTTCACTCCCTCAATTTGAATCAACGAAGTGTTGGGATACTGATTCGACTTCGACCTAAGATCAACAACAGTCAAAACCCTAAAAAAAAGTGGCGCAATCGAATTCGTGAAATTGAACGAATTGATCGAAATTCTTACCTTTTGTAACCGAGTATTGTTCCTCGGGTGTAGAGGCGGACGCGTTCACCTTGGCGGCCTTTCACCATTGTTGAGTTGTTAAGTTTTTTTTTTTTTTTGGCGGAAGGGGATTTGGTGAAGACTGACGGAAACCCTAAACAGAGGATTTTAGAAGATGAAATTATTTTAGGAATTTATTCAATTGAGCCTTTGGGCTCGAAGGTGATTGAGAGAAATTGAGGGAGGCGGCTGGAATGGAGGTAGGGTGATCGCCGGTGATGGCAGTGAAGGGGAGAGGGGGCGCCGGTGTTGCAGTGAAGGGGGAGAGAATGAGGGAGGCGATTGGGTCGGCGTTGGCAAACATAGAGAGAAATGAGGGAGAAAGAACGGCAAACAGATCTAGATAGAAATGAAGGTAGAAAGAGAGAAAAGAATAGAGAGAGAAAATAATGTGGTAAAATTTTGTTAAAGTTGAATTTGGATCATTGGATGTGTGTGATTAATGGTTCAGATTGATTTAAAAATCAATCCATGTGAAATTGGGGGAGCCAATCAAAGGAAGTGTATTTGTGTGTTTTTGTTGGATGAATTTGAACCATTGGATTTATTTATATTTGATGTATTTAATGATGAAGATGTTGTTTGGGATAGTGATCCATGTGTATATATATGTTCCAATTATTTATTGCCACCTCTTATATTTATTTGTTTATCACAAAAATCTCTTAATGACCATAATAATTAATAAAAATAATTATTAATATAAAAAATAATTTAAAATATAAAATAATAGTATCTAATAATAATAATTAAATAATAAATAACAATATATCATAATAATAATATACATATTTTCTTGATGATTATAATAATTATTTAAAATAATAAACAACAATAATAATAATTTGTCTTTCAAAAAATTATAAATATAATATAATATTTTATCATAATAATTGATGGCGCAGGAAATGTGCTTATCAATCTTCCTCCACGTGGCAGGACTGATCACCTAGCTCCTTGACCTGAAATCAGAACCCACGACTAGCCGGATGTGTCTCTAGCTTAGACCCTCGGGCGTGAGAGTAAGTATTTGATGATTTGGAGAGCAAACACGTATTGAATAATGGAATTCTGATAACAAAATAGCAGTTACCTTATAACCGTGGTAGTGATGAAGTATTTATAGTTGATGAGAGTGGTTATTTTTGGTAGGCTACCTGAGCTCCGTGATTCTAGGAACAGTTACGTATCATGGGAACGTGTCCTGATATGGCTCCTGATTTTTAGGGAACCGGTTATGGAAAGAGTTACGCCCACATCTTGTTTGATTAGGTCGACACTGGTTAGGTCGAGGTTGCCTATTCAGATAGGTCGACCTTACTGACGGGTAGAGCTGGATCGTACCCGAATGAGAGCATGGATCATATAGTCGGACCAAGCTAGGTCGGGATCTTAGAGATCGGACAATGAGCTTAGGTCAACTGATCCTGTTGTTGGGCCTTGGGCCTCTTGGTTATTGGGCCAGACTCATTAAGAATGCAAAGGTCACGGCAGCATATGATTGGGCTTTACTCGCTTGGCCCAACTCGACACTTTTAGTATGTTCAATAATAATTAAATAAATAATAATAATAGTAATAATCATTATTAATAAAATAAGCAAATATCAAGAAGAAGAATATTTACTAATATTATTGAGAGATAATAAAAAATAATTGAATAATATATAATAAATAAATATTATAATAATAATATAGAAAAAATACTTAAAACAACAAAATAAATTAAACTTCTAAAACATACCCTAAATCATATGCCTTAACACCTTATACCCTATACCATATACTCTATATACCATATACCCTACATACTATACCCTATACCCTATATACTATATACCCTATACCCTATACTTTATGTCCTATATACTATACCATATACCCTATACCTTATACCCTATATACTATACCCTATACCCTATACCACATATACTATATCATATACCCTATACCATATATCATATATACTATACGCTATATACTATATCATATATCCTATACCCTATACCCTATACTCTATGCCCTATATACTATACCCTATACCCTATACCTTATACCCTATACCCTATATACTATACCCTATACCATATATACTATACCCTATACCCTATACCCTATACCCTATACCCTATACCTTATACCTTATACCCTATACCCTATATACTATACCCTATATCCTATACTCTATGCCCTATATACTATACCCTATACCCTATACCTTATACCCTATACCCTATATATTATACCCTATACCCTATATACTATACCATATACCCTATACCCTATACTCTATTCCCTATATACTATACCCTATATACTATACCCTATATACTATACCCTATATACTATACCCTATATCCTATACCTTATACACTATACCCTATATCCTATACCCTATATACTATACCCTATACCCTATATCATATACCCTATATACTATACCCTATACCCTATACCATATACCCTATATACTACTAGCCTAAGCCCGTGTTCGAGGACACGTTTTTATTTTTATTTATTTATTTATTTATTTTTAATTAAGCCCGTGTCCGAGGCCCTTTTTTTATTATTTATTTTTTTAATTTAATTTTTTAAGGGCAAAATGGGAAAGGGACAAAATAGTGAGGGCAAAATGGGAATTTGCCAAATGCTACTGTTCATAGAACTGTTCATGGGTGAGGTCGCATGGTGCCATTTATGTGACGACCCTAACCCTAGACACAATTTTAGTATAACATTATATACTTTTAAAATTTATATCAACCTTATGTGTTTATTTTATATCTTTAAATTTCTTATATTAGGATAAAATGATAAGAAAATAAATAGTGTTCTAAAGGAAAAATAATAATTGGAAATAAATAAAGTAATAGAATGAAGTGGTAATAAATTGGACAAATAAAATGTTATGGGTTGGGGAATTAATTTAAAATAATGAAAGAATTTTGGTAGGGGATATTTTGGTGGGGGACAACTCCCCTAAAGCCCTCCCCTTCTCCCCTCCTTGGACCGGCCCCCCCCCCTCCTCCTTTATCCATTTTATACTCCTTCCTCCTTCCTCCTTCTCCTTCATTCATCCCATTTCCTTCCTAGAGAAAGACTAGAGGAACTCCATTGAAGCCCTCCATCCAAGCTTTGAATCCAAGACATTTCTTCACCAAATTCAAGTCTAGGAGCATCATTGAAGTTGGATCATCTAGGAGAATTCATCTAGCTAGAAAGATCAACCTCCCATTACAAACCCTAAGGTGAGTTATTATGACCCTTCCTTTCTTTGAATGTTCATGATCTATGGATATTTTTATTGTTATTATGATGATTGTTAATGCTTTAGAGACCTTCTTGGAAGTGGAAGAATTGATTTATGAAATGGGTGGAGTTAAATTAGGAGATTTAACTTGAAATGAAATAATGAAATGGTTGGGAACTTTATAAGAGTTGAGTGCTTGGTTAATGAAATGGAAAGAGGTTAATGTTCTTGGAAGATGATCTAGGATGTAAGAAATGGATGGAGATAGATTAATGGGATAAACTTGAATGAAGTAGTGAAATGGGTGGAAGACTTGGTGATAAATAATCTAGATCTACATGATCTTGGGTTTAGATGATTTAAGATGAGTTATGTAAGGTTAGAATCCTCCTTGGTGTTCTTAAGATTAGGGTGGATGAAAAGAAAAGGAATTGAAGTTAAGAAGAAAGAGTTAGAAATTAATTTGAGTGGAAATCGCCTTGGGCGGTCGCCCATGGGGGCTTGGGCGGCCGCCCATCACACCAGAACTCACCATTTGCTTGAAAACCCTCTTGGGCGGTCGCCCAAGAGGTTTGGGCGGTCGCCCAAGACCCCAGAAACTTGAATTCAAAATCTGAACCAGAATTTGTGTAGTAACCTTGTTTGGTCCCTTATAGATTGTGACTCCCACTTAGTAAATTGAGCTTGAACCTTCATAGAGGCCTTGTATTATTGTATAATGAAAATGTAGGAATGGTTTACGATACATAGTGGCCTTACTTACTCCATATCTTTGGTGAGTAGTTTGCAATAGAGTAGAAGCTATAGGTTTCACTATTGAGCTAATTGGTAAAGGGTATGTATCACCTTGTGGCATTAGTTCCAAGTTGTGAAATTATTGATTATATGGGTACCTTAATATCCTAAGTATGGACTAATTGGCAAGTGTTATGTGGCAACCCAAAGTGTGGATTATGTGTTATATAGTGGTGTTATATTCCAATGGTGGATTATATGGCATGTTGATTTTATGGTATCCGGTGTGGATTATTTGGCAAGTTATTGCATTGTTATTCCAAGTATGGATATGTTTACTATGTGGTTGTATGGTTATCCCAATTGTGGATTTATTTGTTATCATTCATATTTATTGATGATACTATGCATAGTGTATTAAATGATTATTGCACTATGGTATTGATTGGCATGAGTATACATTACCATGTTGTTATATTATTATCCCGTTTTGTGGATTATCTCAAGTATCTATTATGTGCTTGAGCGTGTTTATGTTCGGGTGGGTATGATGGATTTCAATCAATTATTGATTTGTTCAATAAGTGATTGAAGGTTCGTCATACCGGTGACCCTTCCCCACTCGTGGCCACGGAGTGGGCCGCGCTAACGACCGTATTGAGCATGAAGAAGCCTTTACGGACACATTGCGATTGTTGTAAGGAGGGACGATATTATTGTTGGATACTCTAATATAGGTATCCTTTCTTATATGGATCTCTGGGGTATGAGTCCTATAAGAGGTGAATGTGCTGGAGGCAATTCACCAAAGAGTGGAGTTTTACTCCCACGTTGTACGACTTATTGTTCAGACGGGAAAAGGTAAACTGAGGTAACGTAATGTGTTTACCGCTTTCATAATGTGTTATGTGCTACCATGCTATGTGTTGCATCTTGTTTGGCATCTTGCTGCATTCATAATAGCTCATTGAGATTTATTCTCACCCCTCTCCCTTTACTGTTTTAGATTCCGAGACAGGTGGACCGACCAAGTAAGGGCGGAAAGGAGTTTAGAAGTGGTATTTTGGGAATTGTCGGGTTATGTATAGGTTGGTATAGAAAGTGTACGTTGGTATAATTCATTTGTGGAATTGTATTTATAAATCTTTACTTTATGTTATAACCGAGGCCCTTTTGTAATTAAAACCGTTCCTTACTTTCTAAGTTAGTCAATTATTTCCCCGTTGTGAAAAGGTGTAGACTTATTTTGAAAATGGTTATAATACTTATATTTATTTTGGAAGTTTAAATAAAGATTTTTAAAAGTTTTTGATATTTGGGTAAGTTCGAGGACGCTCCAGCTTGGGACACGTGTAGGTCCCGGGTTGGGGTCCTCACAATTTATAATATAGATACCCTATATCCTATATACTATACCCTATACCCTATATACTATACCCTATATCCTATATCCTATATACTATACCCTATACCCTATACCCTATATACTATACCCTATACCCTATATACTATACCCTATACTCTATACCCTATAACCTATACCCTATATACTATACCCTATACCCTATATACTATGCCCTATACCCTATACCCTATATACTATACCCTATATCCTATACCCTATATACTATACCCTATACCCTATACCCTATACCATATACTCTATGCCCTATATACTATACCCTATACCTTATACCATATACCCTATATAATATACCCTATACCCTATATACTATACCCTATACCCTATATCCTATACCCTATTGTAGACACCCCATTCTGAACCAATAACTCATGATTACACTACTCTTCATCTCTCTTTTATGTTTTGATGAAAGCATATCAGTTTCGTCATGTTTTGTTAAGTTTTTAACTAACCTCGTTAGTTTTGGACCTAACTGACTAACGGAATAAACTGAAGAGGACAAAATAGTCAAATGACTAGTTATCTCGCGCGGAAAAGCTTGTCTCGCGCGAGATAACCCCTCGACAGGATGTGCAGAATCACAATCCTTCTCCGTTTCAAACTCTTTTCTTGATAAAATTTTATCCCATCCGGTTCCCCAATCACATCTGAGTTCTGGAACCTTCCTAGGAGTGTTTTACCTCTCCACCTTTACCTCTTATACCCCTATAAATACCTGATGACTTTCAGTATTTCAGAAGAACAGTTTTTAGATTGAAAGGTCCCCGATCTCCGATCAAAAACACACAACACACACATTTTGTTGGTTTCTCTCCCTGAAAAATTCCAACAAAATCACCCTAAAATCACCTAAAGTTTGTTTATCAACCTTGTTGATCAACAAACATCAAATCTCGAATCAAAAAGTTATTTTTCAAAAAGTTATATAAAAATAGTTAGAAAAAAATAAACAAATGAAAGTATAATAAAGAAATCAGGGACGGTTAAAATTCTTTAATTTTTATTTATAAATGTACAGTTTTTTTTTTATTTTTTATGAATATAAACAAACATTTTGGACATTTTTCAGTACTAAAGTTTTTTTTTCAAAAAGTTATATAAAAATAGTTAGAAAAAAATAAACAATTGAAAGTATAATAAAGAAATTAGGGACGGGTAAAATTCTTTAATTTTTATTTATAAATGTATGTTTTTTTTATTTTTTATGAATATAAATAAATATTTTGGACACTTTTTTGTATTGAAGTCTTTTTCAAAAAGTTACAAAAATAAATTATCGACGGATTTTAATCCGTCACTAATTAAATCTGTCACTAACCTAAAATATAAATTTAATAATTATTTTAAATAATTTAGAATGACTCAAATCCGTCGTTAATAATATATAATTAATTTATCGACAGATTATAATCCGTTGGTAATTAAATCCGTCACTAACCTAAAATATAAATTTAATAATTATTTTAAATAATTTAGCAACGACTCAAATCCGTCGGTAATAATATGTAATTAATTTACCGACGGATTTTAACCCGTCGGTAATTAAATTCGTCACTAATCCATCACTAACCTAAAATATAAATTTAATAATTATTTTAAATAATTTAGCAACGACTCAAATCCGTCGGTAATAATATGTAATTAATTTACCGATGGATTTTAATCCATCGGTAATTAAATCCGTCACTAATCCGTCACTAACCTAAACTATAAATTTAATAATTATTTTAAATAATTTAGCAACGACTCAAATTCGTCGGTAATAATATGTAATTAATTTACCGACGGATTTTAATCCGTCGGTAATTAAATCCGTCACTAATCCGTCACTAACCTAAAATATAAATTTAATAATTATTTTAAATAATTTGGCAACGACTCAAATCCGTCGGTAATAATATGTAATTAATTTACCGACGGATTTTAATCCGTTGGTAATTAAATCCGTCACTAATCCGTAACTAACTTAAAATATAAATTTAATAATTTTTTTAAATAATTTAGCAACGACTCAAATCTGTCGGTAAAAATATCCGTCGCCATTCCGTCATAAATTCGTCGGTAAAAAGTGCGCAATTTTTTGGCGCCAAAATGGTGACGGGTTAGAGACGGAATGGAATCCGTGGGCATATCCATCACTAAATCCGTCGGTAATCTCGTCCTAATTTCGATTTTTATTTTTCACCCTAGGTCGTTGCTATTTCGTCGCTAATCCGTCAGTATTAGTGACGGATTTATTTCCGTCACTAATTTTCGTCGGTATTTGTCAGTTTTCTTGTCGTGTTGTACACATTCAGACATTGCATATTTAGTGAGCAAACTAAGTAGGTTCACTAGTAATCCCAATACAGACCATTGGAGACCCTAATAATAAGGGTATATATTGAGATATTTAAAGTATAAATTGAGACATGGGATACCTTATAAGAGATATTCAGCAGTATTAGAAGGATATTGTGATGATAATTAAATATCTGACATGAAAGACTCTAAGTCCAAAAGTTAATATGTATTCACAATAGGTGTAGGAGCGATGTCATGAAAATCCTCGAAATAAACGTGTATAGCCAGATCCACGATGGAATCTGAGCTTATAGATTTAGATAAAGCTGGAGAAGAAGTTGTATGGCTTAAGAGCTTTTTGGAGGATATTCCTTGATGTAATAAGCATGTGCATGTTGTACTAATACATTGTCATAGCCAATCAATAATAGGAAGGGCATAAAGCAATATGTATAATGGTAAGTCTAGACACATCCGTCGTAGACATAATACCATCAGACGGTTGATCAAAAATGGGGTTATCTCAATTGACTATGTGAAGTCAAATGATAACATAGCGGATCCGTTTACAAAAGGTATAAATAGAGATCAACTGTATAAAATTATTAAGTGGAATGTGTTTAAAATCCACAACAAAATAACTAATGGTGGACATTCAACATTGAGAATTGGAGATCCTAAAACCTTGGTTCAATGAGACAACTAAGTTATGATGTTCGATAGAAACACTTGAAACTTGTCTCATATTCATTCCTAAAACATTCAATGCAATAGTGGTGAGGTTAAGTTGAGAAAAAATTTAATGATTCATATACCTAAATGGTGGAGTACAGTAAGGTACTTTTTATATTAGAATCACCTATATAAGTGAGAAATAACAAGGCCGTTTCTGAATGAACACTTATGAATGAGATAAGGTACATGGCCGAAATGGACACAATGTGATAACAAATAGAGTTAGAGGTATTATTGTGTGAGTATTATTGTCTTGGTATACACTATACAATCACTAGTTCAAAGCATCGCGCTACTAAATAGCTAATATATTTGTTAGTATTTTACTAGGGGAGGTTCACGACCATAAGCTACCTATCCCAATGCAATAATAGTTCGCCGAAACTTTTTATACGAAACTGCATAAATGCATTAATTGTCATTCATTTGGGAGATTGTTGAAATTTATTTCCAAATATTGGGTTTGACCAATATTTGACCAAAAATTAAATGTAATTTCATTTTATGCAAATGAAAATAAATTGCATATTTGTAATCTACATTTGTAGTAGATTAATGTGCTGTATTTATTTTCTCAAAACCAGATTATGGTAAAAGAGAAATTAATGCTCAAAGTATACAATTGGAAATGAGTTTATGAATACTTTTGTAAATGTGGAAAGTCATATCTCATATTGCCTAGAAAGCACAAAGTATGAGTGCTTTTAAACTTATCCACATCAAGAAGGTAACAATCAAGAGTTATCCTTCTACCGTTCAACTTAGTGGTCTATTGGGTCAACCATGAAAAATAGTGGCTCAATTGTGTTAGTTTTGAACTAGCTCAAATTCGAAACACGAGGATGGTGCAAATCACCATCTGAGCCCTAACGCGCAAAGGGCACTTTAGGGCACACTTCGCACTTCGCATCGTCGATAAGAGCTAAGTAGATTTAAAGTTTTATCCAGCTCACCCAAACAGTTCGGTTCAGTCGTTGTTGGAGTTGGCCGGTTCGGTCTAGTCCAGGTGGGGTAGACCGCGAATTGGGCTGAAGAGGTGTATGGGGTGGACAGATTGAGTCGAATAGGTGCAAGGGGTGGATGTGTCCATTTAAATGAACATGGGTCGGTTCAGATGGAGAATCTGCGTCTCCTCGAATAGGCATGAGTATATCCGCTCAATCTGGTGCCTTGATCGGGATCAGATCGGGCGGTCCAAATCCATCCGATCTGAATTATGTCTATTCCCTAAAAGGCACCATAGCTCTTGAAAAACTATAAATTCCCCCCCCCCCCCTTCAGGTTTGACAATTCCCCTCAGGTTTGACAATTTCAATCATTCAGTTATAAAACATTCAATATAAAGTTAGAGAAAGAGTATATTGAAATATAAATTTCTTTCAATTCCATAAGTTTTAAATATATAGATTTGTTCGGCGAATTCGTTAATTTGGAGTGCTTCTATTAACGACATTTAGAGCCCGTCTGTTACACAGTTTTAAAAACGCAGAGTTTTAAAAACGGACCATTTTTTTAAACGAAACTTTCTAAAACGGAGCATTAGCCTATAAATGTGTTTGGTGTATCATGTTAAAATGCTAATTTAAAATTCAATGTTTATTTATAATGTCAATTTTACCCTTTATATTAACATGATTTATTATAAGGAGGAGATATTGACACTACAATAATTACTTATCCGCTACAATTTTTGTAAGTAGACATAATTATCCTCTCATAATTTAAGGAGTTATAACGAAGTAATTTAGAGTTTAATTATATTCACTAAATTTTTGTTTATCCACTACATTTTTAAATAAAAATTAAATTAATTATGATAATAGCAAAAATTACATTTAAATATTTCACTTATTTATTAATGCATAAATTTTAACATATTTTTTAATATTTATTACTAGATTCACATCTCAAATTTTATAATTCAATATTTGCAAAACCCATCCATAAGATTTTTATACTTTTTTTACCAATTTGTCTAATATTTTTTTCTAACTAATTGAGATTAAAAAAATGGAATAAAAATTAGTACGTAAAAATAGATATTAATCTATGTGAATAAACACTACTAGAAACAGGGTATTTACCGACGGACATTTACCGACGGACCCAGTCCGTCGGTAATACCGACGAAAAACAAACGGATACCGACGGAAATTAATTTCATTTGACCGGGAATTTTTTTTTTTTTAAATTTCGTGTAGTCCGTCGGTAATTTAAAAATGTCCGTCGGTAATTCCTTGGTATTACCGACGGACACTGTCCGTCGGTATTACCGACGGCCACGTCCGTCGGTAAAGACGCCCTATATATAATGAAAAAATCCCATTTCTTAATTACGCCTTCATTTTACGTACGCCCTCTCCTCTCTCTCTCAGTTCGCGAACGGAACCCTAGCGCCTCGCCGTTGCCATCGCTGTCTTCGATAAGTTTCTTCTCAATCGCTTAATTCCTCTCTCACTCGATTTCTTCCTCTCACTCTCTCTCTCTCTCTCTCTCATCCGTAATTCGCGAACAAACGCCGTGGAAGCCGTGGAAGCCGTTCGCCATTGCCGTCTCCGTCTCCGTCGCCGGCCGGTAAGCTCTCTTTCTCTCTCTCAATCCCTTTCTCTCTCTCTCACTCGATTTCTCTCTCTCACTCGCTTTCTCTCTCTCACTCGCTTTCTCTCTCTCTCTCTCTCGCAGTCGCCCTAGTCTCTGCCGTTGCCGCCGAGCCCGCCGTTCGCCGTCGTTGTCTCCGTCGCCGGTAAGCTCTCTTTCTCTCTCTCTCTCACTGGATTTCTCTCTCTCAAGTATTGATTACAAATCTTTGCCTAATTTTGAAAAAAATTACTTAACTGTGTATGTATAATTGTTGAAAAAAATTAAGAAAGTATATTTGGTAACTGTGTATGTATAATTGTTGAAAAAAATTAAGAAAGTATATTTGGTAACTTTATTAGTAAAATAATTAACTGTGTATGTAAAATTAATTAACTGTGTATAATTTGTATACTCTATATCTCTCAAATGAGTGCCATTTTATAGTTTTCAAGGAAATTAAGAAAGTTAAGCCATTTTAGTAGCATATGTACATAATATACCATTAATGTCTACATTATAGGATACAAATGCACATATGAGCAATTTGGTAACTTTATTAGTAAAATAAGGACACTCATTTTAGGGAGAGGGAGTAAGTATATTAAACCAGCTTTGGAAAATGCTTGAATGGGTAAAAGAATATTTCATTGAACTTGATCATTATTAGTTATGTTTTTACTTGATTTTTAAGCTTATGTTGTCATTTTGATTGTGATTTGCATCAAATTGACTTAATTTAGACTGGATTAAAAGGTGTTTACTTCAATTTTGAGCTGGGATTAAGGGATTTTGTATTGATGTTTAATGTAGTTTCTCTACTGAAATCTTGAATGTGATAGTTTTTGCCTACTGAGACTTGCTGATTTTGTGGGTGAGTTTTGTTTAGCTGTTAAAATCTTTCCTTTTGTGAAGGATAACTCGTAGCTCGGTCTATAATTTGTCCTTACTTTCTTTTTAGGTTTGGCTTCGTGTTTTCTATGGATAATTTGTTCTTAATTAGCATCACAGATCTCCCCCTTAATGATACCTCCGTCCCAAAATGAATGTCCAAAGTTCCAAATTTACTCTTGGAGAGCAAATTTTAAAAGGTTTTGGATATTCATATTGGGACTATGAGGGGTGAATGTCTAAAAAATGAAATAAAAAATAAATAAAATAAATAAAAAAAAAAAAAAAAAATAAAAACAAAATAAATAAAAAATAAAATAAATAATAATAAAATAATAATAATAATAATAATAAATAATAATAATAATAATAATAATAATAATAATAATAATAATAATAATAATAATAATAATAAATATAATAATAAAAAATAAAAAAAAACAAAATAAATAAATAAATAAAATAAATAATAATAAAATAATAATAATAATAATAATAATAATAATAATAATAATAATAAATATAATAATAAAAAAAATAAAAATAAAATTAAAATAAAAATATACATATATGTATATATATAAATAAGATGAGAGCCTTTCTCACACACAGCTATCAAAATCCGTCCATCTTTGATCAAAAAAGATAGCAAATAAGTTCTCCACTGTTTGAGCAAATGATTTTCTGTTTAATAAGAGTTTTTCCAGTTTCACTGTCCTCTTCTCTCTAAGGATCTGAAACATCACAGCCATGTTCTTGTCAGTGTCTGTTTCTCTTACTGGTGGTATACGGTCACAAGTAAAAACAAGGTCATGAGGAAGATTTCGCAATCAGGATCTTGGGTAAATGAAAGGTGGAGATTGAAAAAATTGGAGAGAAGCTCTATTTTCTCTTCACTGGTGTTATACTGTTACCTTGTTTTTACTTGTGACCGTATACCACCAGTGAAGAGTAAAACAGGCACTCACAAGAACATGACTGTGATGTTTGAGATCCTTAGAGAGGAGGACAGTGAAACTGAAAAAACCTATATTAAACAGAAAATCCTTTGCTCAAACAGTCGAGAACTTGTTTGCTCTGTTTTTCTTGGTCTAAGCTGAGATAGGGTTTTGATTGTTGTGGATGATAACGACTCTCATCTTGTTTATTGATCAAAATTATGCAAGTTATGGTAATGAATAAAAATTATGCACGATTATATGATTTGTAAATATCATTATTGTCTATTAAAATTGCTTGATTTTCGATTATAAAGCAAGTAGACATAGTGATATTTGCAATTCATATACTTAAAAAACAAAGAATTAAATATTAATATTTAAAATTATTCACATCCACCTAAACCGACTACCGAGATCAATTTGTGTTGAAAATTCTGATGTTTCAGAAGCCGGTGTGAATTAGGGTTCGTCTTTTATATCAATAAACCTAAATGAAGTGTCGTTTTATTTATATATATATTGATATATTGTTTTTATTTGTATATATAATATACTAGTTTAGATATGTCGGGTCGAGGTGGCAATCGTTCAAAGAGAGGCAAGGTTGCGGGTTTTGTCCATCGTCTTGTTTCTCCAAGGACTGGAGGGAGGGGCTCTACGTCTGGTTCAGGACGTAGTGATGATGATTTGAGCAGTCAATGTAATGTAAGCTCTAGTGTTCCAGTTAGTGAACCATCCGGACGGGTTCACTTGGACGCAATTATTAATGAGGATGAAAAAATGGAAATATCTATCTCTCCCAGTGGCCAGTAAGTATTATTTAATTGTAAATGTCATATATATAATGTTTACATTTTATTATTGTCTTTTTATTTGTATATATATTGATATACTCCCTCCGTCCCGGACGACTTAGGACTTTTTGCCATTTTGGGCATCCCACCCGACTTAGGACGGCCCAAAATGGAAACCTTAAATCACTATTCTCTCCACTCATTCTCTCTCCTACATTATTTTAATACTCACAACACCATTATAATTTACTATTCCCTCCACTCATTCTCTCTCCTATTTTTAAATTACACTCACAACATTTACCTTTTCCTTAATCTCCGTGCCATTTCAAAAAATCCTAAGTCGGCCGGGACGGAGGGAGTATTGTTTTTCAATTAATATCTTATAGGTTTATACATGGTGGTTGTCAAGATCCCATGGTTTGGGGATTTATTCAGCGGGTATAATTTTGAGGAATTTTATCCCACCCCGAAGACAATATCAAAAGAGGTGTATGCTATCTGGTATAGCCAGTTTCGGGTAAAATTACTTAATTCTCTTTCCTTTGTAAAGTTTGTAGACTATTCCCTTGTGTATTTAACTACTTTTACTATTTTTGTAGCACATATATTCATGCCCTGGGTGTACCGACGTTCAAATCGAGGCGGCTTTCAAGAAATTGGTTGCTAAGCGGTACGCTGGGAAAGTGTACGACATGAAAAGAAAGTGGCTGAATGATGGTTTGCCTCCAGCTAATTTCTCCGCTAGTGCGTGGGAGCAGTGGGAAGCCTATTGGAACAGTGAGAAATTTCAAAAAAGTTCAGAAATTGCAAAGAAGAATAGGAACTCACAAGAGGGGCGGGGAGTGTGCACCGGAGGATCAATTAACTTCGGCGAGAGTTGGTCCGTAATGGTAAACTTCATTTATTATCCGTTTGTAAATTAAGCAATACTCTATTTGATTCATATATTGTTATTATTTGATAGGCTTTTTAAAGTTTTAATTTTTTTATATGTTAAGCGTTTGAAACACGAGAGATGATGAGGCCGATTGTCTTGCTTTGTGTTTGGCTACACATACTACGGAGGCTGCTGATGGCTCAGGGCCACAATGGGTCAACCCTTATTACCAGACCCTTTATGTAAGTGTTAATAGTATTTTCTATTAGTAAATTATATATTTTCTATTAGTAAATTATAAATTATTTAGTTAAATAAATATTATTTTCTACCATAGTGTATAATGTATTTTTTTTTTCAGGAAGAGTATGATAGGCGGGCTCGTGAGGAGGCTATTGAAGAAGGAAGTTTGGCTCCTGAGAGCACCGAGCGGCCCGCCTTTCGTGAAAAGCTTTGGGCGGCCATTGTCCTCCGAGACAAGCAACCAAAGGGAGACCGCTTGCCTGGATTCGGAGGACATGGTGCGGGGTATTTTAACATGCCATTCCGCAGCCCTACTACGCAATATTTTTCATCTTCTTCCTCCGGCGGCAGTCATCATGTGGATCAAGAAGCGTTTGATGATCGGGTCAACAGAGAGGTTGAGAGGCGAGTGGAGCCTGATCCAGCAGCCAGTGCGAGCCCAGTGGATGCGCGGGTGGAGGCGCGAGTGGAGGCCCATGTGCGGACCCGGATGCGAGACCCGGGTTTCGGCCAGTGCGAGAGGCTAGTGGAGCAACAGCTTGAGCAGCGCATGCAACAATACTTGGCTACCATGAATTTGCAATCACAGCCACAGCCACAGCCACGTAATAGCGGTAACGCTTCTGATGAGTCAGTTGGTCAATACCTTAGGCGAAGTGGCGGTGGTAGTGGCGGTGGTAGCGGTAGCGGCAGCGCTCGTGGTCGGGGTCGTGGTTGATTGACATTCATTTTATTTGGCTGGCATGTAATGTAAACAAATATATTTTGTTTCCCTTTCCCTTCCCTTTTCCCCAAGCGAAACAATTTCCTTTTCCCCTTTTCCCCTTTCCCCTTCCCCTTTTCCCTTTTCCCTTTCCCATTACCCCTTATCCCTTTCCCATTACCCCTTTTCCCTTTGTTTGTAGTTTGTTTGTGTTTCTTTTATAATGGGATTTGTTTAAAACAGGTTTGACAGGTTTATCCCTTTCCCATTACCCTTTTTCCCTTTGTTTGTAGTTTGTTTGTAGTTTATTTGTTGTTGGAATTTGTTTAAAACAGGTTTGACAGGTTTACAGGTGGTTTAATAATAAAACAGAATTTTTTTAAAAAAATCTGGCCAGATTACCGACGGAAATTTCCGTCGGTAAATTAATAAAAAAAATAAAAAATACTAATTTTCGGCGGAAATATCCGTCGGAAAATAATAAAAATTAAAAAAATAAAACTCATTACCGACGGATATATCCGTCGATTTATGGTTTAGATTTCCGACGGACATATCCGACGGTAAATTTTATGGATTCCGACGGTTATAACCGTCGGTAATGGGTTTTATTTACCGACGGATATTTCCATCGGTAACCTCCGGCAATTGCTTCGGTTAACAGGCCTGCGTTACCCATTTCCGACGGACGATTCCCGGCGGAATTTCAGATTTTCCGGTGAACTATCCGCCGGTATTTCCGGCGGAATTAGTCCGTCGGTATTACCAACCAATTATTTCCGACGGAACCCGACAGACGAATTCCGTCGGTAATATCCATTTACCGTCGAGAATGTGGAATTACCGACGGAAATTTCCGTCGGTAAAAGGCCTGTTTCTAGTAGTGAAAGATATCTAGCTTCTAACATATAAAAAAAACTAGGTAAAAATAACTAAATGTATTTTATATTAACACTTGCATCGATGTATTATAATTTTAAGGTCGTGCATTTAAATCTTTTAATAATTTAAAAATGCTTAAATAATTTAATTTGTGAATTGAGAAAAATAATAAGTGAATATTTAACTTTAATAAATGATAATAGATGTAGTGTATAAACAAATTGTGTAGTATATATAAGTAGTCTCTTTTAAGGGTAAGGGTAATTGTGTCAAGAAAATAATTAAATTACCAAAAATAATTACGATGTAGTGCATTAGTATTTATTGTAGTGCCAATAGGCCCTCCCTTTATTATATACTATACACATTTTAGCTCTAACTATACTTTTTCTCAATCCTAAACTACTCCCTACGCCTGGCTACAAATTGCACACTTTTTTTATTGGGCGTCTCATTACAAATTGCACATTTTCTAAAATGACAAATAATCTTTACTATTCCACCCACTAATTCTCTCTCATACTTTACTTTTATACTCACAACACCAATCAAATCACTATTTTCTACCACACTTTCTCTCTCCAACCTCACTTTTCATACTCACAACATTGATACCATTATTTTTTTTTCTTAATTCAAGCGTAAACAGTAAGAGCTCGTTTGATAGGCCGATAGGATTAGCACGTATTAATAGTCAGGAGATTATTACTCCAGGGATTAATAATACCACCATTTTTTAGGATAAATAAAAAGGGGTTACGAGGTGTTCAGATGCTTATCTGAGTTGTACTTTGGATAATTACTACGATTGCATTTAATTTACCAAACATACTTTTATTGGACTAATAATCTTATCCGATTATTTATCGACCTACCAAATGACCCCTAAATGTGCAATTTCTACCGGGACGGATGGAGTACACTCTATCAAAATTTAATAGATTAAAATAGTTATTTGATTGTATCTTTTTTAAGCTACATTGATAATTTTATGATTTTAAAATTAAGTGTTCTTATTTTACAGAAAATTTGTATTGTTTAACCAGTCTTATCATACACTTTAAATAAAAATAAGTACTATCTTGTCCTATAAAGTATTATATTTTCTTCGTCCTTAAATAAATATTCATACTTAATTTTAAAAGACACTTTTAAAATGTGTGTTTTTTCTTTATTTTAATAACAAAAATGTATAAATATTCGTGTTATCTACATGATTATATTCCCTAAATAGCTAAAAGAAAATCTTAATAATGCGTTTAAGGACAAAGTTATTACACATAAATAAAATTTATTTTGGAACAAGAAAAATCTAAATTTAATTATTTATTTTGGGAGAAGGGAGTAGTAAAATTGGAACAAATGTTGGACATAGAGGTGTATCTTAACCCCTTATTTCTTCGGCTGGCAGCCGACCTTCGGCCTCCGGCAACAATCCATGGTTTATGATTTTAAAGATTTAGGTAAGGTAACTTGATGATCATTTTCTCTTTGATTTTTTTCAAACACCTTAAATAAAAATAAATATTATTTGAAAAAAAAAAAAGCACATCTGAACACAATCTTCCTCCTCGTTCTCTCCATCAGTATATAAAAAATAATCACAACAGAAATCCATTTTCATTCTGTAATAGGGAGGTTAATTTGGTCCAAATCTTTTATTTGTTGCGTTTCTTTTAGTTTTGCCGCTACAATTTCTAGCAGTTTAGAATTGCGTTGTTTTATGTAGAAAGGTATCTTTCAACATCATCCGTGTTAAGTAAAGTTCCTTTTTTGAATTGTTATAAGCAGCCCCGAGAAGGAAATGCGGTTCCGAGAGCGGGAAGAGCCCCGAAGGGAACCAACTTCCTACTCTTAGAATAAGCGAGCCATGAAGAAGTGGATCAGGAACGAGTAGTACATATTGAATGTGTGAGCCACAAAAAGTGGATACGTGGGACAATTAATTCTCAGGGAAATTGTGTGTAATACAAGTCTCCACTTTTCGTATTCCAATTAATTCTGATCGTGAAGTAGCTGTGACATTGCCAATGGATGTTACGTTGGTGTACTGTACAATATAGAAAAAGATAGGGGACAGGACTTAACTGCATGAAGACGACAGAAATGTGGAAATTCTGTACAACGTTAACTCTGACCTGTGTTGCTGTTATCCTTGTATTCAACTTTCTTATAAGGTTAAGTCCGCCATGAAATTATCTCCTAATACTATTTGAAATAGAACAATAAAAAATATTCTTGTGATCTTCTTTATTTTTGGTAAAATTTATATTTCTGTATATGATAAATGTAATTTTATTTCCAAGCAATTCCACTTTCTTCAAAAAAAAAAAAAAAATCAATTATATTATAAATATGTCACCTCAAATTTAATCCTTGCCACTTTATTAGCTCCCACCCACAGTACAGTATTCTTTAAGAATGTCCTATTCCTAGTAAAAACTCGACATTATTGAAAAGTCTATTCTTTAAAATTCACATACTTAACTAGTAATTTATCTATTTTTATTAATTTATCCGCATGAAATTGTTTTTAGCATCTTTTAAAAGGTATTATACTACGTAAAATCTAAGGAGAAACTTCTCCTTACTTACTGTATGGAGAAACGGATTTTTTAATATCCAGAAACCTTCAAAATGAATATTCAGAAACTTTCAAAATGTTTCTGGATATTCATTTGATGATTTCTGGATATACATTTAAAGGTTTCTGGATATCCAAAAACCTTCAATAAGCAATTTCTGGATATGCACCTAACACATTTCTGGATATACATTCACATACTTCTGGATATGCACCTAACACATTTCTGGATTGCCAGTTTAAAGTTTCTGGATATTCATTTTGAAGGTTTCTGGATACTCATTTTGAATGTTTCTGGATATTCATTTGATGGTTTCTGGATATACATTTGAAGGTTTCTGGATACTCATTTTATAGTTTCTGGACATGGTCAATTGTGTGTTTCTGGATATTCAATTTGATAGTTCTGGATATTAAAAAACACGTTTCTCCATAACTTATGGAGAAACGCGTTTCTCCGGAGACCTACTCATTATACTATTACTAATTAGCAATATGGGACTTGGGTTGACATCCTAATCGTATGACCGAAAGCGCAAGCAAATTGAATTTAAAGTTATCCAAAATCCTATTTATGTTTGTCATATTTAAGAAATGGACTAGAGGAGTATTGAAGAAAGACATTATTGAAAGTGTCCTAAAATAAAAATTTGTCCCCACTCTCATCTTCATCTAATACAGTGGATTCATTTAATAAAAAGATAATCCTTTGGCCCATCATTTAATTGAGGAGGCTAGTGGATTCATCCAATATAATGACCTTTATGTTTCCATTCTTTTTTCAAGTGGGATGAAATCAAACCAAGTTACAACATAATGTTCCTCTTAGGGGGCGTTTGTTTTTTTATTTTAAGTCTTGTTTGCCTCTTAACACTTATTCATTAAGAGGATTAGAAAAATAAGTGTGTTTGTTTTTTTTTTTTTTGAAATAAGGCTTGTTAGGCTCTTAAAGTCCTCTTAATTTTAAGTGGTTAAAATGTTGCTGAATTGCCTCTGAAAGCCTCTGAAAGCCACTGTTTCATATTTGGTTTTTGTTAATTTTTTTTTAAACTGTTTACTGTTTCATATTGCATTTACGTTTATTTTTTTTTAATTTTTTTTAATTTTTTTTAATTTTTTTTAATTTTTTTTAACTGTTTCAGATAATGAATTCAGATAGAAAATCAAACAACTTATCCAATTCAGAATTCAGTTTTCAGTTGCTGCCTCTTAATCATTCAGCCATTTTCAAAACTGAAATCAGATTTCAGCACTTATCACTTAAAAAAAACAAAAATCCCCTTAGTCAAT
This sequence comes from Adenophora triphylla var. japonica, assembly GCA_022495995.1. Lineage (NCBI taxonomy): Eukaryota > Viridiplantae > Streptophyta > Magnoliopsida > Asterales > Campanulaceae > Adenophora > Adenophora triphylla. The sequence goes on from JAFEMH010001910.1 coordinate 179,124, forward strand.
TGAATTTAAAATCTAACTTCATACTTAATCATTACCAGTGGCCAATCCGTGCTTAGCACGGGATTTTTTTGGGAATTTATTTCTAATTTTATGTATAATTAGTAAATAAATGGCACAAAGTGATATTAAATCATTACTATTATAATATTATATGATAATTTTAATTTATTGTAGTTGTATATTTAAATTCAAGATTTTATTTAAGCCACTTATTCTTAACTTATTTTTACCTTTTATTAAGTTTATATAATTTGGATTTAATACTTGATTTTATCTTTCACTAAGTTTATAGAAAGAAATGAATTTAACATTTTTATTTATGATCCTTTTTTAATTACTATATTTTTTTGAAAGACTTATTTATACTTTTTAAAAACAACTATTTAGTTCAAAGAATAAACCTAAAGTATAATATCTCATATGTAATAATTTGATCTCAATTTGTAAAGTACCTTTAATTTAGTATGAATGTTTGCTTTTAAATTCAATAAAATTATTTTAGCACTTTTTTTAATACATGTGAACAAAGGCATTCAATTACACTATTACTAATAAAATGAGTGGACATTTTTATATACTTTCTTTGTCCCACTACAATCTTTTCGGTTAATGTTTGCACAATAATTAAGAAAAAGTGTAGTGAAATAGGTGTTATGAATATAAAAAGTGAGGTATAAAAGAGAAGGTGGGATATGAAATAATACTTGAATTGTTGTTGTTAGTATGATATATGGGTCATTAATATAAAAGTAATAAAATATTTCAATTTTATAAAGTGTGTAATTTAAAATGGGACGACCAATCAAGAAAGTATTAGAATAAAGGAGAGTAGACAAAGTCAATTATACAAGGTAGAGAGGAATAATATGAAAGACTCAATTAATTATGATGTTAGAGGTATATATTTATAGGGTTTACAAAGAGAGTTAGAATTTCATTCTAATACAAATATTGAGTTTCCTAATCTATACAAAGATTGAGTTTCCTAAACTATATAATATATAACAATATATAGTATATAATATAATATTATAATATTATATTTCTAATATGCCCCCGCAAGATGGACGGTCCTTGGAGAAGTCCAATCTTGAAGAATGATGAGATGAACCGGGTTTGATGTAGTGGTTGGAAACGAATGTGTTCCCAGACGTGCATGACTATGTCGGAGACGATGGGGTTATGGAGAGGTGTTTCGGCTATGAAAGTTTGCTGAGGTTGTGGTAGAAGGTGGTGGTGGGAGGAGGTACGGCTGGTGGAGTTTGCCGAGGGTGGGTTAGTGCAGGTTTTGGTGTTTTAGGGTGGTATTGCGGCAGTTAGGGTTTGTCGAGGGTGAGTTGTTGTACACGATAGGAGGGTTGGTCGTGGGTTGTGTGGCAGGCAGTAGAGTTTGCCGCAAGTTTGGGGTCGTAGGGTGTTTAAAGGAGGTGAAGAAGGTTTCGGCCGGTGGGATTTGTCGAGGGGATTGAAGGAGATGTAGAGGGTTTCGATCGATGGGATTTGTCGAGGGTGTTTGAAGGAGGTGAGAGGGTTTCGGCTTAAACCCTAGTAGTCGAGGGAGTACTTCTTATTTCAATAAGCAATATGGGACTTGGGTTGACATCTCAATAGTATGACCGAAAGCGCAAGCAAATTGAATTTAAAGTTATCCAAAACCCTATTCATTTTTTGTCATTTAAGAAATGAGACTCGAATCTTTTCTCAAGAACGGAGGGAGTATTGAAGAAAGATGTGCTTGACAGTGTCCTAAAATAAAAATTTGTCCCCACTCTCATCTTCATCTAATACAGTGGATTCATTTAATAAAAAGATAATCCTTTGGCCCATCATTTAATTGAGGAGGCTAGTGGATTAATCCAATATAATGACCTTTAAGTTTCCATTCTTTTTTTCAAGTTTTCATTTTTTTTTCATGTGGGATGAAATCAAACCAAGTTACAACATATTGTTCCTCTTATATATAGTCAATTGATTTTAAAATCTAACTTCATACTTAATCATTACTAGTGGCCAACCTGTGCTTAGCACGGGATGTTTTTTGACAATTTATTTCTAATTTTATGTATAATTAGTAAATAAATGGCACAAAGTGATAATAAATCATTACTATTATAATATTATATGATAATTTTAATTTATTCTAGTTGTATATTTAAATTCAAGATTTTATTTAAGCCACTTATTCTTAACTTATTTTTACCTTTTATTAAGTTTATATAATTCGGATTTAATACTTGATTCTATCTTTCATTAATTTATAGAAAGAAATGAATTTAACCTTTTTATTTCTGATCCTTTTTTAATTCACAAAATCTGGGGAGAAACGCGTTTCTCCGTAACTTATGGAGAAACGGGGCCCGACTTGTCGCGCGACAATGCAGGCCAAGGCTTCTGGATATCCAGAAGCTTATGAAAGTGATATCCAGAAACCTTCAAAATGAATATCCAGAAACTTTCAAAATGTTTCTGGATATTCATTTGATGGTTTCTGGATATACATTTGAAGGTTTCTGGATATCTAGAAACCTTCAAAATGAATATCCAGAAACTTTCAAAATGTTTCTGGATATTCATTTGATGGTTTCTGGATATACATTTGAAGGTTTCTGGATATCCAGATACCTTCAATAAGCAATTTCTGGTCTTGGCCTTGGATTTGGCTTCAAATCTATTTTTTCTGGATATCCGCCCAAAGGCTTCTGGATATCCGTTCCAAAGCTTCTGGATATCCAGAACCCTTTGAGACTGATATCCAGAAATTTTTTTCTGATTATCAAACGCATAGCTTCTGGCTATTAAAAACACGTTTCTCCATAGTTATGGAGAAACGCGTTTCTCAGCAGACCTACTCTTTTTAATTACTATACTTTTTTTGAAAGACTTAATTATACTTTTTAAAAACAACTATTTAGTTCAAAGAATAAACCTAAAGTATAATATTTCATATGTAATAATTTGATCTCAATTTGTAAAGTACCTTTAATTTAGTATGAATGTTTGCTTTTAAATTCAATAAAATTATTTTAGCACTTTTTATTAATACATGTGAACAAAGGCATTCAAATATTTCTTAGACTGTAATAGCAATAAAGAAAGACAAATTAATAAGTTATAGTGCTGATCCATAAATAATAATATGTATAAATGAAAATGTCTAGCATGGGTTGGTTCTTTCTTTCTTTTTCTATTTGTTTAGTTATTTCAATAGCTTTAGAACTTTTGATATCATATATTATTTATTATGAAATCAATCCTCATATTTAAATTATAATAAACAGTTTCACCTACAGTTTCACCATACACAACTATTACAAAATTATGTGAATTATTAAATTCAAAATCAAATTAATATAATTATCTAGTAATCATTCCTCAAAAATAAAAATTAAAGATTAAAGATCATAAACATACAAAGTGGGAAATTTTTCCTCATGTACCCTCATGTACGGTACAACTGAATCGACTTTAAATATATATGCAGAATGAGGAAAATTTGTTAAACACATCTAGTGTACATTTTTAAATAAATATTTTCCCCTTCCTATCTTCATGTAAAAAAATCATTGAATTTTATCTTTCACACTTTACATTTGTAATACTCCAATCAATAAAAATATATTTTCATAAATCCACAAAAACTGGGAGGAGATAAATTAGGTATATATAAGCTTACTTGAAAAATTGTATCGTCTGCTTCAAAACTCGTATCCTTAATTTGCCATTAACAAACGTACATCTCATAACCATCTTCTGTGTGCAATACCAATTTATATCTACAACCATTACAATCATAACATAAATCATTTTCACAACAATAGCACAAACATATGTAATACATCAACTATTCATGTAAAAATAAAGAAGATTGGAGAGGTGGCTTACGCTTTGACTCAAGTATAAAGATAAATCATGAGAAAGACACGCTTTGACTCGAGCACAAAGATAGATTCTGTGAAAGGCACATAAAGGATATACAAAATTGTCTATCTTAAGATAATTAATAAAAGAATAGATAATAGCTCTAAAAATCTCATCATGAAAAGATTTATATTACAACAGTAGCGTATATGAAAACCATCAAACTAAATTATATCATCAAAGTAGAAACTAAAGGATGAAAATAAAACCAAAAACACAATATGTAAAAAAAAATATTTTCTGTATCCATGAAACAAATTTAAAAGAAGTGGGTTATTTTTTCAGTTTGGAAACTATCGAAAAATTTGTTTCTATAAACTCCGACTCACACTTTTTTGTTTCATAAACCATTTTACATATAATTAGGCATTTATAGTGGTGTTCAAACATTAATGTTAGTAAAGACACTAACCCTTCAACTTTTATAATCGATGTGCTATTGCATGAATAAAAATTATATGATTATGGATAGAAGTGGCAACCCATATTATCAGATGATTGAGTAACTAATGTTTTTTTATTATCTATGTATGCTTAACAATTTAAAGTGATTGCATGCATGTAATAATATACGGTAAACATCAAATAAATTTACAATGAATATATTTAATTATACGTTTGCTAGAGACTTTTAAGCTCATAACCTTCAATCTAGCATTTAATTGTTTAACGGTTATTCATATGAATTCTTATGAAAAGTTTATTCTAATGAATGTATTAAATGAAATAATTATTAAAATTTTTAATGGTTTAATAGTTTAAATGTTGGTGACGCGTATATCTCATTTAGTAATAAAAATTGTATTTGTTATCTACTTTATTCTCTCTCTCTCTCTCTCTCTCTCTCTCTATATATATATATATATATATATATATATATATATATATATATATATATATATATATATATATATATATATATATATATATATATATATATATATATAATATATATATATATATATATATATAAGTGAATTATATCTATTAGTCTTCAAAAGTATAAATAATATTGATAATCGTTTGAATTAGTTAAAGTTCATAAATATTATTCTTTTAATTAGTTAAACTGATTGAGTAATATGATTAACTATACAAACTTATAACATTAGTATACTCAATAATTGATGTAATAAATTCAAATTAATATAGACTCTTCACCTATCTTACATCTTCTCTATTAGTATATATATTAACATAGTACTCTATTAGTCTTCAATATTAGAATATGACTATCTATTACAATAGTAGAATAATGTTGTCTATTAGTAATGTTCTTCTAATATAGTAACTAATATATTATGCTAATACTATTAGCTAATAGAAGAAAAATGAAAAGTAACACTATCTTATTACTCATCATGATGTGGCTTCACGAAACGTAAGATTTTGCAAAACCTTGTCCACGTGGCACCTCTATATGCTTTAGCCTTGACTTTTAATATATATATATAGACTAGTAAAATACTCGTGCTACGCACGGGTTGATAAGGTTTGGGGGACTTGGTAAGTATTTAGAACAATTGTAGACCTTTTATGACATTTAAGAAAATTTGATGGAAAAGCGCAAATGTTTATGTGCGCTTATTGTCGAAAATAAGATGAATACGTTTTTTATTACACGGTTGTCATTTGTGGAAATAAATTAGTTACAAAGAAAACCTAAATCTGGAAAGTGGTCGCAGTAATGGCGATTGATTGAGGCGTTCCTCCATCATTGCGCCCGCTGATTGATGCTGGCCAGGGCTCAGGGAGTAAGTCGCCGTCATATTTTCCCCCATCATAAAGAGATACGGCAAGAGACAATGAATGAAATCGGCAGCTTTTCAGGTATTTTCAATTGGTTTAAGTGTCTGTTCGATTTGATCTTGCTATTATTGTAGATTTGATTTGATTTGAATATGAGAAGTGATTGTCTCTATAATTTATAGTTATGTTAATTTAGGTGAGACATAGCGGCTGCGGTTGTACAACTGAATAGGCGCGTCCCTTTGTTTTTTGACGCCAGTTAGGTTAGAACGCCATTAATTCAATGGATAGAAAGTTAGTATAAATAGTTGGAGTATTTCTTGTTAAGTAATTCAGTCAAAAAATCCAATTCTAATGGCTTTTCGTAATCCTCTTTTCCCACCACCTGAACACAGTCTTGCCCCTAACCCTCGGATGTATCTTTTAAGGGGTGATTATGTCCTCTTTGACACAGAAGAACTGCATGACAATGTTGCTAGATATGTCTTGCTTGATAGGAGGTGTGATGAGGTGAAGTTTGTCCTACGTCGTGGTGTAATGGACGTGCTGGACAGTCTTGAAATATTTTGTGCTTCACATAGCTTAGGAGATATGGGTTCAGTGCATAACTGGTGGTTGGGGGCTAATGGATGGATAAATGATCCATACATTAATAATTTCCCTATGAGTTTTATGTTTGTTACTGAAGATGACATGGCTAGGGAAGATATGCAAGTGAAGTTTAGTACTTATGTGCAGTTCATGGTCCTGGATGTTACCATTGTGAGTGAAGGGTTTCATAGGTCCAACTTCCACTCATTGCTGATGACTTATTACGATGATTATAGGATAATGGAGCTAAGGGGGGGTTGCCAGAACATTCTGTGGTTTTATTTCAAGAGGAACAAAATCTATGTGCAAGTGTCAATGGATTCCAATGTGAGTGTTCTTGATGTGAGGCGTGTTGTTCAATCTTCAGTGGTTAGAAACACGCCATGGGTAAATGGTTTTCTGTGAGGGGGGTTATTTTGCTATGTTTGGTAGGTTGCTGTTTGGGGTATCTGAATTAGGGAGGAGGTTTTTGGGGCAGTAGTTGTTTGAAGTAGTTTGTTTGGAAAATCAGGCTGGTAGGCAGATGGTTTGCCTGATGGAGCTTTTAAAGGAGTATTTTGTTTAGTTTTATTGTTAAGTTGTTTAAACTTTTTATGTGGAAAGGTGTTTATGGGAATAGTCAGTTTGTTTTGTGCTTTTTAATCAATTGTATTGTTTAAATTTCTACTGAATAGGTGAAAGTTACAATGCTTCTGATATATACACAATTGCCCACCTTAAATATGGTACTAATATTTTGTGAAAAGATCTAAATTACATTTGATGTTGCATATGAATATACTTGAATACCACAATGTGAACTACATAAGAATATTTATTCAGAGAGGAGTAAAGTACAGTAGTCCGATTAAAGAACCTTGAATATAAAATTATTCTAATTTATTAAAGATTTCTCTGTACACAACATTCTTGGTCCACCCCTTATACTCATCGTCACTTTTTATGCATAGTATTTTCAAACCACTTGGTCTTTTAACTCTGGATATCGCAACGTACAACTGCCAATGACTGAAAACAGGATGGGGTAAATATAATCCAACATTTTCTAATGTCTGCCCTTGGCCTTTGTTAATGGTCATTGCATAGCACACTCTAATGGAGAATTGTCTTCTTCTCAGAACAAAAGGGACTTTTCCTTCTGATGCTGTTAATGTTATCCTTGGAATCATCACATTATGCCCAATATGTGATCCTGAAATTATTGTCCCTTCAATCACCCTTACCAAGTTTTGCAACGATAAGTCGAGTACCATTACACATACCCTATCTTGGATTGATATTTCGAAGTAGCATAATAGGCACGCCAACCTTAAGCTGTAGACTATAATTAGGTATACCGGGGAATTTTAAGCTACTTAAGAATTCCATAGGATATAGCATATCAGAATTGCAAGTGCTTTCACTTGACTTGTCGATAGTGTCATAGATTAGGTATTCTCTGACTTCTCCCTCGACTAAATTCATGCAGAAAGAATTTATTTCGTCAACTACTTCGTTCCTTGGAGTCAAAATTGCTCTATTAGTCAAGTATTCCTGCTCAAATTTCTTGGCGGTGAAATTTTGGGTATGTGGAATTAAACATGCTTTCAATTAGATCGTCTGTAGTAGGCAACAAAAATTCTTCCGGTATCTTGATCCATTCTGCCTCATCCGCATCTGCCCTTGTTCTAGCTGTTTCCTGCCCATTTCCAATTTTAAGTGTCCAATGTGACAAGTCTGCCAAGGTCATTCCATTCTCATAAGTTCCTTCAAGATTGCTTTGCAAACACATATTCTTTGATAAAACACAAAGCTCACTATGAATCCACAAATATGAACTATTCAACGACGCCGTAACTACATCACCTCATGTTCCCCCAAGAATAACGGGAAGAATTTGGCGGAAATCCCCACCCATGAGAACTATTTTTCCCCCGAATGGTTTATCAATGTCAAACGTTGAAGAGCCTCGTAGGATATCTTTCATCGTTTTATCTACTGCCTCAAAAGCATATTTAGAATCCATAGGAGCTTCGCCCAAATAATAAGTGAAGCCTTTTGGATGAGCTCTGCAAGCTGAGTGTTTTGTTTTATTGTGCATGTAGAGTTCTCATCTAGATTCAGCGGAATCCTAAATCTACTATGCGCAGTTCTTCCTCCTGGAAGTAATAGAGCTGCAATACCTGGTTTAGTTTAATAATACCATCAGTAATTGACATATGTAGAAAGTCGTGTCAGAGTGAAATGTTATTGAGCCTTAACAAACATTAATAAATAATGATTAACCAAATAAGGTACCTGAGGAAGCAACAGCAAGAACAATCTTAGATTCTGCGAGTAACTTATTAATTATTGCCCTGTATAAATAGGTTTTCCCTATTCCACCATAGCCATAGAGGAAAAATAACTTCGACTCCTGATGTTCAACATCAGTTATAACCTTCTGATACACATTGGATTGCTCAGTATTGAGGGAACCTTTCAACGACTGATGTTCTTCCTCTAGTTGCCGAATATCATAATTCTATTCCTCCATAAGAAGCCTATTTTTAAGCTGGGCTAACAACGTTTTATCCGGCAATGGCATTCCCTCTATATCTTCCAGAGATCGTCCATTTTTACCAAAACTTTTTGCAATTCAGCTAAAGTCAAATTTTTTATCTCCTCCTCACTTAATATTAAGGATGGAAGCCTTAATATTCTCCACCTCATTCGCAAGATTTCATCACTTATTTTTTGCCAGTTGTACTCCCAAAACATCCTTGCATCTGATAAATCACAAAAGAGAAGAATTGTCAGAAATAGGTCCCTTACTTGGTTAGCACTGGCCCAATGATTTGCCTCGTCTATGGCTTCATGCCACTCACCATCGTCTTCTAAAAGGCCACGGGCATAACACGCCATCTTCATAGTAGGGTAGACAATGCCATTGACTTTTCGGATATCTTCATAGTTTTCACATCCTTTTACTATATTCAAAAGAAGCCTCAAATAGTACCTTTCCCCTGAATTTGGATGTGCGTATGTTAAACGACCAATACTTCTCCCAGACTCACGTATTTTCCATGTCAGCGTCCCTTTTTTCCAAACATATTTTGTGGGGAATTCAGAGTAGGTTAATAACTTAGCAATTGTATCATCCTTATTAGTCTCCATCCACTCTGTGAACATTGTCTTTCTAGCTTTTTGTGTGTTTACAACCCTTGGCAAGGGTTCGTTTGCTCTCCCTCTAAGTGGTAGCACAATCTCTCGACCACTGGTTTCCTGTAATGAATTGGAAACTCAAAAGTTCTCCAAACCGCTTCGCAAGCTGAGATGTAACGGCAGTCAAGGAATGTCTTGATTTCATTATTTCCATTCAAAACACTATGGGAAGTTTCACTTGTTGGGTTTTATGGGTCCATGCGCAGCGGAATTAAGCATCTAAAATAACACAAAACCCAAGAGCCTAGGATCCGTTCTATACAATTAACTTGAAACTTATGAGATAGATATAACCAACCTTGAATGCTTTCCGTTCTTGAGCTATCGAACGATTTAATAATGTGATTTCGAATCACAAACTTCGTTCTTCAGATTGCTTGAACTCTAGGCCTTGATCGTTGAACGAGCGAAGACCCTCTTTCGATATCCACACCTTTGAATGAACCAAGAAAAGCTTATTGAAGATTGCTAGATCTCTTAAACCTATGAAGAATATTGAGAATATATGTTGTGAATTTCTTTTCAGAATTTCGGCTAGCTTTTTAGGGCTGACAGACTGTTATATTTATACTACTTTAGCATCAATATTTGTTTCCTAATCAAATTAGGAAACCAGTTCGAAAATACCTCTGTGGTCTTAGATTGTCGCACGACCAGACGAGTCCCATGGACTAGTTCTGTCGCGCAATACATTAAGTCACATCAGGTTTCTCTCAATCATTCTTCTCCTAGTTTATTCAATTCATTCTAGTTGTGTGTGACCCAATAGGATTACATTATGTTGGCAATGAGTTCGATCATATCGTCCCTCATAAGATATAAGCGGACTCTAGCAAGCCATTATGTACCCAAATAATGTAACGTAAGAGTTCACGTTTCCAATGGTACACTTCCATTTCTCCCTTTGTCTCACGATGTTATATATTGAACACAAGTCATGGTCCTCGTCAACATGTCTTTATTCAATGCTTTCTCGATTCCGAGTATAATGATAATCCAATCGCATTAGGTATGGCCATACACTTTTGTCATTATCACTCATCGAGGGGCCCAAACAAAACATCTCTCTTTCGAGGGACAAATTCCATCTTAACTTATCATCCTTCCCATCATGAATCCGATCATGCCAAAGATAGCCTTTATAAATATCGTGTTAAGATATCGTTTGGCTAAAATCAAACATGACTTTTATCATATGTAAGGTCATGATAATCTCAGGTCTAGGGACTAAATGAAGTAACCTTATGAGATTTAATTATGACATTTGACCATGACATAAATCTCATGCGGGTCAAGTCCAGTCACTTGTTCACTAACAAGTACCCATAATTTCAATGTGCATCTCTATGCATATAATCATCGTATGATTATCCATTGACAATTATACTAATTATTCTCTTAATAATTAAGGACGGAGATTATTATAAACAAATATACAAAATAAATAATAATCAAATGATAAACATCTCATATAATAATAAATAATGTCAACACATAAGTCTATCAAACATAGGCCTAGGCCATAACACTAACAGTCTCCCACTTGCACTAGGCCCAATCTCCCATGTATCGAATACCCATGGACCTAACATGACCATCATGCTTAGCTTGTGTGAGAGCCTTAGTTAATGGGTCCGCCACGTTGTCATCAGTGTCTACTCTACATATCTTTACGTCTTCCCTTTCACATATCTCTCGGATAATGTGGAAACGTCGAAGTATGTGTTTGGATCTCTGGTGTGACCTTGGTTCCTTTGCTTGTGCAATGGCACCATTGTTGTCACAGTAAAGTTCAATAGGATCTCTAATGCTTGGAACGACTTCCAAATCACTAATGAACTTTTTGATCCTAACGGCTTCCTTAGCTGCATCAGATGCCGCTATGTACTCAGCTTCGGTTGTAGAATCAGCGACGGTACTTTGCTTGGAACTTTTCCAACTCATAGTGTCTCCATTCAGCGTAAACAAAAATCCAGACTGCGATCTAAAATCATCCTTGTCGATTTGGAAGCTAGCATCTGTGTAGCCTTTCACTACAAGATCTTCTTCCATTCCCCCAAAGACCAAGAATACATCCTTAGTTCTTCGTAAGTACTTAAGGATATTCTTGACTGCTATCCAATGTGGTTCGCCGGGATCTGATTGGTACCTACTCGTCATGCTTAGAGCACACGAGACATCAGGTCTAGTACATAACATAGCATACATGATAGACCCAATTGCCGAAGCATATGGAATACCATTCATTCTCTTTCGCTCATCATTAGTCTTAGGACTTTGAGTCTTGCTAAGAGATACACCATGCAACATTGGCAAGTTTCCCCTTTTAGAATTTTCCATTTGGAATCTTCTAAGAACCTTGTCAATGTAAGTACTTTGACTTAAACCAATCATCTTCTTGGATCTATCTCTATAGATCTTGATACCAAGGATATATGCAGCTTTGCCCATATCTTTCATTGAAAAGCACTTTCCCAACCAAGACTTGACAGTCTGTAGTGCAGAAATGTCATTTCCAATGAGTAAGATATCGTCGACATACAACACTAAAAATAGTGCTACGCTCCCACTAATTTTCTTGTATACACAAGGTTCATCTTTGTTTTTGATAAAGCCAAATTCCTTGATTGCTTCATCAAAACGTAAATTCCAACTCCTAGAAGCTTGCTTCAATCCATAAATGGATTTATGCAACTTACACACCTTGTTAGAATTTTCTGGACTGACAAAACCTTCATGTTGCATCATGTATACATCCTCAAGTAGCTTCCCATTAAGGAAAGCTGTTTTGACATCCATTTGCCATATCTCATAGTCATAATATGCGGCTATGGCAATTAAAATTCTAATAGACTTAAGCATAGCTACAGGCGAAAAAGTTTCATCATAGTCGATACCATGAATCTGCCTATATCCCTTAGCTACAAGCCTAGCCTTATAGGTGTGCACCTTCCCATCCATGTCGGTCTTCTTCTTGAAGACCCATTTGCACCTTATGGTTTTTACACCTTCGAGTGGATCAATCAAGTTTCAAACTTGATTATCAGCCATGGATTGTAACTCGGACTTCATGGCTTCTTGCCATTTTTCCGAATCAGGAGCGGACATCGCCTCTTGATAGCAAGTAGGTTCATCGTTTTCGATTAACTCCACTTCATCACTTTTCGTAATGAGAAATCCATACCTCTCGGGTTAGGATCGTGACCTACCACTTCGGCGAAGAACTTGTGCATCTTGAACCGGTTCCAAAACTACTTGTGAACTTGGTTCAGTCTCTACCATAGGTTCAATGTTGTTTTCGGGTTCTCGAATTTCTTCGAGATCTATTTTACTCCCACTGGTTCCTTTGCGAAGAAACTCCTTTTCTAAGAAAGTACCATTTCGAGCAACAAACACTTTGTTCTCGTTTCGGTTGTAGAAATAGTATCCTTTGGTTTCCTTAGGATAACCCACGAAAACACATTTATCAGACTTAGGTGCTAGCTTGTCAGAAGTTAACTTCTTGACATATGCATCGCAACCCCAAATCTTCATGAAAGACAAACTAGGTTTTCTTCTATGCCACATCTCATATGGGGTCTTTTGAATCGATTTGGTAGGAACTCTGTTTATAGTAAAAGCAGCAGTTTCTAGTGCATGTCCCCAAAAGGATAAAGGAAGCTCAACTTGACTCATCATAGAACGAACCATTTCCAACAAAGTTCTATTCCTCCTCTCAGACACACCATTCCATTGTGGTATTCCGGGTGGAGAGAGTTCTGAAACGATTCCACAACTCTTAAGATGACTGTCAAATTCTTGGTTCAAATATTCGCCACCTCGATCGGATCAAAGTACTTTAATAGTTTTGCCAAGTTGGTTTTGCACCTCATTTTGAAATATTCGAAATATCTCAAACGATTCACTTTTATGTTTCATTAGATAAACATATCCAAATCTACTATAATCATCAGTGAATGTTATGAAGTACCGAAATCCTCCCCTAGCATCGCTACTCATAGGTCCACGCACATCAGTATGTATGAGGCCTAATAAGTTGCCCGCCCTTTCACCAGTTTTGGTAAATGGGTCCTTGGTCATCTTGCCAAGTAAACAAGATTCGCACGTCTCATATGATTTATAATCATGTGAGTCTAAAAATCCATCTGTAAGAACCCAAAAATTTTTAGACTTTAATTCATTATTTTATTAGAAAAAAAAAAATTAATTAATGAAATTATAATTATTAATTAACCCTTAAGTAAATGGGCCATTTAAATTAATTGGGTTAAAATCCAATGGACTAAGTTTTGGGCTTGTGCAAGAGAGGGCCCAAGGAGGTTATTAAATACATTTAAATACTAAAACCTTCCTAATTATTTCCCATAATTTCCAGCCATTTACCAAAGTAAAAGAAAAAGAAAAAAAAAGAAAAAACCCTAGAGAGGAGAGAGGGGCGGCCGGTTCTTGGAGGAGGTGTGGCAGCCGTTTTTGGCCTTCTTTTGGCCATTGTTCCCTCATCAAAAATCAAGGTAAGATGATAACCTACAATCTAGTTTTTGTTTCATTCAATTCCGATTTAAATTGAATTAGTTATGATTTTTCAAAGTTTAAAATCATTTAATTCTAGGTTTAGCCATTATTGAATTTCTAATGATTAATCCTAGGGTTTATGTAATAAATTAAGGATTTGATTATTGGGGAATTGTAGGTTATAATGAAATAACCCTAACCCTAGTTCATATTGATTTGAAATTGAATCAAACACAATTAATATGATTAAAGGGGTTTTATTAAAGAATATAGAAATTAAATAATTGTTTAATGCTTAAAAAAAAAAATTAAAAGAGAAACAAAACAATTTTTTTTTTTTTTTAAACAACCTGGGAGTCGGCCGAAGTGTTCTTGGCATGAATTGTGTGTTCTCCACTTAAGTGTTAGTATTTTTGTTAGTTTATATAAAAGCAGTTAGTTTTTAAACGGAAAAGGGACTAAACTGCAGAGTTTTCAAAGCTGAAAGGATTTTTCAGTTAAGTTACTAACTGAACAGTTAATTTCAGGACTGAACAGAAAAGTTCAAAAGTTCTGAGGGACTGTTCTGTGATTTTGAAAATCTGAAGGACTGTTTTGCAATTACTGAAAAGTTGAGGGACTGTTTTGTAATTTCCCAAAAGTTGAAGGACTGTTTTGTAATTTTCCAAAAGTTGAGGGACTGTTTTGCAATTTTTCAAAAGTTGAGGGACTATTTTGTAATTTTCAAAAGTTGAGGGACTATTTTGTAAGTTTTAGAAAGTTAAAGGACTTTATTGAAATTAAGAAAACCTAAAAGAACCTTTTGAAAATTTAGGGGAAGTCCAAAGACCTTAAAGGAATTATATCAAAGGAAAAGAAGTAGAATAACACTTTAAGATGAAGAAGGAATACTAAAAGACTTAGGTTCCAAAGTATTAGAGTTCGAAATAGAAAGTTTCTAAGGTTAGGAAACTGCTAAATTAGGAAAGTTTCTAAAAATAGAAAAGTTAATTAACCAGTTACGGTTAGTCTGAGAGTAACTCATAGGTTAACTAAGGAAAGAAAGTATAGGTACATAAGAAGTGATAACGATTACTTGTGCCTAAGTTATGTTATTCCATGATTGTAGATTTCGCATAAAGGCAATTGCTTAAGGAAGGAAAGCAAAGCTAAGGTAAGGGATTATACATCTTTAAGTTAATTGATTTCCGCTCCGTTTCATTGTTTAGGCTTCCGCATATTTCTTGGCGATGTACGTTCATTTGATACGTAAAAGCTGACCTCGCGTCAGTATTTGTTTTGACTCCCTCGATTACCGTTATTTGCTAATCTTTTGCTATTCGTTTGCTATATCGTTCTTTTGGTTTCAAAAAAAAATTCGAAAATTTTATTGTCTTTGTGAAAGTTCGTATTTTGTATAAAATGAGTTTGATATGATATAACTTTGTTCCATTAATGATCACTAAGTTAGACAACCTGCTTCGGCGGGGTATATTTGATATTTTGGCCTTCGGGCAAACTTAGTTCACCGCTTCAATGTAGTTGTGGTGCACTGTTTAGGACTCTGCGGAGTCAACCTTTGTGCCCTTTGTGGGATTTCGAACCCTTTGTGGGTATTAGTGCTCTTTGTAGGCTTTTGTTCCTTTTATGGGATTTTGGTTTGATAAGGTCAGTGGACCACTTATGTTATCATGATGTTCATGAGTGATTTGATTATCTACTACCGATATGGGACAGTTGTAGATAATTAGATTACTCGAGTCAACTTTGTTCGGCTTATCGCCCTTTAAATTTCTTATAATCGTGAGTGGTTTAGTTAGTTAAAGCCGATATGGGACAAGCTTTAATTAAGTAAACCATTCGAGTCAATTTGAATCGATTTCGTCATCATTTGGAACTCCAAAATATTTGTCAACTCAGTTTGTGAAACCTTTGAGATTTTGAAAGACATGTGATTTGAGAATTTGTTAAATAATGGTTTCGAAATTGTACTTCGTTGTGTCTTCGATTGTTATTTGAAATTTGCATCGTTTGATATTCCTTCAGGTCAACTCCTCCTTAGTAACCGGAGGGGTTGTATATGAACTTACTGGGCATTGTTCGCTCACCCTTTCATACTCTTTTTCTTCCAGATTTCAGATAGGAAGAATGTGAAACGGTTCGGGAGCACTTCATAAGGAGTTCAAGGATCGTTTAGTTTATTTCAATTTAGACTCTTTAGTTAGTTATTTCAGTTAATTGAGAGATTGTTAGACTATAAAGTTTTTTTTTGAGCTAGTGGATTGTACTAGCCGTTGAAGTTATTACCGTTTTCAGCATTTAAGTTATTTCAAATTGTGGTTAGTGTTTGAATTATGGTTTTAGTAGCCGTTGGAGGCTATTTTATTATCTTTTAAGTACGATTATTGTTGTGGAAATTCGGGGTCGTTACAGTTGGTATCAGAGCTTTGGCTTTAGATCTTTGGGAGTTAGGCTGTATGAGAATAAGTTTGATTTGATCTTTTAGATCCTTGGGAGTTAAGAATGTATGAGGTTAAGTTTGATTTGAGCCTTTAGATCCTTGGGAGTTTAGGCTGTATGAGGATAAGTTTGATTTGAGCCTTTAAATCTTTGGGAGTTTAGAATGGGTAAGGATAAGTTTATTTTTGGCTTTAGATCTTTGGAAATTTAGGATGTATGAGCATAAGTTTGATTTGAACCTTTAGATTTTTGGGAGTTTAGTTTGTATGAAGATAAGTTTGATTTTGGCTTTAGATCTTTGGGAGTTTAGAATGTGTGAGGACAAGTTTGATTTGAGCCGTAGGTTTGACCTCAGTGTCATTCTTGGAGTATTTAGTGTAGATTGATATGATAAGATTAGTTGCTTCATCGAATTATGAAACTTTAGAGGACTAAACTTCTTTTAAGGGGGTAAGAATGTAAGAACCCAAAAATTTTTTAGACTTTAATTCATTATTTTATTAGAAAAAAAAAATAAATTAATTAATTAATGAAATTATAATTATTAATTAACCCTTAAGTAAATGGGCCATTTAAATTAATTGGGTTAAAATCCAATGGACTAAGTTTTGGGCTTGTGCAAGAGAGGGCCCAAGGAGGTTATTAAATACATTTAAATACTAAAACCTTCCTAATTATTTCCCATAATTTCCAGCCATTTACCAAAGTAAAAGAAAAAGAAAAAAAAAAGAAAAAACCCTAGAGAGGAGAGAGGGGCGGCCGGTTCTTGGAGGAGGTGTGGCAGCCGTTTTTGGCCTTCTTTTGGCCATTGTTCCTTCATCAAAAATCAAGGTAAGATGATAACCTACAATCTAGTTTTTGTTTCATTCAATTCCGATTTAAATTGAATTAGTTATGATTTTTCAAAATTTAAAATCATTTAATTCTAGGTTTAGCCATTATTGAATTCCTAATGATTAATCCTAGGGTTTATGTAATAAATTAAGGATTTGATTATTGGGGAATTGTAGGTTATAATGAAATAACCCTAACCCTAGTTCATATTGATTTGAAATTGAATCAAACACAATTAATATGATTAAAGGGGTTTTATTAAAGAATATAGAAATTAAATAATTGTTTAATACTTAAAAAAAAAAAATTAAAAGAGAAACAAAACAATTTTTTTTTTTTTTGAACAACCTGGGAGTCGGCCGAAGTGTTCTTGGCATGAATTGTGTGTTCTCCACTTAAGTGTTAGTATTTTTGTTAGTTTATATAAAAGCAGTTAGTTTTTAAACGGAAAAGGGACTAAACTGCAGAGTTTTCAAAGCTGAAAGGATTTTTCAGTTAAGTTACTAACTGAATGCTAATTTCGGGTGACGAATGAAAAGTTCAAAAGTTCTGAGGGACTGTTCTGTGATTTTGAAAATCTGAAGGACTGTTTTGCAATTACTGAAAAGTTGAGGGACTGTTTTGTAATTTTCCAAAAGTTGAAGGACTGTTTTGTAATTTTCCAAAAGTTGAGGGACTGTTTTGCAATTTTTCAAAAGTTGAGGGACTATTTTGTAATTTTCAAAAGTTGAGGGACTATTTTGTAAGTTTTAGAAAGTTAAAGGACTTTATTGAAATTAAGAAAACCTAAAAGAACCTTTTGAAATTTAGGGGAAGTCCAAAGACCTTAAAGGAATTATATCAAAGGAAAAGAAGTAGAATAACACTTTAAGATGAAGAAGGAATACTAAAAGACTTAGGTTCCAAAGTATTAGAGTTCGAAATAGAAAGTTTCTAAGGTTAGGAAACTGCTAAATTAGGAAAGTTTCTAAAAATAGAAAAGTTAATTAACCAGTTACGGTTAGTCTGAGAGTAACTCATAGGTTAACTAAGGAAAGAAAGTATAGGTACATAAGAAGTGATAACGATTACTTGTGCCTAAGTTATGTTATTCCATGATTGTAGATTTCGCATAAAGGCAATTGCTTAAGGAAGAAAAGCAAAGCTAAGGTAAAGGATTATACATCTTTAAGTTAATTGTTTTCCGCTCCGTTTCATTGTTTAGGCTTCCGCATATTTCTTGGCGATGTACGTTCATTTGATACGAAAAAGCTGACCTCGCGTCATTATTTGTTTTGACTCCCTCGGTTACCGTTATTTGCTAATCTTTTGTTATTCGGTTGCTATATCGTTCTTTGATTTCGAAAATACGAAAATTTTATTGTCTTTGTGAAAGTTCGTATTTTGTATAAAATGAGTTTGATATGATATAACTTTGTTCCATTAATGATCACTAAGTTAGACAACCTGCTCCGGCGGGGTATATTTGATATTTTGGCCTTCGGGCAAACTTAGTTCACCGCTTCAATGTAGTTGTGGTGCACTGTTTAGGACTCTGTGAGTCAACCTTTGTGCCCTTTGTGGGATTTCGAACCCTTTGTGGGTATTAGTGCTCTTTGTGGGCTTTTGTTCCCTTTATGGGATTTTGGTTTGATAAGGTCGCCGGACCACTTATGTGATCATGATGTTCATGAGTGATTTGATTATCTACTGATATGGGACGGTTGTAGATAATTAGATTACTCGAGTCAACTTTGTTCGGCTTATCACCCTTTAAATTTCTTATAATCGTGAGTGGTTTAGTTAGTTAAAGCTGATATGGGACAGTTTTAATTAAGTAAACCATTCGAGTCAATTTGAATCGATTTCGTCATCATTTGGAACTCCAAAATATTTGTCAACTCAGTTTGTGAAACCTTTGAGATTTTGAAAGACATGTGATTTGAGAATTTGTTAAAAATGGTTTCGAAATTGTACTTCGTTGTGTCTTCGATTGTTATTTGAAATTTGCATCGTTTGATATTCCTTCAGGTCAACTCCTCCTTAGTAACCGGAGGGGTTGTATATGAACTTACTGGGCATTGTTCGCTCACCCTTTCATACTCTTTTTCTTCCAGATTTCAGATAGGAAGAATGTGAAACGGTTCGGGAGCACTTCATAAGGAGTTCAAGGATCGTTTAGTTTATTTCAATTTAGACTCTTTAGTTAGTTATTTCAGTTAATTGAGAGATTGTTAGACATTAAAGTTTTTTTTTGAGCTAGTGGATTGTACTAGCCGTTGAAGTTATTACCGTTTTCAGCATTTAAGTTATTTCAAATTGTGGTTAGTGTTTGAATTATGGTTTTAGTAGCCGTTGGAGGCTATTTTATTATCTTTTAAGTACGATTATTGTTGTGGAAATTCGGGGTCGTTACACCATCTTTGTGGAGTTTAGAAATGCGTTTCTCATTTATATGGCCAAGACGACAATGCCATAAGTAAGTGTGGTTTACATCATTGGGTTTAGATCTCTTGTTAATGTTATAGACATCATTATCACGATTTTCAACATCAAGGATATAAAGGCCATTAAATGAAACAGCAGTACAATAATGCATATCACTCTTGTAAATTGAAAACTTCTTATCACATATAAGAAAATTAAAACCTTCATTATCCAAACATGAAATCGAAATAATATTCCTACTTAAAGCTGGAACGTAATAACAATTGTTCAAAACAAGTATTAGTCCACTAGGTAAAGTAACTTCATAAGTTCCTACGACTAATGCAGCAACTCTTGCTCCATTCCCCACACATAGGTCCACTTCACCCTCTTCAAGCATCCATATGTTCTTTAGACCCTGCACATTTAAACAAATGTGAGTTCCACATCCGGTATCCAATACCCAAGAACTAGAAGTAGATATAAATATATCTATAACAAAGATACCTGAAGTCGAAGCAACACCTTTGTTCTTCTTCAGTGCTTCCTTGTATTTTTTGCAATTTCTCCTCCAATGTCCAATCTCATTGCAATGGAAGAAGACTGCATCCTCTTGGGACTTGGGCTTAGCCTCTTTAGGCTTGGCAGCCTCTTTGGGTTTGGCAACATTTGCCTTAGGATTAGCAACCTTTGCCTTTCCCTTACCCTTGAAACCTATCCCATTATTAACCATCAACACATGATCGATTTTCTTCTCGACAATATTGGTTTCCGCAGTGTTCAACATTTGAACTAACTCAAAAAGGTGTTTATTCATGCCTCCCATGTTATAGTGCATTATGAAATTACTAAAGCTTTTGGGCAATGAATTCAATATTATGTCAGTAGCCAACTCTTGGCTAATTGGAAAATCGAGCCTTTCAAGATGCTCAATGTGGCCCTTCAACTTAAGAGCATGGGGACCAACAGCTTGTCCTTTACTCATCCTGTATGAGGTCAAGACCTTAACTGTGTTGTACCTTTCTTGCCTAGCTTGTACTTGGAACATTTCCATCAGTCGATTGTTTAGATCAACCATCCCAAAGTGCTCAAGATCCTTCTGAAGGTTCTTGCACATGGCGGAGAGCATGAGGCATCCAACATCTGTAGAATCACGCTTGTGTTTCAGATATTGATCCTTCAAAGCCCTAGTAGCATTGGCAGCAGGTTCAGGTGGAATAGGTTCCTCGAGAACGTACAGTTTTTCCTCTTGCCTGAGAACAATTCTCACGCTACGGATCCAATCCATATAGTTTGTACCATTCTCTTCCAATTTTTCCTTCTCAAGGAGAGATCGCAGTGACAAATGATTATTGTTTGATGACATTTATTCTACAAAAAGATATACATAAAATATGAACCCATATAAGTAAACATATCATATGAGAAGTATTATGCATTTACATAAAATGCTCCCACTAAATTATACACCTTCCAATGCAAATAAGAATAATATACATTTAATGGGCTAAGATCCAACTTTAGTTTAATTTCAAGTTTGCTATGGCAAACCGCTCAAAACTAAATTAATTAGGTAGAAACATCAATCATATCACATATATGACTCTTAGATCTTTTATGAGATTTGTTCAATACATCATATGTCTAGGCATATTTTAATCTCATCTTATGCCTTGGGTCCAAAACCATTTTGATAACCCAATTAAGTTCATTCACTTTAAATGTATAGGAACCACCATTTCCTCATCTTGCTCGCATTCGAATAGAATCAAAGTACCTTGCTATGGCAAGCCCACCCAAAACTATCCGAATGGTCTCAAGTGTTTTAATCATGAATTGGCATAAAGAACTTAAAAGTTAAATGAAGGTTCTTAAAAGTAGATTATAAGCACATCAGCAAAGATAGTCATAACTGTGCACCAGGTAAGTTCCCAGAAAGATAGGTGAGCCACAAGGACTACTTAAGTACCAAATCTCTCCTTCGACAGAACTTTCCTAGACATGCACAATCAGAAATCAGCTCTGATTTTGCAACATAATCAATACCTTTTATAAACAATCAATTTCCTTTTAAATTTTGTGTAATATGACTTGTTTCTCATAAACAATCATAAACTAAAATCTTAATGTTTCAATCTAAACATTTAGGAAATCATAATACAATGTTTCAACTAAACATCTAAAATTTTTAACACGTAAGAACACATAATTCATGCATCACAACAATTAATAAAATCATATTTTAATTAACTAAGCATGCATAATCAATGAATTAATCTAGCATAGCCCTATAAAATTGATTTCCATAAATTTATAGCATCCAGATTAATACATAAACATATCAGATTGTAAACACATTCACATATTAACTAGATTGTTCAACAAACTGATTCTGCCCAATTGGGCTTGTTTTGTCGGGTGACAGAGACTCCCAGAGTCCTAATGTGTCGCACGACCGAGAGAAGCCATCAGCCCAACTCTGTTGCGTGACACTGGCAAGTAGTGTCGCGTGACACCAGATTACCAGTTTTGCAGATTTGCAGAATTCAATCAATTCTAAATCACAGAGAAATTAAATCATGCAAACGAATTTTAACAGATTTAATTCAATATCAATAGAACATGATTTAGGCAAATTGTTTCAAAAACAATCAATCTATTGCATACATAACATGCAAAAGAACATATAAACGATTTATATTACTTTTCTAGCATGTTAATTCAAACTTAATGATACAAACGGGGCTCTGATACCACTGTTGGGTTTTATGGGTCCATGCGCAGCGAAATTAAGCATCTAAAATAACAAAAAACCTAAGAGCCTAGAATCCGTTCTATACAATTAACTTGAAACCTATGAGATAGATATAACCAACCTTGAATGCTTTCCGTTCTTGAGCTATCGAACGATTTAAAAATGTGATTTCGAATCACAAACTTGTTCTTCAGATTGCTTGAACTCTAGGACTTGATCGTTGAACGAGTGAAGACCCTCTTTCGGTATCCACACCTTTGAATGAACCAAGAAAAGCTTCTTGAAGATTTCTAGATCTCTTAAACCTATGAAGAATATTGAGAATATATGTTGTGAATTTCTTTTCAGAATTTTGACTAGCTTTTTAGGGCTGACAGACTGTTATATTTATACTACTTTAGCATCAATATTTGTTTCCTAATCAAATTAGGAAACCAATCCGAAAATACCTCTATGGTCTTAGAGTGTCACACGACCAGACGAGTCCCATAGACTAGTTCTGTCGCGCGATACATTAAGTCACATCAGGTTTCTCTCAATCATTCTTCCTCTGGTTTATTCAATTCATTCTAGTTGTGTGTGGCCCAATAGGATTACATTATGTTGGTAATGAGTTCGATCATATCGTCCCTCATAAGACATAAGCGGACTCTAGCAAGCCATTATGTCTACCCAAATAATGTAACGTAAGAGTTCACGTTTCCAATGGTACACTTCCATTTCTCCCTTTGTCTCACGATGTTATATTGAACACAAGTCATGGTCCTCGTCAACTTGTCTTTGTTCAATGCTTTCTCGATTCCGAGTATAATGATAATCCAATCGCATTGGGGTATGGCCATACACTTTCGTCATTATCACTCATCGAGGGGCCCAAACAAAACATCTCTCTTTCGAGGGACAAATTCCATCTTAACTTATCATCCTTCCCATCATGAATTTGGTCATGCCAAAGATAGCCTTTATAAATATCGTGTTAAGATATCATTTGGCTAAAATCAAACATGACTTTTATCATATGTAAGGTCATGATAATCTCAGGTCTAGGGACTAAATGAAGTAACCTTATGAGATTTAATTATGACATTTGACCATGACATAAATCTCATGCGGGTCAAGTCCAGTCACTTGTTCACTAACAAGTACCCATAATTTCAATGTGTATCTCTATGCATATAATCATCGTATGATTATCCATTGACAATTATACTAATTATTCTCTTAATAATTAGGGACGGAGATTATTATAAACAAATATACAAAACAAATAATAATCAAATGATAAACATCTCATATAATAATAAATAATGTCAACACATAAGTCTATCAAACATAGGCCTAGGGCATAACACTAACATCACTTACTTGCTCTGCTGAATTCGCAATAATAATGGTGCTTCTGTCTGGACCTTTTGTAACATATTTAAACAAATACTTAATTGCCTTTGATTTATTGCACGCCTCCACATTTATATGGCTTTGATATTTAACCAATAAATACCTATTGTACACCACAACATATATGTTATCAAGTTTGATACCATTCTTCTCAACTGTAAAATTTGTGTCCCTTCTTCTATAGACACAGTAACCATTTTCATCAACAGTTGTCTGGTTCTAGAATAATTTGGGGAATCTCTTGGATCATAGGCCTGCGTATAATGTGTAAAAGTAAATTACAATGATATGAAAATTATGTATAAATGACTTAGTTAGATTATTCTAAGTTTGTAAAGAACACTAACCATCGGTCATGTAGGGGGAGTTTGGATTTGCACAGCCACATGGTCCATGCATCATGAACTGAGACACAACCGCATATCCAATTGGATCTAAGGATGGATCAGGTATTTCCGCTGAGATTTCGGAGTCTACTTGTTCAGTAGTGTTTAATTTGTCTGCCTTGTTCACCCAAAATATGATGTGTGCATGGGGCAATCCTCGTTTCTGAAATTCTATTGTGTACAACACTGAAAAAAAGGTAGTTAGATGAATTTTAATATGAAGTAATTTAGAAGAGGGCAAAATTATATCTTTCATATTAAATCGTACCTGACTTGACTTTTCCAAAAATTCCATTATCCACAATATCATGTATCATTTCATCTAGCTTAAGCTTAAAAATGCGAGATTCAATGTCAGGTCTAATTTCGGGTTTTTGCCCACCCAACGTCTCCAATAGTGCACTTATTTCTTTCCAATTAGGATTGGCCGTGAACGTGATAAAGAAATTAGGATTACAAAAAACACGACATATCGCCATTGCATCTTGGTAATTCTGAACCATATGTCTAGGGCTGCCTGTAAATGAGGAAGGTAGTATAGTTCTTATTCCAACATTTGTAGAGTCTGAATCACCCCTCTGAATTGCATCGTACACATTTCTGTATAGATCTGTGCATAACGTTGCCTGATTCTTTCTAGAGGCATTTACAAAAAACTCATTTTATAAGTTCAATATTACAAAAAAAAAACACATAAGTTTAATTTTACAAAAAAATACATCTTATTTTCCATAAACTACTTTCATATTTTCGGTTTTCCTATTAAGTCCTTTTTCTCGGTAACCGCATTAAACCCTCCCTCCCCAAATCGCAAAACCCACACAACGCAAATCCTCCATCAAATTAACGCCTGAAGAAATTTATCTCTCTCCCACTCTCCATCGCCATTTTTTTTGACGAAAACTACTGATTAAATCGTCGAAAAAATCCTAAATTCTAAGGTAATACTTCTATTTTCAACTGATAAATGTGGTTTTTGATTTTTTTTTTTTTTTGAATTTTCTTCACTATTCTTCGTTTGAAATGATTTTCACCTAGATTTGTGTAAATGTTCGATTTATAGGGTTTCGATTTCTACAAAAAACTGATAGATGGGTTTCGATTTCTACAAACATTCATATAAATAACTGTTATATGTAATTTATCAGTTATTTCGTTCAATTTTCTGTTGTTTGTGTTTCGATTTTTGACCTAGGACATGATAAGAGTGACTATCAGTTGTACTATTAAGTGTTTTTGTTCTCATATTTGTGAAATGAAAAACTGATAGACACTCTTATCAGTTTTTGTGCATTTTCTTTTGTGTAACATGTTATGATGAAGAACAACTGATATGAGTGTCTATCAGTTGTTCGATTAAGTGATTTTGTTTTGAAACTTGTGAAATGAACAAGTGATAGTCACTCTTATCAGTTGTTGTGCATTTTCTTTTGTGTAACATGTTATGATGAAGAAGAACTGATACGAGTGTCTATCAGTTGTTCGATTAAGTGATTTTGTTTTGAAACTTGTGAAATGAACAAGTGATAGTCACTCTTATCAGCTGTTGTTCATTTTCTTTTGTGTAACATGTTATGATGAAGAACAACTGATACGAGTGTCTATCAGTTGTTCGATTAAGTGATTTTGTTTTGAAACTTGTGAAATGAACAAGTGATAGTCACTCTTAACAGTTGTTGTTCATTTTCTTTTGTGTAACATGTTATGATGAAGAACAACTGATACGAGTGTCTATCAGTTGTTCGATTAAGTGATTTTGTTTTGAAACTTGTGAAATGAACAAGTGATAGACACTTTTATCAGTTGTTGTTCATTTTCTTTTGTGTAACATGTTATGATGAAGAACAACTGATACGAGTGTCTATCAGTTGTTCAATTAAGTGATTTTGTTTTGAAACTTGTGAAATGAACAAGTGATAGTCACTCTTATCAGTTGTTCATTTTCTTTTGTGTAACATGTTATGATGAAGAACAACTGATATGAGTGTCTATCAGTTGTTCGATTAAGTGATTTTGTTTTGAAACTTGTGAAATGAACAACTGATAGACACTCTTATCAGTTGTTCATTTTCTTTTGTGTAACATGTTATGATGAAGAACAACTGATACGAGTGTCTATCAGTTGTTCGATTAAGTGATTTTGTTCTCATATTTGTGAAATGAACAACTGATAGACACTTTTATCAGTTGTTGCACATTTTCTTTTGTGTAACATGTAATTATGAAGAACAAGTGATACGAGTGTCTATCAGTTGTTCGATTAAGTGATTTTGTTCTCATATTTGTGAAATGAACAACTGATAGACACTCTTATCAGTTGTTGCACATTTTCTTTTGTGTAACATGTAATTATTAAGAACAAGTGATACGAGTGTCTATCAGTTGTTCGATTAAGTGATTTTGTTCTCATATTTGTGAAATGAACAACTGATAGACACTCTTATCAGTTGTTGCACATTTTCTTTTGTGTAACAATCTATGATGAAGAACAACTGATATAAGTGTCTATCAGTTGTTCGATTAAGTGATTTTGTTTTGAAACTTGTGAAATGAACAAGTGATAGTCACTCTTATCAGTTGTTGTGCATTTTCTTTTGTGTAACATGTTATGATGAAGAACAATTGATACGAGTGTCTATCAGTTGTTCGATTAAGTGATTTTGTTTTGAAACTTGTGAAATGAACAAGTGATAGTCACTCTTATCAGTTGTTGTGCATTTTCTTTTGTGTAACATGTTATGATGAAGAACAACTGATACGAGTGTCTATCAGTTGTTCGATTAAGTGATTTTGTTTTGAAACTTGTGAAATGAACAACTGATAGACACTCTTATCAGTTGTTGTTCATTTTCTTTTTTGTAACATGTTATGATGAAGAACAACTGATACGAGTGTCTATCAGTTGTACAATTAAGTGATTTTGTTTTGAAACTTGTGAAATGAACAACTGATAGACACTCTTATCAGTTGTTGCACATTTTCTTTTGTGTAACATGTAATGATTAAGAACAAGTGATACGAGTGACTATCAGTTATTCTATTAAGTGATTTTGTTTTATAACTTGTGAAATGAATAACTGATAGACACTCTTATCAGTTGTTGTTCATTTTCTTTTGTGAAATATAAAACTGATACATGTTATTTCTCATTCAGATGGTTAAGAAACAGGTTGTGAAAAGCTCTGTTAAAGGGAAGAAGAAACAGAGATCTGAGAAAAGCCTTGTCTATAGATCGAACATTGAAGGTACCCTTAAGCTCATAAGGAAGTTAGAGTTAAGGGATAATCAGCTTCATATGCTGAAGAAATCACCCTTTTATAATATGTTACATTCCCTTACAATTAACAATGATATGCCAATTAGGAAATCTGATATGACAAGTCGTGATATTATTAGGTGCTTTGATCCTAAGAAAGGGATGTTTAAGCTTGGGAAAAAATATGTCGACTTGACTGCTAATGATGTCAAGGTCATACTTGGGATTAAGTCTGGGGAGAAACCTTTGGTTTTTAAAAATAAAGGGTATGTAGCAGAAAATTATGATTTAGTTCAAAGAAGATTTATGGATATTCCAAGAACTGTAAATAGTGTTAAGGATTTGTTAGTTGATATCTGTGAGAGTGATGTGAAAGTTGATGTTGAAGATGTAGTCAGACTGTTGACTCTTTTTGTTATGTCGACATTGTTCTTCGCCAGCACAAGTACTCACATTACAGCACCATTTTTTTCCCTTGTTGAAAATTTGGATACAATGAAAGAATTCAACTGGTCTCAGGCAATAGTTGATTATTTGATGAATTCAATCCGTGAAAACTATAGAGAACCAGAGAAGGTGAAAGGATGCGTATTTGTGTTATCGGTAAGTAAAATGATATTTACATTCTATTAATATTGTTTTCTTTTAAGTTTAACATACTAACAAGTATAATTATCCTATCATTTATACAGTATTGGTTCAGCGAACACACAACAATATTCGAACCAAAAAGGGCACTACTTCTTCCGAGGTTTTTAAAGTGGGAATTGCCGAAGAAGTTTGATGGGTTCAAAGAGTTACGCATTGATCCATTGAAGAGAGAAAATGTAAGTTTAAACCAAAAAATACTCATATATATTTATCAGTTGCTGCACATTTTCTTTTGTGTAACATGTAATTATTAAGAACAAGTGATACGAGTGACTATCAGTTGTACAATTAAGTGATTTTGTTTTGAAACTTGTGAAATGAACAACTGATAGACACTCTTATCAGTTGTTGTTCATTTTCTTTTGTGTAACATTTTATGATTAAGAACAACTGATACAATTGACTATCAGTTGTTCAATTTGTGTTTTTGTTTTGAAACTTGTGAAATGAACAACTGATAGACACTCTTATCAGTTGTTGTTCATTTTCTTTTGTGTAACATTTTATGATTAAGAACAACTGATACAATTGACTATCAGTTGTTCAATTTGTGTTTTTGTTTTGAAACTTGTGAAATGAACAACTGATAGACACTCTTATCAGTTGTTGTTCATTTTCTTTTGTGTAACATTTTATGATTAAGAACAACTGATACGATTGACTATCAGTTGTTCAATTTGTGTTTTTGTTTTGAAACTTGTGAAATGAACAACTGATATACACTCTTATCAGTTGTTTTCTGGTAGCTGTTTAAATAAATGAACAATTGTTTTGAAGTTTTGTAACATTTTGATGTTAACTTTCAGGTCAAAGAAAATGAGTTGGTTTTGAGCCGGGAAGAAATAGAAATGCTTTGTGATGAAGAAACGGAAGAAATTGAAGATGATGCAAAAACTCAAGATGATGAAGTTGAGAAAGTTGAATTTGCAAAGACTGATGAAGAAACGGAAGAAGATGAAGTTGAGAACTATAAACAAATCAAAGCAGCGGAAGAAAATGAAGATGATGTAGTTGGTGGGGAGAATTTTGGTGGAAACTTTGAGGATAATGCTAATACAGTTGTTCATGAAGAAGATGAGATAGATTTGGATGAGATGGCAACATCTCTGTCGGATGATCTTGTACAAAAAGTTGGAGTGGACATGCTACATTTGGAAAAAGAAAAATTGGAGAATGAGAAGAAAAAGTTGCAAGAGGAGAATGATGAGTTGTTGAAAGAAAATAATCGGTTGGAATGAAAAGAGGGAATCTGAGGAGAAAAAGAAAGATTTGGAAAAAGATAAGGAGGAGCTGATGAAGAAAATTGAAGGATGTGAAAAGGAACTGACTGATGCTGAAAAAAGAATTAAAGATCTTGAAGATTGTGTATTGCAGAAGGAAATGGAATACCAAAACCAAAAAAGAAAGATGGAAACGGTCCATGAGGAGGAAGTGAAAAAGTTGGAAGATGATGTGATTCTTTTAGGTGTACAGTTGGAGGAACAGAAGACACTGTTGAGTGAGAAAGAGCTGTCTGCAAAAGAGGTTTTGAGCAAGTGTGTAGCTTTGGAATCCCAACTGAATGAAGCAAGAGCTGAGTTAAAAAGGAAAGAAGCTAAATCACATGAGACCAAAGTAACTGGATCAATGGTCAAGAGGGTGAAGGGAAGAAAGAGGACTGAAAAATTCTATGATGATTTTGTTTCATATCCAAAAAGGATTAAAAAAGATGATGGAAAAAAAGAAAAAAAAAGAAACAAATGAAACACAAATTGTTATCAAAGCTGATCAACCAGCGGAGAAGAAGATTAAGGCGAAAAATGTTCAAAAACTAAATTTCAAGAAAGGTTATAGTAAAACAACAAAGCTCATCAATAAGAAAGATATTGATCACTATCAAAGCTTGTTGCTTGCTCTAACAAAGGAGTAAGTAAAAATTAATTTATTATAAATTCTCTATGATAAACTTTGTGTTAATATTTATTCTAACAGTTTATAACATGTTACTTCTTGCAGTGGGGGTGCTTGGATAAAAGAACATTTGCTTATTACTGTGGAGGAATTGTGGAAGGTAGCTCATGACGGATCAACTGATGTTTCGGTATGGTCTTTAATCTAAAACTGATACATACATAATAGTTAAAGCTGATAGGCATATTTATTAGTTTAGTAGATTGTATATGATACATGGTTAAATAACTGATAATTTTTTTTTAACAGTTAATTGATGGATACATTGAAATAATGAAGAAGCAATATGAGGGCAAAGCCAAAACTTCGAGTTCACAAAATACCCGTGTTGGAGTGATCACAGGAAATGCAATGGTAAAATTATCATTTATTACAATTATTACAATTGTTTTTATCAGTTGTTTGTTTTGTGTCTTTGTGAAATGTGTTGTGAAAATACAATTGATAAAAGTGATTAAAATTGTTTTTTTTTTTGATGTTTGAGCAGTTTACCTATTTGT
Source organism: Adenophora triphylla var. japonica (assembly GCA_022495995.1). Taxonomy (NCBI): domain Eukaryota; kingdom Viridiplantae; phylum Streptophyta; class Magnoliopsida; order Asterales; family Campanulaceae; genus Adenophora; species Adenophora triphylla. Next base: position 209,652 of record JAFEMH010001910.1, read on the forward strand.
TCTTGTATCCATTCTAGCTCTTAGGACCCTACGCTATTTGGTTTTGAAAATTACCCTAAGATTAGTATTGGACTATTTAGTTTGTTAAATTTGGTGGTCTCTCCCCTCAAATCCAGGTGCTTTACTTCTGAGAACTTTGTATAGGAAAGGTAAATGCACAGATAGAAAACTTTGTTTTCAGAACTGTAATACATTTCAGTTTGGACTTGAAAGTTGTGAGCATCTTTGCTGCTTCTCTTGATCTCTTCTGTTATGGAGAAGAAAATGGCATGCTGAACCCACCATGGTCAATTATATTTCTGCAGCTTATTAACATGAATACACCTAGTAGCTGAAAAATATGATTACCATGTGCATAACTTCATGTGATTTAATGTGATTTAATCAGTTATTCTATTAACTGATTAAACAACTATCAGTTATTCTATTAACTGATTAAATCACTATCAGTTATTCTATTAAGTGATTTTGCGTTAATGTGATTTAATACGAGTGTCTATCAGTTGTACTATTAAGTGATTTAATGTGATTTAATCAGTTATTCTATTAACTGATTAAACAACTATCAGTTATTCTATTAACTGATTAAATCACTATCAGTTAATGTGATTTATTCTATTAACATGTTATGATGAAGAACAATTGATATCAGTTGTTCGATTAAGTGATTAAATGAGATTTTTTTTTCTCCTCTTGTTCATTGCAGGCATTTTTAGAAAGAAATTACACAACTGCAATCAAGAAATCAATTGATGATGCTATTGAGAATTTTTTGAGAAAAGGCAACAACGTTAGGTTTATCCTATTCCCAATACACACACCAGCAGTATCCAGGTTGACGGAGCATTGGACTCTACTAGCACTTGATGTCGAAACAGGAGAATACAAGTTTTATAACTCTTATCATTCAAGAGTAGACAGCATAAAGGATCCCTATGCAGTTTATGGGAAACTGATGGTAATGTGATAACACATGTGATTTCATATTAAGATTTTGACTATCATGATTATTAATTGCTTCTTTTTTGTAATTTTATAGTATGACTATACAAGGAAGTTATATATTGGAGAAGAGAAATCAACTCCTGAAGATACTCAAGTGGAGAAGTTCATTGAAGTTAAAAGCACGCCACAACAAATATCGGGCAGTCTTGATTGTGGAATGCCTGTTCTGATGATGATAAAAGATTATTTTGATTATTCAGCTGTCAGAACAAGCTATGAAAAATCTGAAGTGAACCAGTTTAGAGCAAAAGTGTTTGAGGATTTTCTGAATGATGAGCATATTAGGAACATTTAATTCTGGTTAATGTTAGGTTATATTTGGTATTCAAATGCATATGGCTGGAAACTGTAATTTGCCATTGCAACCTAGTTACATAACTACTAGTTGTTAATGTTCGTTGTTTTAAACTAGAATTTCTAAGTAATCCATCCCATATATTTTTATGTTGGTGTTGCCATTTATAGTCCATATTTTTTGCTTGAGCAGTAAGAGATGAATATCTCTTTTTTGTGTATATTATAAACAACTGATAAATGCTCTTATCAGTTGTTTTTATGTGTTACTGATACTGATGTTCTATGACATTTGGAAAAACAATTGATACTTATACTTGATGAATCTCAAGTGTTTATTAACCCCATTGCACAAATACATATACAAAATAACTGATAATTAAACTTATCAGTTGTTTTTTAGTTCTTTCAGGTTAAGAGGTTTGAGAAAACAACTGATAAGAGCATTTATAAGTTGACTGGACCACAAGTAAGATCTATCAACAGACCTTTCAAAAATATGAAATATAATTAAAACAATAAACAATTGTAATAACAATAAATTAATAACAAAGAATTAATGTATTTTTATAATACGATATAAAGTACTACATCAATGGTTAACAATGTATGTATTAAATAAAATTCAAAATTACTACATAGGTTCCTTGCAAGACTTCCGATTGTGGTTACCCACTTTCCCACAGCGACTGCACGTAATCTTTCTTTTCGCAATCTCACCCCTAGAAGGGATACGATTCTTTCTAGGCCTTCCAGGAGGACGCCTTACGACTGGAGGGAGTATAACCGGTTTTTCAGTAGTAGGTGGTTCCCCAAACGACACATATGGGTGAATAGCATTAGCATAGGACTCTCTGTAGTAACTCGTATAAAAATATGGCTCAATGTATTCAATTGGATTATCGGTGGCTTTGTACAAAGCAGCTAAAGCATGAACGCAAGGGAAGCCATCTTGTTGCCACTTTCCACATGTACATGTATAATCTTCAATGTTAACAACCATTGTAGGAAAAGAATGTACTTCATACACGAACTTAGAAGAATTATATACTATCCACAGTCTTCCCATCTCAATATTCTCATTGTACCTCTTATCCATGAGTGGACACAACGTAGAGGTCCAACTAGCTGACTCTTCTCTACGCTTTGACATCTGCGCCATTACCTTCAAGCGAATTTCATCTATAAGCTCCATAATAGGCAGTGAACGACCATCTTTGAACTGGGCATTAAAGGACTCAGCAGCATTGGAAGACATTTCCCCATATCGCATACCATTAAAATACGAATTTGCATAGTTTTCAGGGGGCGGGTTATCCAAGAATTGAGTGACATTTGTACCACCTTCAGCCTTCATTTTTTCTAATAAATCATGAAAAAGCTCTCTTGTAGGGGCTTCTGCACACTCACTAAGTTTAAAACACATCTTCTTCTTAAGCCCTAGATGACATGCTTTCATCTTATCCTTTAAGTTGTTCTTCAAATGAACCATACAAAATGAATGATAACAATCTGCCATGACAACCTTAATTGCTGTAATAATACCTTGATGTCGATCCGAAACAAACGTCACAGCCCTTTCACCTATGACATGTTTAAGTTGTTCCATAAACCAAGTCCAATTTGATGTATCTTCACCACCAACAATTGCAAATGCCAAGTTAAAAAGTCCTATATACATGAAAATAGGAAAATAAACAGATTCAATTGCATTGAAATTGACTGCAGATGTGAAAAATATATTTCAGTAAACAACTGATAAAACAAGTTATCAAGGACATAATTTGTATGTAAACTATTCAAAACAAATGATATTCAATCTTATCGGTTGTACTTTCATAACATGTATGCAAAATAACTGATAAGAGTGACTATCAATTGTTCATGTCAAAAGGAATTAACAGTTGTTCATGTAAACAGTTCAAAACAACTGATAATTACATATAAACAACTGATAAAACAAGTAATTCATACCAGAATTTCCATCTTTCGCTATTGCTGCAAGTAGGGTCCCTTTGAATTTTCCATGGAGAAAAGTACCATCAACAAACAACAAAGGACGACAATATCGAAATCCTTTTATGCAAGCACCAAAAGAGACGAAACACCTCATAAAATGGCCAGTTTTGGGATCAGATTCAAGGAAAAACTTGTTGCTCGGATCCAACTGCTTCATTTTCCTAAAGTAACCTCTAAGGTTATCATAAGAGATGGATTCTTCTCCAAATACTACTTCCCTAGCTTTCTCAAGAGCATACCAAGCAATTCTGTAAGTAACATCAAGTCCAAACCTAGTTTTAAGAGTTTTCAAAACTTCTGCAGCTCCAATTGATGGCTTACCTCGAACAATTTCAAGTATGGAATCTGATACAACATTAGAATTTACCCTACCGCCTTTTCCACTTCGATGCACATCCCCACATGTATGATTTGACTCAAACTTCTTTATATAAACAAATCCATTTGCATTCTCAATAGAGGCATGGATCCTCCAAGGACAATCTTTAGAACCTTTATGAATACATTCTGCAGTAACACATTTCTTATCATTAAAAACAAAGTTAAAATTAAATCCAACCTCAGTAGCATACTTTCTTAATATTATACGAAACTCAGTTATTCCCCCTTCGAAAACCTGCCCAACACCTTTTATATCCGTAGCCCACTTCTTAGTTAACAGATCTGTTTCATCATGGTGGAAAAAATTCACAGCAAGATCAAGACAACCATTATTGCTACTGTATTCAACCTCATTAGATGTAGTTCCACCAAAAATGGCAGACGTTGAAGAATTATTTACACAAATAAGCTCACCCTTTCTTTTAACCTGAATATCCATAGATTTGATGCCACTACGCACAACCATTATACCCATGTTCTTGTAATCATCTTCGCTATCAAGTACACATTTTATGTTCCCAGGTAAAACATAAAACAAAGAGAGATTATCACTATTCAATGACTCCCAACGTGAACAAACAAACTCAACTATAGAATCATAAGAAGCAAACTGATTAAAGTTGCCTATAACAGTCAATCCTTCATGCTTGAACAAAAACAATACCAAAGAATCCATCGCAATGAGATAAAAGCTGCATAAAAAAAAAATTACAACGCAATAAACAAAAGTGATAAATGATTATAGAAATTAAGACAAATTATAATCGAATACAATTTGATTCAGAAAATCACGAATTCTCTATGAAGAATGAGAGTTAATTTGTGAATCTAAATAAACATACCTTTGTTGTAATTGAGATTCGAAATAAATCACTTCAGATCTGGAAATCAAAGTGATAATCGATGACAATGAGCTTAGAAATACTAAGATTGAATTGGAAATCAAACAATATCAACATTTAGATTGAAATTTTAAGCGGATTTGAAATATGAAAAAAATTTGCCATCGGAATCTCGCGCAGAGAAGAGAAATTATGCGCCGCTGTTATGAAAAATTTAGAAACTAGGTTTATAAAGGAGGACCTGTGAGGAATTACATAAAGTTATAATCCCCTCCGAGTAAAGAGAGTGAATTTATTTGTAAATTCGATACTTAATGGAGTATTATTTTGTAGAAACAGATTTTACAAGTTTTTTTTTGTAAATGTATACTTTTTCAGTGACTTTTTTGTAAAAAGTCCTTCTTTCTAAGCCAACGAAGCATTTGTTGTTCAATCTGGGTGTAAATATCAGCAATAAATTGCTGGTATAACCGGTCAGACTCTTGTAATGTTTGCCCTTGATTATTTCGTTGTTGTAACACATATGCATAATACTCTCTGGTTGTAACATTTTTCCTCTTTGTTTTCCTTGAACCTATGTTACGAACATAAGGAATGTCCAAATGGAATCCATCCTCACCATACGGAAAAAGAAGTGGATATTGGAGAGCCGTAAATAACTGATGGAGGTCGTTAATTCTTTTCAACACTCCATCTGTACCTTGGATAATTAAGTCCCGCTCCCCATTTGTACTGGCCATATCTCCAACAATTAACATGGCTATTTTTCGATGCAATATGTGATGAATATTGACGTGATCTATTTGCCCTTTTCTTAACCAACTTAATACTTAAGTTACCAACTGAATGGTCTTTATACCAATCCCTCGCCGTCCTAAACACTTTGACCAATTCATTATGAGAGTTGAACATCTCAATTAATTGTTCTATAATTTCTGGAGATAAATCTTCATTGACTTCCTTACGATTAAGTGCATTTAATCGATTTTGGATTTCATTCTCGGTATCGTAGACATAGAGCTGTAAGAAACTTGCTGAACGACCTTCGTTTGGTAATAACGAACCTATTCTATGATAGTTTTCCCCTCCTATCTTGTAAATATAAACTGCCCCATTCTTGTTTATGGATGTATCAACTTTTGTGCCCATTGAAGTCATAGAAAACATAGAGTTATAAGCTCGTATATTCTCTTGAAATTTAGTAGATACTACTCCTTTATCTCCATTTAGCAACGATTTTAATGGTTCGGGTGGTTGTCGTATTGGGGGCAACTCCACTTTTCCATTCAGACAACATAAGGAGTATACTGGGTAGGTTTTAGAGGAATTCTTTTTCACCCGCTCCTGCTCCCAAAAAATATCACTACAGTATTTGCAAGTGAATGCTGGTAGTCCATAATATGATACTTCATTTGAGAGTTTATCAGTATTGAAATGAATTTGAATATAATTAATTAACCACCTAAAATGTCAATCAATTATGGTTTAGTAAAAAACAGTACCTTTTCCACACACTTTCCTTCTCTTGTTAGGAGTACTATCATTATCCATTCCATGGGATCTATTACATAGCTGAGATCGCTTTAGTGCTCGCTCTTTTATTCTCTCATGCCTTCTTTGTTTTGCATATATCCGTCTCATCTCATCTGAAATAAGGGGGTAATTGTTATTCCCACCTTCAGGTGAAGTTAATATTTTGAAATGTGTTTGAAAATACTTTGGATATAAAATACCTGATACATTGATGGTGCAAGTAGTGCCTACTTCTTTTGATAAGTTTCTTTGAAATTGGAATGATACACCTGGAGTCTTCGATGTCTTATGCCGTACATCCAAATGACTTCCTGTAAAATGTAGCATGTAAATAAAAATATTTTCTAAGCAATTCACAGTAATTGATTTATTGTAAGATCATCCAGCAGGAAATGATAACTCAGGTGTACTATATAAACAACAGTTATCAACTCAGCAACCTTGAAGTCTTGGTAAGTATATGAGATAAAATTCTAACTCACCTTCCATTTGCAAGTGAACTGTATTTTTTCTAGAGCTATCATGTTTACTCTGTGTTATGTCTTGTCCTTTTGCTTTCCCTTTATTTCCCCTTCCTTTGGCTTTTGATGAGGATGCTAGGACAGATCAGCTTTTTGTTTAGATTGGAAATTATTGGAAACTATTAATTGTTCTGTATTAGTAAATACACGTATTCAGTTACGAACTTATATGTTGTACAACTGTTGGATGCAGTAGTTGTTCCTCTGTCCATTTTCCTTTTTTCCAGCAATATCCTCTTCCTCTCTGTCCGAATTTCCTTGGCTCTTTCTTTTGACAGATATCCTATGTTAGAGGACAGTAGGTTTGAGAAAGTAATAAGAGCAATATTATTATAAGATTAGTAGTAGGGTATGTTTTTCTTATGCATAAAACAGAACCTGGAAAAGCAATAGGAAACTCAATATGCTCGATTCTTCTCTTCCTTGTCATCTTAGTAATGGGTTAGATTGCTATAATCAAGACTATGATAAGACTCCCTTAAATGAACTGGTAAACAACATAAACTGGAAAGGTCTTTTTTTTAAATGAATATAAATTGAATATATAAAGACTAAAGAGATACTACCCTAGTGTACATAATTAATGGCAACTTATTAATCATTTGCATGAATAGAACAAATACCTATCAGATGGAACATGAATCAATTTATAATCTAAACCATTCACACTTCATATTCTAAAACTTTTACATTTGTTCTTTGAACACATGAATAGACTAAAGATAATGTGTGGTTATTGTTTCAAAATTAATATTTTTTTAAAACCCTCTTCATTTATCAAGAATATGCGGACAATAGGTTCCTAAAATACGTAAATAGTTAGCAACCATAAGCAGCCAATAGGTTACTTACTCTCACATTAATCCCATCTTCTATTTATGTAATAATATATACTCCCTCTTTATCTCATAAATTTACACAGCATGCATTGTCTTTATCATATTCAGTAGAAACTGTAAACATAAAATTTGACACTTACATAATGTATCAAAACATTTAGCAAATATTTTGAATATTTTTTTTAAACCCCATAAATTTTAGCACATGAGTAGAGTAATTACCATAAGATTAATGTTTAGTGTCAGGTAGTTTATGCACAGCAACTACAACTAAATATGTAAAGTGTTATAGGACAATAGGTACCTTTTATATTAGGTATTGTTCTTACTAAGGGAGAAATGGTAGTATGAGTATATCTTAACAATTTACATAGTCTTAGAGCTTCAACTCTAGAATCTTTTTTCTTTTTTATTTGGTACCAATTATGTCACATGATCTATCAACGTGAGAAAAAATCATCAATAAGTATACACTGAAGTTTAAAGCGTAACCACGGCAACAAATAATTTAATATTCTAAATTTTAGGCATAATTTAGCCAACAAACAATCGATAACAAACATGTGGTCAGTAACAGGTACTTTATTACCTACCACTTATGGAAAAAAAATATGTTCAAATATACCAAACGATACTGACATAACAAATGTATAGCATAATATCCATTCAAAAACCCTATATAATAAAACATGTATCTGTTCCAAAATACCAACAAAAAAGTTTGAGTTTAAATAATCAATATTTGAGCGATTTTGTAAGAACCCAAAAATTTTTGGACTTTTAAATTAATTATTTTATTAGGGAAAAATTAATAAATGAAATTAATTTTATTAATTGACTTCTAATAAATGGGCTATTAAAAGTTAAATGGAATGGGTTAAAGCAAATGGGCTAGGTTTTGGGCTTGTGCAAGAGAAAGCCCAAGGAGGTTAATACCTACATTTAAATACCAAACCTTCCTAAAAATTTCTCATAATTTTCAGCAATTACCAAAGCAACAGAAAAAAAAAAAAACTTAAAAACCCTAGCTAGGGCGGCGGCCGGAACTGCTGGGGGAGGAGGAGCAGCCGTGGTTGGTTCTTTGGGCAATCTTTCTTCACCAAAATTAAGGTAATGTCAAACCCTAACTTCCCTCTTTCGTTTCATTCAATTCGGAGCATTAGGGAATTAGTTATGATTTTTATAAGATTTAAAATTTTATTGTTCTTGGATGATTTTTGCAAGCTTTTAAATGTTAAATCTTGAGGTTAAATGAATTGTTTGAGGATTAAAATGATGGAGATTGAATGTTATAATAATATGATCATAACCCAAATTTATTCTTGAATTTAGAATAGAAAAAAAATATAGATTTAATCAATTAATGTGTTAAGGATTATTTGATTAAGAATAAATTAATTAAAGTGTTTGATTAATGAGCAAAAGTAAAAAGAAAAGAAAATCAAACCATGGATTGTGAACCTGTTAAGGCTCGGCTGAACCCTAGGCCTAATTAGGTGTGTTTTGGTTTAATTTGTTAAGGTTTTGATTTAGTTTAAAAGATGACAATTAAGTTTTTAACTGAAAAAGGACTAAATTGAATAGTTTTAAGCTGAAATCATTAGAATTTCAACTGTTCAGTCAGGAATTAGATGGAGAATTAACTGGAGGACTAAACTGAAAAGTTCAAAACTGCAGAAGGACTAAACTGCAAATATTTAAAATTTGAGGGACTAGTTTGCAAATATTTAAAAGTTGAGGGGCTAATTTGCAAATATTTAAAAGTTGAGGGACTAATTTGCAAATAATTAAAAGTTGAAGGACTGTTTTGTAAATACCTAAAAGATGGAGGACCTTTAAGTAATTAACCAAAAGTAGAAGGACTTAAGTGAAAATCCTAAAAGAGGAAAGTTACCTTAAAGTCAAGAATTATGAAAAAGATGGAAAAGAGAACAATCCTAAATAAAGATCAAACCATAACTAGGGAATTACAAATCCAAGAATAAGGAAATTTCCAAATATGGAAAGTTTTCAGGAATAGAAACTTTCCAAACTTAGAAGGTTACTAAATAAAGAAAAGAAAGAAGTTAACGCATAAGGTTTAACTAAGTAGAGATAGTTAACGACAAATGCGAGATACTAAGTTACTCTTACGTGTTTGTAGATACGCACGGGAAGAGCGGTCCAAGAAGTTAGACCAAGGTAAGGGATTACGTTCCTTTACTGTATTTGAATTCTTTTCCATTGGAAATTCTATACCTTCTTGATATAATTGAACTATCAAATGGCATGATAGTTATTTGTGAATAATCTGCGTATATTTAAACGTCACTTGGAAATATCTATATTTTGTGATAATGTTGTTGTTCACAGAATATCTGAAGTTTGAAACTTGTCATATGCATACCTGTACCTCTGTATGCTTCCTCGTTCTAGCATGTTTGTGGAACCACTTACTTGCTTAGAATGGACATGTCCAGTTAGAAAAGGCATTGTCAGAACTTGTCTAAGGACTTGTTCTTATTAGGGATTGCATGAGTGATCACATGCCTTCTCTCAGGAATTGTCTGATTACAAGGGCAATTCCAGACCCCGAGCATATATGTGTGACAGTACCGTATATGTTTCGACCCACACTAATGGCTTGATGAAGCTAGGTGTATTATTTGTACCTTTGGCATTGAGGTTATAATGTACGTTGGAATTGACGGAAATTGTATGAATCCCTTTGAATCGTAGTGCCATATTTCCTTGAAGATTATTTTAAATGGTGTCTTGACTGTATTGTACCGCAGTCTATTATAAAATTAAATTAACCTATCCTTGTATGATATTATTGAAGTGTTCATTCTGGTCGTCTCTTCTTAGTACCCGAAGAGACATCGTATGAACTTACTGAGCATTCATTCGCTCACCCTTTCTCCCTTAAATTTTTCTTTTCAGGTTCTAAGTAGAAGGGAATTGGATTGGTCGCGAGAAGGGCGACGCTTGGAGAATAATTAGGATTATTGAACAATTAGTTATTTCATTTGGTTGTAAGTACATTAATGGCTAGTGTGGTTTTACTAGCTGAGACAATAAGTATTTATTTTCGCTTCCGCATTTATTAAGTATTTATGGTATTTAATGTCATTTATGATGTAATAGGGTTTTGGGGGTGGAAACCCTAATATTTTGAAGTTATATTTAATGCCATTGAAGGCTCATTTATGTATGGAAAATTAGGGGTGTTACAGATTTCCTTGACTTCTTATTCTTCTGCATGTCATTCTTGGAAGTGCTTTGAGAAACTCCTTCAAATCCATCATCCCCAAGCCTATCATCTTCACATCTGGCATTGTAATTTATCTAGAAATTAATATTGGTAGGAATGAAAGAGGTTATCAATTGTAATGTACTAACCCTATCTTAAGAGAATTCCTTTTTTCAGAGAGAAAAGGGGTCTTCACACCCAACGATGAGTCACCTTTCTCAGCAATATCCACAGTGGCCTACATTGTTAAATGGTTATAAAAAAAATTAATAATATTGAGAGATAGTAAAATACGAATTGATTATTTATTTTAAGATAAAAGAATGTGCTTATAACCTTGTCAGATAATTGGTCACGAATGTCACAATCAAAGAGAACACGCTTAACTGTAAAACGCTCAACTGTTAAGCCTAGTCGGGTTTCATTGAGTTGTAGCTGGTAATAATGACATTTTCCTATCATCGAACGGATCTGTCTAGGGAGCGGTTCCGCATACCCCTCCTACATACATACACACACACACACACATATATATATATGTACATATATATATATGTACATATATATATGTACATATATATATATATACATATATATATATATATATACATATATATATATATATATATACATATATATATATATATACATATATATATATATATATACATATATATATATATATATATATATATACATATATATATATACATATATACATATATATATATACATATATATATGTATATATATATATATATATATGTACATATATATATATGTACATATATATGTACATATATATATATATGTACATATATATGTACATAGATATATATGTACATATATATGTACATAGATATCTATGTACATATATATCTATACATATATATATATATACATATATATCTATGTACATATATATCTATGTACATATATATGTACATATATATCTATGTACATATATATGTACATATATATCTATGTACATATATATGTACATATATATCTATGTACATATATATATGTACATATATACATATATATATGTACATATATACATATATATATGTACATATATACATATATATATATATATATATATGTACATATATATGTACATAGATATATATGTACATATATACATATATATATATATATATATATATATATATATATATATGTATATATATATATATGTACATATATATGTACATATATATATATATATATATATATATATATATATATATATATATATATATATATATATATATATATATATATATATATATATATATATATATATATATATATATATATATATATATATATATATATATATATATATATATATACATATATATATATATATATATATCTATGTACATATATATATACATATATATATATATATATATATATATATATATATATATATATATATATATATATATATATATATATATATATATATATATATATATACACATATATACATATATATTCAGAAGAAAGTAATACGAATTAAAAGCAACAGCCTATTGATACATGTCAAAGTGAATTTTAAAACTTATGTCAATTACCTCCTCAACCAACTGAACCAAATCAGCTGTCTTAATATTTATAAGCTTCTCGACCTCCCGTTCAAATAGGACGCACTTTAAAGAACCACTATCATCTTGAAGTTCAGCTTCGATATGGTATCTAATATTATTAAATGAAAAGAAGGATACATTATAGTGGCCAACAACAAATGACTTTATTAAGCAGGTGGGCAAGTAATACCTTATCTCAAGGGAAACATTACATCCTTTTTACACTCTTCGCAATGCAATTTCCCATCTTTAAGATAGACCTTTCTCTCACAACAATTGCAGGAATTATATTTCCAACCATTAATCTCTTGAATTTTAGAGATACTTCCATACACATATAGTGGGTAGGTCTACGAAAGAAACATAAACAATATTCAGATGAAAACAAATCCATGTAATAAGAAGGGATGAAGTACTGTTCAGTCATTATAGGAAGGGAAAACTTACAAATTTCTCACACTGAACAACCATTTCTGAAATTTCACTTATTAATTTTTTATTCCTGTTGTACTCTTCTCTGAAAATGAAAGTACTTTGCATGGGAATTTTACCCATCATAGTGTCAGATCCCTTTGATCCTAGCCTATTAAGAGGTAAACCATTTTATCACCTAAAGGTCGATAACATTCATAAAACAAATGAACATAGAAAGATGGAATACTTACAATCCAATAAAGTCCTCTATTTCCTTAATGGATTCATCATTGTAAAACTGAGTCGCACTGTTGCTTGATATTGCAAGATTACCTGCATAGAATGGGTCATACGAAGCAAAAGAAAACATGAAGCCGAAATTGTAGATGAGAATATAAGAAGTTTGAAGGAATGATATACACAAACCATTGCCATCAAACTTCACAATAGTAGAACTGATAATCCAAACACGCTAATTGTTCTTTCCAACTGAGCTTGCCTTCTCAATAATCTCTTTTCCCCATAAAGTAACCCTTATTTTATTTCCACTGAAAATGTATGGTATATTTAGTAAATCAATTATGTAATAATGCAGCATGATAAACTTATAAAGCAAAGCACATATACCTAGTGTCTTCGAGGTCAATATACTGCATCAAAACTGTTTTGAAATTGCTTACTCTTTCACCAACATAAGAGGTACCCATAACATAACCAATAACATCTGTTTGAATCAAATATTAATATAACTGAATCCATATTAGACAACAAACAAAGTATATTTGAAAAAAAAATTACTCACCACAAAGATTCCTCTTATTATCGCTAATGTCGAGTAACAGGTGATTGGGTACAGGGGCAAAGACATGCCTAGGAATTTGAGGTATATCCTTTACTATCTCTTCAACATAGGTAGAAGCATCTAGGAGAATATATTCATCCCTATGAACCACACGGTACTCTGGCCTTGTAACCTCAACAGTGAAGTTTTTTATGGTATAAAAGCACCCCTCTTCAAATAAACCACGGAAATCAGGTATAAATCTACTCCTAATGCTACAATGTATTGAATCAGCCTACGATAGTCACAAAGAAGAAAAGAACAATTTATCTTTGACATATTTAACTGAAGTTTTTTAGAAAAATGATTGCATGGCATAATGTTAAAAAATATGTGTCACATCATCTTCTCATCTACAGCCAAAAAGTCCATACTCATTATCTCACGATCTTTCTTCGTGTTGTATGAATTCCAAATATGCGAGACCCGACAAATAACCCTTTTCTCGCATCTCCTCGTTGCAACTGGCTGAGAAGGATTGTTTGTGGAGCCATCTGTAAATGAGGAAGGAAAATGCAGAAGATCAAATTGTGAGTTCACAGTTTGAGTGCTTTATTTTTTTTTACAAAATATATGAAGATTAATGATGATAATAATATAGGGAGATCAATGATGATAACACTGAAGTTTCATATGATTACAGTTAGAAGAAGAGGAAAAGCAATGGAGAAGATCAAATTGTGAGTTCACAGTTTCAGGGATTTATTGTTTTTATAAAGTATAGGGAGATTAATGATGATAATAATATAGGGAGATCAATGATGATAACACTGAAGTTACATATGATTACAGGTAGAAGAAGAGGAAAAGCAACGGAGGGGATATGATGACACTGGAAACTGAGGAGTTTGGGCTGGCTGATCTTCCAAAACTGCTTGCTAACTGGTATTACACGAATATTATGAATGAGGAGTTTTATACATGTACATTTGAAACACCTAGTTTATTTGGTGCTATATTAAGTACTCATACTAATAGCAATTGATTAGATGTCAGTTTTAGGAATCATTCTTATTCCAATTGTATTTGGTGACTTGAAACACACCATGTATTTGGACATTTATATGAGTCCTAATGTATAGGTGAATATTATTCATACATCATATTTAGACTTTCATTACCATGACTAAGTACATCACCATGTATATTCAGTGTGTAAGCCGAAATGAAAAGTCATTAGCATTTTTCTATCGTCCGCGTGGCATCCACACAGTCAAGATACACCCGGAATTTGATGAGGTGTCAATCCCATATTTCATTTCGCCAACTTTAATATACTATAAGTATAGATTTTAAAGAAATCTCTCTACATGCGGAGCCCAACGGCCCACAATGTTCTAACTCCGCATTACCCGGATCAAAGAATAATATTCTAGTTTCGCGCCACCTTAACCAAAGAGTACACATCGTAAACTCAGAAATTGGCTACGCATTAGGAGAAGCATTTATCCCACATTGGGAATAAACAATACTCCTATTAGGGCAACTTCAATGGTGGGTATCAAATACCCACCTGAAAGAGCTAACATCTACAATGCAAAAATACTTAGATAACAAATTTAGAGAACGAGTTAAGCAATGTACCAAAACTCTTGATGAGTTCACATATCACGCGCGAGTGGAAGGATATAAGTCAGTAAAAATAATGGCAGAGCATCACATGGGCTTGTGGGAATAAGCCAGCAAGTTGTCTTTTTTTGTCAATTTGTGAAGGATTTTTGCAGTTGGCGTCTCATTCGTGATTTTTTTTTACCTTTTGCCCAATTTGTTGTCACTTTCAGGCCCTTTAAAAAAACTTGATGACCTTTAATTAAATAATTATTTAATTATTATTTGAAATTATTTATTTTTAATTATTAATAATATTTAATTAGTTGAAAGATTTTAAATGTGAAATAAAATTAAAAATATGAAAATAAAATTTTGATTTTGATACCTACCATTAGAGATGAAAATTTACCCTATTAATAGTGCTCCATAGGTATCAAAAATTGATTTTGATACATATGGCTTAACTCTCTCCATCGGAGATGCCCTTATATCCATTCCCACGTCAAGAATAAACAATACCTCTTATAGCCAATTGATTTTAAGATAAAAGCTCAAACTTCGTTCATCGAAATGCAATAACAATTTGTACAATCACTTGGAGGAGAAGACCGAAACAGACCATTGAAAAATATGAAAAAAGATTACAGAACCCAAACAAAATGCTGAAAATGTGGTGAAAAATGAAACAATCCAAGAAAAAATCAAAAGGAACTGCATCTTTAATCTCTGTTCTCCAAATAATCAACCTCAAAATCGACATGATAAAGATCAGTAGTCGTTGATGTGGAAGAAGCAGTCCATGGTCCATCCATTGATGTACTTTGAGTCTGGAATTCGCTTGTGTTCGTTACGTCTTTCATTTGTTTGGGCTTCATCTTTTTAATTACTAAACGCGAGTCTACAAATGATTCTTGAAAATGTGCCTTGCCTTCAAGAATGCTTACCACTGACGATATGGCCGGTCTGTTGAGGTGACATGAGTGCATTGTAGAGCTAAATTAATCATAGTCGTCACCTCTTTCTTGGAGTAGTTTGTTTCAAGTCTAGGATCGACCAACTCCATTAAATCTCCCTTCTCCTTCAACTCATTAGCCTGTGAGAGAAAAAAAAAAGTACTAGCGAAATTCTTGTAAACAACTCTTTATTCTATTGGAACAGGCGAACAGACCTGCGTGAAAAAGATGATAGTTTTTTTTAAACATGTTTTTTTTAATTATTATTTGATAACTTAATCTATTACAATTTACAATAGTGACACCCGGAGAGTGAAATCTGTCATTGATGGGGATTGAAACTGATGACGCCAAACTTTTCAGGGTCAGGAGCGGTTCAAGGATATCTGGCTGAATATATTTAGTGGATTGATGTACCTAAATCACAACACAAACAAGCACCGTTAAGGTCAAACTTGGATGTTACTCCAACTCAGACCCTCGGGTGTGAGAGTAAGAATACTGAGATAATAAGGCTTTGAATGCCTTGGAGTGTGTGTGTGTTTAGGGTTTTAGAGTAATAGGGCTTACTCAATATATTTGGAACTTACCTTGCCCAAGGGGACAAAGGTCTTCTATTTATAGGCAATGTAGTGGTACTTGTTGATGTAAGCAATGAGATCAGCCCTATGGGGCACTTTGGTATTTGACCAGCTACACGTGTCCACAGCTAATTGGCCCTGTCAGGGAGGGAACATTGACTGCTGCAGGGGCATGGCTGAAAGGGACATGAGTCGTGTGGCTGGCTTGGCGTATTAAATGAAATAGTAGGCGCCTGACTGAGCCGCATTAAATGCGTGATGGGGGAGCCGGCAACTTGCATGTCAGAGCTAGTAAGCTAACTTGCTCAGTAAGGCTTGACATTAACCGAGAGGCAGGTGAGATAAACGGGAGGCAGACATGAGCCCGCAGTCAACATCGTGGCCGCGGTCAAAGGTATTTGACGCGGGCACGGAAGACGCGGTCATGCCTCCTGCGGGCACCGATCCAGCGGTCAGGATCCCTGCGGTCTTCGATAGGGATAATGCGGGGAGGGACGCGGTCTTGACCTCAAGGGCCTATCTGTCCGCAGTCTTCCCCCCAGCGGTCTAGGAACTGCCACGTCACTGGTTCCTTGGGCCAGACCGAGCACGGGCCCGGTCCAGTAGATCCGGGCTCATCAATGGCCCCTAGCTCCAAGTGTGATTATTTATGGTCTGAGTGAGGAGCTACTAGAAGCTCGGTTGGATTAGACCGCTGCTTTGGCGAGCACCAGTGTTGGCGTTTTTCTTGATTGTTGCTTTGCCTCATGGGCTTATGGGAACGTTCGGGAGGCACCAGTGAGAGACACGTGGCCCCTTGCATGCTGTGCCTCCCGGTTAACAAGTGGGCCCCTTGGCAGATGAAAAGACGGGGCGTGGTACGTACAGGGGGTACGTGTCAATCATCTAAGAGGGGTAATAAATGCTAACCGGTGGATTTTTCAAATTTTCAAACGTTAGAGACGGTTTAGGGTTCGAGGAACGGTTTGTGGGCTAATTAATACGGGTTAAACGGGTTAACCCATATAGGTAGGCCTTATAAATACCAAACCCTTAAACCTCAAACCCTTTTTACCGTCCTCAAACCTTCAAAGAGCTTTAGAGAGAGAATTTTTGCTGCGAATTCCGTGGTTGTGTTCTTCGAATCCAACCCTCCAGATTTTCTTTCGTAAGTAATTGTTGGGGTGTTTCTTCTTCATCTCTTTCTGTTTTCCTTTTCTGGGTTTTGAACAATGACCACTCGTGAATTTGGACCCCGCCGTCCCATAGAGTTAGGAGATGGAACCACCCCTGATACCTTCGCCATTTGTAAACGGACGGGGGGAATATTTAGGAAGGTAGGACTAGGGTGGTTAAGGCTGTCCCTGCATTGTTTTTTGTATTTCTGTGAGAAATCAGATTGGGGGCCGTTCGTCCCACCCCGGTTGTGGGAGGCCAAGAAGAAGTACATTTTTAACCGTGACGTATTGGTGTTGGGGGATACCCGTAGGCTAAGAAATTTTGTGATGGGGGTTTTGTGCAGGTTTCCCCGCGAGAGAGATCAGGCTTTGAACGCCGTTGAACTTGTGAGGAGAGCGATCCGTGTTCCCGACCAAATAATTGACTGGGAGAAGTGTGAACTAATGGATCCTGATCAAACCAATGATGTGCGGGCACCGAGCACCGGGGACCTGAGTGACCCTTTAGATGTTCTGCCCCTGCGTACCATATTCCCCAATGTTGTGCCCGGGGCCCCTAGTGCTAACCCCATTGAACTGAGTAGCAGTGAGGAGCTGGAGCCTCTGAACTTTGAGGTGACCGGAGGCGGGGGAAATGAGACTGAAGTAACTTCTGCCCGCGGTGATGCCACCGGTCTCTTTGGCTCGACGAGCTCGGAGACCGAGGAGGATGACCGCGAGGTTGAGGATAGGAGGGCTACGGGGACCTCTAAGAAGGCTAATGAGACCACTGAGATTGTGGATGCCTTTGAGGACTCTGACTCCGAGGAGGAGATAGTTGTGGCCCCTGCCCGGAATAAAGGCAAGAGGCCAGCTGTTGGGGTGAATCCTGGCCGTGGCCGTGGTAAGAAAGCCAAGGAGGTGGCTACTATTTACTGGGAGGAGGACATTTATGAGATTTACAATGTGGACCGCAATGCCTTCCGTGTCCGCACCCTGGGTCATGTACAGATAAAAGGGAAAGACAAGCTGAGGCAAGAGACCATAGCAGATGTCCGCGAGGACAACAGAGCCTGTGTTTTCTATGGGGCCCAGTTTAAGAATGGCTTGAGGCTGCCTCTGGACCCTTTCTTTTCACTACAAAAAAAGATATTATTAGGGACTAGGTTTTTTGGGTCGGACAAAGTGAATAGTCCCTATTAGTGGCTAAATAAGACTGATGCATTAATTTAAAATTTGGGGACGGCAAATTGAAGACCTTAATTCACGGTTTTAACAAAATCTATTAAATCAAATATTGAAAAAAAAAACCCCCAAAACCCACCCCCAAAACCCACGACGTCTCCCTCTCCCTCTCCCTCTCCCTCGTCTACGATTACACGCCGTCGCTGACTCCATCGATTCTCTCTACAGCGGCGGATCACAGCGGCGAATCAGGTAACACGCCGACTCCCATCTTTTTCTCTCATCTCCCTCTCCCTCGTCTACTCCGATTAACACGACGACTCCATCGTTTTCTCTCTACAGCGGCGGAACAGGTAACCAAGCCGACTCCATCGTTTACTCTATACAGCGGCGGAAAAGGTAACCACGCCGACTCCATCAACAGGTAAGTAGGTTTTAATCTACTACTGTAAACCCTAGCGAATTGATTTCTTCCTATTTGCGGCTGTTAGGTGTTCTTCTGATTTGTTGGAAATGAATTGGGTTTTCGATCTGGTTTAATGGGTTTCTTCTGATTTCTGGATCTTTGATTTGTGGGGTTTTTCAGTTTTCTTGTTCAATGCTTTATGAGCTCTTTTTTAATGGAGTTGGATTGGTGCTGTTCTAAGTTGATTGTGGAGGGAATTAAGCATACTCCAAACTCTAACTTGGCCTTTGTAGCAATTACTTTGGGGGTTTGAAATGTTGTTCTGATGCTTTGTTGGATACAACCATTACCTAGGACTTGTCATACAGTTTTTAATTTGTTACCCTTTCCGTCCCGAAATGATTGCCCAAAAATGTTTCAAATTTGAACATTCATTTTGGGTCGGAGGGAGTAATACATTTACTAAAAGTGAGTTTCCATTTCTTTTAGCGTATGGGGTAGTTTGGTTCTTTTTACTAGAGGAGGGAGTGATTCAGTGATGATGAATCTAGTGGCAATTTCACGCAAGCATAGTTCAAATCGCTAATTCAGCATATTAAGAAATTATGTTCCAGTCTGTCATGTCCTCTGAAGTACTTTTATTACTGATTCTTATAACTGCATTAACTAGACTTTTTTGTGTATGTATGCTATATATACGAAGAAAGTACTTTATTTACTTATATTATTCTAAGTGCTTATCATTATGTTTGTATACTAGGTAACAGTGCATTAAAGTGGCAATGGATAAGAGTTGGATTGGATTAAGAAATAGGACTACGAAGCCTTATAAAGATGGAGTTGATGCTTTTCTAATGTTTGCATTTAAGGACAAAGATACTGTTGCAGATGTGATATATTGCCCGTGTACTAAGTGTCGAAATCGTTATTATCATAACCTAGAGATGGTGAAGATACATATAGAGATGCATGGCTTTAATAAAAGTTACATAGTCTGGAACCGTCATGGGGAGAACATTGTGAGTGGGTTGAATATAAATTCTCATACTTCCGAGGAAGGCATGATGATGAATGATGCTACAACAATTGAACCTGGTCTAACCGCCAATATGGTCTCTTTAGTCCAAGAGGGAATGGGGGTTCCCCCATTATCCAATGACCAGGCGAGTAATGATGAACACATAACTAATGATGATGATGATGATGTTGATTTTGAAGAAGCTTTCGAAGATGTTATGGGGTCTAATGAAGATGTCACAAATTTTTACAGGCGCTTAAAGGATGCCGAAAGTGACTTGTATGATAATTGTCCAAAAGGAGTAACAGAACTCTCGTTTGTTGTTGAACTCTTAAATCTAAAGCAAGTCAATAATATGACAAATAAGTCTATCACACAAATCTTGAAGTTCCTAAGAAAGATTTTTCCAATGGCGAGAATTCCAAAATCCTATTATTTGGCTAGTAAGCTAACTTCGGATTTGGGGTTCAATTATGTGACTTGGGATGCGTGTCCAAATAGTTGTATGCTTTTTCGTAATGATGATGCAAGTCTAGAAAACTGTGAAATTTGTGGTGCATCTAGATATAAGAGTGGTGGTGCAAGTGAGATTGGAATTGCAGGTGAAAGCCAAGGTGCACAGGGTAAAAGAGTACCTGAAAAACAAGTGAGGTATTGGCCTTTAAAGCCAAGATTGCAAAGACTTTTTTGGTGCTCTCATACAGCTCCACTTATGAAATGCATAAAGAAGAACGGATCGATGATGGTGTGATGAGGCATCCAGCAGATTCTCTCGCTTGGAAAAGATTTGATCAGCAATATCCATCTTTTGCTAGTGAAAGTCGAAATATTAGGCTTGGACTAGCAACAGATGGTTTTAATCCTTTTGGAAATATGAGCATCTCTCACAGTACATGGCCTATTGTCGTAATACCTTATAACTTGCCCCCATGGTTGTGCATGAAAGAGTCAAATTTCATCTTGTCTGTGCTCATTGATGGGCCGAAGGGGCCTTTAGATAATATTGACGTCTATTTACAACCATTGGTTGAGGAGCTAAAAGAATTATGGCAAGATGGGGTATCTACATATGATGTATCAACCAAAAGCTTCTTCCAATTAAAAGCATCCTTGTTATGGACAATTAGTGATTTTCCTGCCTATGCTAACATATCTGGTTGGAGTACCAAGGCAGAATTTGCATGTCCAATATGCAACAAAGATAATCAAGCAACAAGATTGACTCATAGTCGTAAGTTTTGCTATTGGGGTCATCGCAGGTTCTTACCCCCTCATCATAGATTCAGAAATCAGAAACCAGCCTTCGATGGGAAAGTAGATACTAGACCACCCCCTCCTAAGCTAACAGGATCTCAGTTGTTAAAGCAATTAAATGACCACGCCATTGAAACTGTGTACAAGAAAGAAGATGTGTTCAAAAAGAGAAAGAGGGAGCAAAGAGAGAAGGAGCTTGCTAAACAAAGCTCACAACCACCGAAGAAAATACATAACTGGAAGAAGAAAAGCATCTTTTGGGAATTGCCATATTTGGAGAAATTACAGATGAAATAAGGAGCATTGCTCTCGGACCTCGAAAAAATGCATATCGTTATAAATCATACATAATATCTGGTTTTCGTTTTCGAACTAAAAAGCTGGATCTCAGTAGGAAGACACAAAATAGTGGTGTTTTTCTAAAAGCAACTCAAATGAGTTATTCCAGTAGTCGAGATTCTAATCCTCGTTCCGGGGATATTGTTTACTATGGAGTATTAACTGATATCCTTGAACTTCACTATCTTAATGGTCTGAAGTTTGTATTGTTCAAATGCGATTGGGTCAATCCCCGAGTAGGAAAGATGGTAGATGAATTCAAATTTACACTTGTGAACTTCAATCATTTGTTATATAAAGAGAATTGTTTAGGCGATGAACCTTTCATATTGGCATCCCAAGCAGAACAAGTTTTTTATGTGGAAGATCCTATAGAACCGGATTGGCATGTTGTTGCTCGAATGACCCCAAGGGATAGGTTTGATAAGTACTCAATAGTTGAAGAAGATTTAGAAGTCTCTCAAGTAGAGCCGTTCAACAGGCAGCAGTTGGAGCAAAACCATACTACTTCTTGGGCCCGACAAGGCGTAGATGGAGTTTTAATTGACACAACTATACCCGACGATGATGATGTTGAAGGGGATGAGATGGAGGATAACTGAAAACTTTATTAGCAAAACATTTCAATGTTTTTTATTTAGCTTTTTGTTCAATATTATTATTAGTATTTGCAAATATAACAATTAGTACTCTACATTTCTATGGGTATCTTGATTCTGTAGGAATTACGCTTGTGATTTCATGGAAACATTTCAATGATTTTTATTTAGCTTTTTGTTCAATATTAAGTTTCAGTGATACTTTGATTTGTTTGTAAATAACTTTGATTTGTTCAATACGATGATTTATATATAACTTTTTAAAGTGGGTATGAAGTGCAGGAAGATTAGCCATTAGAAGTGAAATCTCTCAAACCATGGCAAATCATGTAGCAAATGGAAGATCAGCCGAGGGATCCTCAGGTGGATCATCTGTAATACGAACTAAGCGTCCAAATGGATGTGCTCGACGTATGAATGAAATAGTCGCTGCATGGGAAAAAGAGCATGGTCCCATAGTTCCAAGGCATGCCCATCATGATGCTTCTTCACAACCTTTGTCCAATGATAATGAGCTTGATGATTCGGCAGGTAAATCTAGTAAATTCACTTGAAAGTCCACATTACAGAATGTACCCAAATTTACCAACTCATCAGTAGTTTAGTTCATATCCTCAGTTATTCTGTGCATATTATTTAAATTTGCCTTACATGTTTTGTTACCAATCTTATTCTTTTTTGTGGGTTTCCATATTACAGAATGTACCCAAATTTAGTTCATATCCTCAGTTATTCTGTGCATATTATTTAAACTTGCCTTACATGTTTTGTTACCAATCTTATTCTTTTTTGTGGGTTTCCATTACAGTTAGTACTAACATAAATCTGATGCATGGGTCAATGATTTTAAATACATTTTGTCTTTGAAGGCTTTTGAACATTCATGAGCATCTGTGGTTTACTTTTCCACCTACACACGTTGTCTTCGGATGTTTTCTTGTATTGATTCATCAGATTGTGTCCTAATTTGGATTAGAAACTCTGTTTTTTTCATGAAATAAAACTTTGCGTCATCATCCATGATTTTTTTGACAAGTAAAGTTATATATATCAACAAAAAGAGCCATAAGATGCCTTGAAGATCCTTGTCTTTGAATTAGTTGAAACATTTCTTTGGAGCTCAATGAATTTGCAACACGCTAATTCCTATACTCCTCGTCAATTAAAGTGACTGTGTTTGTAGTATAGTCATAAACCTGTTTCTCCGTTCTCACGCCTTCTTAAGCAACTGAAGACTGTTGCATTGATTGCTGCAACACTCTTGTCAACATTGGTATTATTTATTTTTGGTACCAGGTGCTTATCTGCCAGATTACAAAGGTACTCTTGAATAGTTCGGATGTTCCTAATATACTTAACATACTTATTCTTGGAAGGGTCTAGTGTCATGTACTTGGCACGGACGGCAAATCGTTCCAAGTGCTTGACCTCATTTGTTGTATATATCATGAAAGGTATGATTGAAGGATGCTTTTTCATCAGACCCATCTGCATATTCACACAAAATTGGTATCAGTCATCAGAACTATCAAATATATATACACACAGTGTGTATATATATATATATTTACGAGTTTTTCACATGCTTGAGAAAGAAGGCAGTTGTAATAAAAAGCAGCTTCTAATGGCTCCAGAATAGCTGCCATTTCATAGCGCCAGGGGAACGCAAGTTTGGCCATTGCTGAACAAAACATTAATGTATTTCAAATGCCCTTCCCAGCCCACCTAAATGGTACTCCTGAGTGCACTTTAGTGTATGGATTGAAGTGTGCATGTGCAGCAACATTATGAGATTTATTAATAAATTTTAGTTAATTTTAGATTTATTAATAGAATTATTATTTTGTCTCTCTAGATAATACAGATGGTGACTCTACAACAAAAAGAAAGGGTAGAGGACGGGCTCGTGAATGGGATGGGTGGGGTCAGGGAAAGAAAATAATTGATTGGGACAAAAATTGTAATCCAATCGGTGATAATGCTGCCAAGTTAGCTAGTCAACTTGGAAACTTTGCAAGAAATGGCTTATGGTTTCCTTTATATTGGACTTCATGGGATGGGATGGAAGACGAAGTCATAGAAATTGTTTGGAAAGATGTTAAGGTCAGCATTGTCATTTTCATGATTTCAAATTCTTTAATATATGTGAGTTGATGAGTAGTTGTGTGTTCTTTTCAGGCAAACACCAATGCACCGGACGGATTTAAGAAGATTTTTCTTAAAAAATTAAACAAAGCATGGAAATCTTTTAAGTATGAACTAAAGAGAAAGTACTTTGTACCCTTTCAAGATATTCCAGAGCGCCTTGCTATTGTACCTCCAGATGTGCAACCTGATCAATGGGTAGAACTAGTGAGCTATTGGAGTATGGAATCAACAAAAGTATGAAATTGATCTTGAGTTTTCAATGATCTTTTTTTTTAATAAATATATAGTTTAGATGAAATGTTTGAATTTGTTTACAGGAAGTTGCAATGCGAAACATGGACAACCGATGCAACCTAAATGCATATCCTAGAATCGGGAGGAACTCAATTCCGAATATTGTTGATAAGGTTAGTTTTGTTATGCTTATGAGAAAAGTTTTAACAATGGCTTTGTTGAATATAATTCTTTAATGCGGAATATAATTCTTTAATGTAGCTGACTGATATCTTTTTCTTTTCTTTTTTCATTTTTAAAATTTTTTTTAACAAATGCATTAGAGAAAAAAAAATAATGAGCCTGTTGATGGAATTAGCATTTGGAGAGCAACTCGTGCGAAGAAAGGAAAATATACAGACGAGGATGGAGCTGCTGGCATAGAAGTAAATTATGAACTATGCACCATGTTTAATTCACCTTCTTAATATCTCTCTCTCTCTCTCTCTCTCTCTCTCTCTCTCTCTCTCTCTCTCTCTATATATATATATATATATATATATATATATATATATATATTCTTTTATGTGAACTCTTAAAAATAATTTCTTTGCAAAGAACAATTGCAAAGGCGCCTTGATGAGCTACCCGAAGAAGAACAGGATGATCCAGAGAAAAGAGAAAGAATTTTTGTAGATGTAATAGGAAATGATGGACATGGGCGAGTTTTGTGCGGTGGTATGGGTACTAGACTAGGTTATACATCGTCTGCAACATCCACCGGGGCATCACCTTTATCAGTTCAGGATATTGAGGCTATTGAGGCTGAGCTAGCAAAATTGAGGGAAGAGATTGCAGAGCGAGATCGTCGTGATTTAGAGAGGGATAGTGAAATCGTTGCATTGAAGGCGCAAGCTGCAGAGAGGGATAGTGAAGTTGCTGCATTGAGGGCGATAGTGCAAGTTGCTCAGCAGTCATCTATGGATGCTGAGACTCGGATTATTCGTTTGCTCCACAATGCAGGCATCAATACGAGCTTGGTCTTTGCTTCAAATCCAAGCCCCGGGCCATCTAGTGGTCACGGGTCTAACTCTAGAAACCAAACATAACATAGAGGTACATGCTCTTTCCTTCGTTTAATAATTTAATTACTAAAATATGGTCATTTTGTGTTTTTCTGTTTGCTTTTTCTGTTTGCTATGTACTGTAAATCATATATACAAGCACTTTGATTCGATTTTGCTTGTTATCAGTCCAATTTTGATTTACTGGATGGTTATTTTGCTAAAGCAACTCCATCCCTCGTCCATCGACTTGTTCCTGAGAAACCTTGGTTGACCTATGCATGAAGTCAGAAACAGGTTTTTTTTTTACAATACTTGCTGGTGTGTATGGCATCTTATTGTCTTTGTGGCTGTCCACAGATTTAAATATGAGCTTGACACTAAATTGCTAGCTACTAGCTTGTGGAAAGATTATTAATAGTTAATCTAAGAATTTCATAGTCTGTTTAAGAATTTCAGATCCTAGTCTTGAATTGCTTTACTGTGCTCATCTTGATGGCAAGCTTAGTACCTGGCGCTGAAAAGAGTAATTTCCTAAACCTGTATTTGCTTAAAGCTTTTTTCCTTTTATTTTGATGAGATTTACTAAAATAACCTGTATTTGCTGAAAGCTCTCTCATACCATAGTTTGGGTTTCTGAAGTGTACTTTATATTTTCAGTTGCTTCATTTGGAGTTATGTTGGCAAGGAAACCTTGATTTGTGTAAATAAAAAAAAAGACTAAAAAACAAGGCTGGTTCCATTCTCTTCAATGAAATGAGTTTTAGTTCATAAACTAGGATGCCAAAGGAAGAGAAGGATTCATCATAGGGAGCTAGTTTGGCGGGACTCAACAGAAACCTCACCAGGCATTTCCTTCCATTTATATTCATGGACCTCTAGATTATGGCTGACAGTTCTGTTGAATCATAAGGGATGAAACATTTTCTTTTAATCTAAGCATACTATTGATTTTAGTGTCATTGCCTGTGAACACCATTCCAAGATGTCAATGCATATTCGTGTCATTAGTACTTTTTGTGGAAGTAAACCACTCTGAAGCAACTTGGGCTTGAAGTGATAAACTTGAACATTCCTATTTCTTGAGTTCTATATGATGATTGCTTGGGCCACTAAAACATTTTTGTAAACGAGGAATAGAAGTTGAAACAAATATTCACTGTGCTGCCATATAACCAAATACTACCCCCGCTCCAGAATGAGCATCCAAATTTTTTTTCAAATTTGCTCTTGATCAAGAGCAAATTTGAATTATTTTTGGACATTAATTTTGGGACGGAGGGAGTAGACAATTCTTGATGCTGTAAAATCTCAATTTTTCGAATTTGCAGAATTCTTTATGAACTTCTTTATTACATTATATTTTTCTTTCTTATTAGTTAGAAATCGAGATGCATTGTTTTATATGAGCTGAATGAACCCTGGTCTATATATGTTTGTGCAGATTACTCAAGTCTATGGCTTTTATGATGAATGTCTCCGGAAGTAAGCTCCTTGCACTCTTCTGTTCGATGAGGTTCCAAGTTGAAAATCAAGATGTTATTATTTAGTATTCTTCATTGCAGCTTGAAGTTTGTAGTTTTGATATTACCAAATCTCATTGGCGCAACTGGTGAAGGTCATTTATAAACTTAGGGATTGTTTCATTTAGCCAGTTGAACCATACTTTTGCTATATTTCTAACCATCTAATTTTATCGATAGTATGCAATATGCAATATGGATGATTTTGAATTATTTAGAGAATAGTTTTAGGTCAAATTATTTTAAAAGGAGTATTGAATCCTTCTATTTCATCTACCTTAATTATTAGGTAACAGTTAACTTTTTATTTAGATGATGTGGTTGATTAAATTTAGTTAATGCATTATTTTCTTATTGTCAGGTCCTTTTGATATATTTACAAGTATAATGTATGCATGTGTATATATATAATTAGTAGAAGATTAGTAGTATTTGATAATTAATGGTAAATATTCACATTTTGACACCAAATTTTATTTGGGTCGTCTATATCCGACCTAATTATTTTCCCGCAAAAAATGTGATTTTGGCCCAAAAATATATTTGGGTCGGGCGATGGGGTCCTTAATAATTTCCTTCCAAAAAAAAAAAAAGGCGCCAAATATTATTTGGGTCGGGCGATAGGGTCCTTAATAATCTCCTTCAAAAAAAAAAAAGGCGCCAAATATTATTTGGGTCGGCTATCTCGTCCCTAATAACGGGTACCAAAAACTATTTGGCTCCAAAAATTTCCCGCAAAAAAAAAAAAAAATTAATTTTTATTAGGGTCGGCCACATCCCGACCTAAATGCTGTATTTGAGACGGTGACGGGGGTCCTAAAACTTTTAGAGTCGCATGTTATTTAGGACCCTCATTTCCCGACCTAAACGCCGACCTAAAAAGTATTTGGGACGGCAAATCGACTTTTTGGGACGGTAAAATACCGACCCTAATACCTATGTTTCTTGTAGTGTTTATTTTTTCCTTGAGTTCAACCGCTGTCTCCCAATGCACCTGACCCCCAATGCCATCAGGGCCCTTGTCTCCTTTATAACGGTTTGCAGATTCCTGGGTCATGAACCTACCTTGGCCGGGCTTTACGCTTATTACCAGAACCAGATCAGTCGTGGCATCCTGAGCCTGAAGTCTAGGAACTATTCTACCCGGACCTTCTCTCCCCCATCGAACAAATTTGACCAATGGAACCAGAGGGATATCTTGGTCATCGAGTCTATGTTTGGCTGGCCCTTCTCCAAACCCTCAAGTCCAGTGCCGATGAAGGTGGCCGCTAATAGTTATCCAGACCCCACTTCTGCCGATGGTATGCGCTGTGCCATAGAGAAACATCTGGCCACCTATCTAGACAGCGGGGAGGAGCCTGTATATAACGTGGGCGCCATCGTTGAATCCGAGCCCCTATTAATCTACTCGGGGGTGGCTCCTCGTAGGGAGGGCGCCCCACATGCCCCCAGAGTAGAAATAGAGCCCATGCCCCGTGACCCTGATTGGAGGGTGCACGAGTATTATCAATTTGAGGCTGATTATAAGACCTGCATGTTGGGCGCTGAGTGCGAGCCTCCAGAACTAATTGGTCTCTGACTCTTTATAAGTCTGTTGCAAATTTATCTTGCTTTTGATTTTTTCGAACTGCATTCTAACCATTTTTCTTTTCCTCCGCAGTAGATCCGTAAGAGTATAACTTCTGATGGCCCCTCCAACTGCCGCTCAGATGAAGGCCAAGAACATGAAGGCCAATAGGGAAGCTGCCTTGAGGAGGCAAACTGAGATGGGAGGACTCCCGGGCAAGGATAATATTGTGCCCATTGTCAGCAGGAAGACTGGGGAGCCTCTGACCAGCTCCAAATCTATCCCCACAACCGGGGAGCTGCCTCCACCCCCAAGGGGTCCTCCCCCTGCCCATGCTGTCCGGGCATCCTCTCCTGGTCGCACTATTCCTTTCGGGCATAGTATAGAGCCCCGGAAGAGGACTGAGAGAGATGCGGATCTTAAGCACAGGGAGAGGGCCTCCAAGTCCCAGAAAGTGGGGGACACTCAAGTTCGGGCCCCTACTGCTCCTGCCTTCGTTTCTGCCACTGCTCCCTCCATCGCGGGGACCATCTGCTCCACTGCCTATCCCATAGCTTCCTTGGCCACCCGCGAGGAGACATGGGCACTGAGGAAGAAGGTGGGTGAAGTGCCCGCCATCACAGGAGTGGATTTATATGCCCGACGCCCTACAATTGGCTGTGGGGATCGGGCTTATCAACAGGCTCTATGCCCCGGACTTCTATCAGAATGTGGCTGAGAAGGAGAACCCGTCAGCCTTGATGGGAGATATTGGGCTTGACCTCACCGAGGTAGGGACCTTTCTG
Source organism: Adenophora triphylla var. japonica (assembly GCA_022495995.1). Classification (NCBI taxonomy): domain Eukaryota; kingdom Viridiplantae; phylum Streptophyta; class Magnoliopsida; order Asterales; family Campanulaceae; genus Adenophora; species Adenophora triphylla. Next base: position 239,493 of record JAFEMH010001910.1, read on the forward strand.
CCTGTCTCTTTACTTAGCTTCTTGCATCACCATATTTCTGACTATCTTCCTCGCAGGTGGGCAACAAAGCTATGCGGCTTCGGGAATGCTGCGACAGCTTGACCGCTGAGTTGGAAAACAACACAAAAGACTTGGCGGGCAAGCTCCGCGAGCTGGAGCAGGCTCAGGAGAAGGTGGGAACCTTGAACTCCCTCCTCGATGCCAAGGAGAAAACCCTCTCCACCAAGGAGGCTGACCTGAAGGGTTTTCAGGAGAGGTTGACGGAGGTGGAGGAGAGCTTGAAAAAAGCTAAGGGGGAGAGGGATAAACTCCGGGGGAAGAGGGCAGAGTGGGAGCCCAGGAATGCCGAGCTTTACCAGAGGCTGGAGGCATCCAAGACCACCATCTCCACCCTGGAGGCAAAAGTTGATGAACTGTCCGATCAGCTGCTCCCCCTTAAGCAATTTCAGTTGGAGAAGGATGCCATACTGCTCGCCGCTAGGAAGGAGGCAGTGGAGGAGTATAAGAACTCTGAGGAGTTCAAGAATTTTCTGAATGAGGAGAATCTGGCTCAGTACGAGGCCGGGGTCCGGACACAGATCAGGAACTTCGCGGCCACAGGCAAGTTCTCCGTGCAGCAGTTGGCCGTGATCGGCTCAATAGTTGCTACTGACGCGGAGTGCCTGCCCGGACATGCGTTAGTTCCTCTATCCGAGGATGAGGTCAAGGGCTTGGATCTGGCCGCAGCGGCCTCCTTGCCTCCTGTGGCCGAAGTGACTGCCCTTAGCCTCATTGCCGAGCTGGACGAGCTGAGATTTGGGGAAAACCCGATACCCCTTGGGGATGCCATAGCTCGCGTTCTTCCAAACGGGCCTGCTATAGGTGATCTGTTCCCCCAGCGGGCAGCCCCCACTCCGGTCTCTGCTGAGCCTTCCTCTGATCCTATCACAGACTTGCTGGTGAATAGTCTTCCTTCTCCAACCCCGGCCTCCGAAGCGGGCACAGGGAGTGCGGCCAGCCGGCCACAGAGGACCCCAAGGACCAAACTCCTCTAGTTTAGGTTTTTTGTTTCCTTTGTTGTAATAGATGGTAGGATCTTGTAAATATTTATTTCTCATTAATACAAGCATTTTTCCCAACTATTTATCTTAATTGCTTGTCTTCTAGGCTGTTTTGAGTGTTTGCAATTTTCGAGTACCTTGATACTTGCATTCTTGCTTTTTCCAGCGTTTTTGACTTGCAACTAAACTTTATACTCTCCTTCTGCGGTCAAAAGCTTAGTAGGCCCTTTGCCCGCATTTTTTGAGTTTTCCTAACTCTTTATTCAAAATCACTTGGATTTTTCGTGAGAGTCAGCCCTATTTTTCTGTGATCGCGTTTGTTTAGCCTTATGGCAAATTTAGAGGTCTTGACCCCAGTTTGTCTTTTTAGCTTTGTTAAACTTGTTTGATCACTCTCATCCATTTACACTTATTCCCAGCCTTGCGAGCTGTGGTGTAAGTTAAAACCAGCCAAGGTAAGCTACTTTCATAGGGCATGTAGAATGTGGCCGTGAGGCTATTGTCTACGCAACAGAAGGTAGGAGCATATTTAGCCTAGAGGCCCTTTAATCCCCTGGCATCTGTATCCCCTTATTGGAGGTTCACGCTTTTTGACCCTTTATTCAAAACCCCCTTAGAGTTTTTTGTGAGGGTCTTGTGGCGATCATGTAAGCGGGCTTATATGTAGGCCTTTGTTACATACAGGCATGCGAGTAACGGCCCTAACGAGGTCCTTCGCGCAATTAGCTGGTCCGGACTTCAGTCTTTATCCCCACTAGAGTCCGTAGGTACGGGCATCATGGCCTTTGTACCTACGTTCATCTATATCCACTTTTTCTTGGTGGTGTCCCGCGGGCAGGACGCAGTATCCTCCCCACGATCGAGTACGGCGTAATGGCCTTTGTACTCCATATAGGCTTGCGGATCTTAATGGATCTTTGCGCATCGCAGGTAGGAGCTCATATGTTGGCTCTTCAACCTACCGGCATCCGTCATGGGCATCCACCTCAGCTTTTGAGGCTGGTGGGAAAGGCGTTATAACTATTTTTGCACCAAAATTTGATGGTAACTTCATACTTATATATATATAGGGGTCTATACTTCCTCCAAAAATTACAAAGATATCAAAAGAAGTACTTTCTGAGGTGATCGCTATTCCAAGCGTGTTTAAGCTCTTCTCCTTCTTTTCGTCGCACATGTAGGTACCCTCATGGTTAGAGCGGATGATTATCCCTCCCTAGTTAATATTAGGCGCCTCTGGGGATTTTAAGGGAATTTCGTAGAATTGAGGTACTTGTTAGTAAAAAATTGACTTACACAAAAAGTGGGCTTCGACTCGAGACGGGCAAGCCTCAAAAAAAAAAAAAAAAAAAAAAAAAAAAAAAAAATATGTAGGTACCCTCCTTGACTATTTTGGTGACCTCGTATGGTCCCTCCCATTTCGGGGACAGTTTATTGAAACCAGGTTGGGTCTCTTGGACCTCTACGCTTCTGAGTACCCAATCTCCAACTGAAAAACTCATCTTATTTACCCTTTTATCGTGGTGCTTCTTCGCTTTCTGCTTGTAGTTCACCATTTTTTCATATGCCCGCATTCTCTTTCCTTCGAGATCGTTCAGGTCACATCTTCTGTTTGCCTTGTTTTGAGACTCATCGAAGTATGTGACTCTGTACGAGGGTAGGGCAACCTCAACTGGAGCCATTGCCTCTGACCCATACGTGAGTGAGAAAGGAGTTTCTCCTGTAGAATTTCTTATAGTGGTGCGGACAACCCATAATGCGGTCTGGAGCTCGTCCAACCATCGTCCTCCTCGCCCCTCCAAGTTTTTCTTTAGGGCGGTCGGGACTAGCTTGTTCGCGGCCTCAGCTTGGCCATTTCCTTGGGGATAAGCAACTGCAGACTTACGGTGTTGCACTTTCATTCTCACGCATTCAGCAGTGAATTTTGCGGAGAACTGAGTGCCATTGTCCGAAATTATTGCTCGGGGGACCCCAAATCGACAATAGATGTGATCGCGGACAAAATTGATGGTATTCTCCTCGGAGATAGTGGCTAAACCCTTGGCTTCTGTCCACTTGGTAAAGTAATCCACGGCCACCACAAAGATACTTGATGTTTCCTCGAGCATTGGGAATGGTCCAATGAGATCAATCCCCACGTATCAAATGACCACGATGGTACAATCAAAGTTTGCTCTGTTGATGGTAGTCTGGGATGTCCGCAAATCTCTCGGCACTTATCACACTTTCTCACATATTCCCGCGCATCCCTTCTCATTGTAGGCCGAAGAATCCTGGAATTTGATCTTGTCGAGAGGGTGCGAGCACTGGATGTCCGCCACAAACTCCTTCATGAACCTCATAGAGTAAGTTAGTGACCATGTGAGTTTTGACACATCTCGAGCAAAGGCTTGGTGAATGATCGTCGAAAAGTACCCCATCGAGGACGAGGTATTTCGCGGACACCGTTCGATGGCTCTAGCCTTTGGATCCTCGTGAGGGTCTGCTTCTCGATGTAATCCTTGATCTCATCTACCCAAATTCCTTACTTGATCCTCAATATTGTTTATCCGAATCCGATCTATAGCAGTCTCTCCGTGAACTCAATCTGCAATCCGTCTCCAATTCAACAATTTCTTGATCGGTTATTCTGGAGAGGAGGTCTGCCTCCACATTGTCCTCTCGCATGACTTGGTTCAGCTCATAGTAGGTGAAATTTTTTATGAGGGTTTTTGCAAGGCCGCAGTACTGAGTTAGCACTGGATTGATAGTATCATACTCCCCCCTAATTTGATTAACTATGAGCTGAGAATCACTGTTGATCTCTATATTCTGAACTCCCAAGTCTCTTGCCAATTCCATGCCCGCTATAATTGCTTCATACTCAGCTTGATTGTTAGATGCCTCGAACTTGAATCTCAAGGTCCTCTTAAATTTCTCCTCGCAAGGTGCGATCAAAAGTATGCCCGCTCCACTAATTAACTTGCTCGTAGAGCCGTCCACGAATAAAGTCCATATTTCTTCTGGGCGCTCTTTTGGCTGTATAATTTCAGTGTTCGAGCTATCTGGGGCTTCTTCTGATTCTGCCCGCTTTCTTTTTCCAAGGTCGCTGTCCGCCAATTTAAATGATGATTCTACCACAAAATCAACTAAGGCCTGCGCTTTGATTGTCTTTCTCGGGGAGTAGGTGATCTGGAACTCAGTGAGCTCGATAGACCAAGCTAGCATTCTCCCCGAGGACTCTGATTTGTGTAAAACCTTTCTAAGCGGGGCCTCGGTTAGTACAGTTATAGGATGTGCAGAAAAGTAGGCTCTTAATTTTCGAGCAGATACAAGCAAGGCGTAAGCTAACTTCTCTATATTAAGATAACGCCCTTCTACGGCAGACAGTGCCTTAGAAACATAATAAACTGGTTTTTGGGAGTTATTATCCTCCCTTACAAGAACAAATGTTTCTCGCGTATCAAGAATCGCTAAAAACAGAAAAAGCTCTTCCCCGGGCACCGGGCTGCTGAGTAGAGGTGGTTGCCCGAGGTATGTCTTGACTTCTTCAAAAGCTTGATGGCACTCGTCGCTCCATGCAAATTCATTAGGCTTCTTCCCCCCTTTCAGAGTTTTGAAGAAGGGGAGGCATCTCTCTGCTGACTGCGAGATGAAGCGGCCAAGTGCGGTGATGCGACCATTGAGTTTCTGCACATCTTTTACGCAAGCAGGAGGTTTCATGTCCAGCAGTGCTTGAATTTTTTCGGGATTAGCCTCTATTCCTCGCTGGTTTACCATGAATCCAAGGAACTTGCCCGCTTTTACCCCAAAAGCACATTTCAGGGGGTTTAGTTTCATGTTGTTGCGGCGCAAGTTTTGGAAGGTTTCCTCCACGTCGAGCTCGTGGGAGTTTTCTTTGGTTTTTATAACCATGTCATCAATATAGGCCTCAAGGTTTCTGCCCAGTTGGTTTTTGAAGACCAGATTGACCATTCGCTGATATGTGGCTCCTGCATTTTTTAGCTCGAAGGGCATCATGGTATAATAGTAAGTCTTGCCTGCAGTGATGAAAGCTACGGAGCGGACATCTTCAGGAGCCATCTGGATCTGGTTGTAGCCGGAGTATGCATCAATGAAGCTTAATACTCTGTGGCCGGCTATAGAATCCACCAATCTGTCTATGCGAGGAAGAGGGAAGCAGTCTTTGGGGCATGCCTTGTTGAGATCCGTGAAATCAACACACATTCTCCACTTGCCGTTGGATTTTTTGACCATAACCACATTGGCCAGCCATTTTGGGTAGGTAATTTCCTCTATTATCCCCGCTTTGAGCAATTTTTCCACCTCTTCCTTGATCGCGATCTCTTTTTCCGGGGAGAAATATCTTGACTTTTGATGAATGTTCTTGAAGGATGGGTCATCATTGATTTTATGGAGGATCACGTCCTCACTGATTCCTTGCATATCCTCCACCCTCCAAGCGAACACATCGCAGTTTGCTCTAAGGAACTCGATGAGTATCCTTCTCTCCTCGCAGTGAATTTCCAGCCCAACCTTAACAATTTGCTCGGGGAAGTGGGAGTTTATTACCACCTTCTCGAGCTCGTCGTTAGGTTGAAGATCGCTGATCTCACGATTGTGCAAGGAGTCAATGATAATAGTTGGGGGGTTGACCTGAGCTTCGGTCAGTGTTGCCATGGAATATATGACATCACGGTCAATCTCTCCCTCAATTCCTCGATCAATGTATCCTCCCTCAATAGGGGCCAACTGTTTGGATTTTCTGCTCGTCTAGAGCTCCACCTTAGTGGTATGGAAAGAAAGCATGCCACTTGGAATGGGCGCCGGCACAAGTGCAAGGGCCTTTCCTTTTTTCAATTTGTCCTCGCCTTCTATCTGCGGGCAGGACGGCTGGCCTTTACTAGCTTTTCTCTTCTCCTCAAGTGCTCGGAGGAATCTCCCGGGCTGGTTCTTGATGGTAGCAACCCCGCCCGAGGTGTTAAATTTCACCCTTTGGTGGGGAACAGAAGCAACTATTCCCAATTCGGCCTGAGCAGTTACGCCGAGAATGGCATTGTATTGGGAAGGAAGATCGACCACCATGAAAGTGATTTTGGCCGTCTTCTGCATGGGCTTTTCCCCAATAGTTACTTCAAACACAATCGTCCCCTTTACTCCCACGGCGTGATTCGTGAAGCCCTCAAGCATGCCCGCATATGGAGTAAGATGCGCTTCGGTCATTCTCATTCCTACCAAGGTATGGTAGTAGAGTATATCACGGGCAGATCCAGTATCTATCAACACTCGGCCTATGTTTGCCCGGTTGATTCTCATTCTGAGGGCGAGCAGCTGAGTGGAATGAAAAAGGGAGGAGGCAAGTTCACTCCTTTTGAACCCAATTTCTTGCTCTTCCTCTGGAGCCATTGCGGGGATGGAAAAAACCTTCTCTAATGTTCGGATTTGGAGGGAGAGCTGTTTGTTGGAGGGGGGTTCCTCTCCAATGAAGTTTATATTGTAGTCACCCTCTTCATCATCAAAATTGTCTCTTTCCACCCTCTCGGGACCCCGCGGGTTTCGTGCCCGCTGCTGGTTATTGTTATTGTGGGCATTGTTATTGCCTTTAACCCACTTGGTTAGCTCCCCGTTGTTGATTTTCTGCTGGATTATTCGCTTCAGCTGGAAGCAGTCCTCAGTTCCGTGCCCGTGGTCGTTGTGATACTCACAGAACTTAAGCCTACTCCTCTCATTTGGCTTTCGAAGCATGGGGGGAGGAGGAGGAAAGTCTGAGGCCCTCATGATTACTACCCTTGGGTCGGTGAGCTCAGTGTAAACTGTTTCCTCTATTGTTTTTCGGAGTTTATCCGACCCACGTCGGTTTTTGCCCTGGCTGTTGGTGCGGGCAGGCTCTGGGGTGGTTTCCTGAACTTGTCTTATTCTTTCCTTGGCTGAAGCTTGGGGAGCGGGCACATGGGGTTCTTCGGCGGATGCAATGGCCGAGGCCCTCTCATACATTTCTTCCACGGTTTTAGGCCGGCCGAAGGCAAAATTCATTTTGAGGAAGGAGGAGCTGAGGCCGCCCTCAAAGCAGAGTCTGATGTCTCCCTCCTCTAGGTCCACAATCTCCTCGCTCACCTTCCTTAATCGAGATATGTAATCCTTTGTAGGCTCATTTGGGGCCTGCTTGACACGGACAAGATCTGTCTTTGGTCTAGCGGGCACCCCTGCCCTAGCAAAGGCATTAAGGAAGATGCTTCTAAACTGGCTGAATGATTGGATGGTCCGGGGCTTGAGGGCTAGCATCCACGATAAGGCCTTGCCCGTGAATGTTGCAGCCAATGCCTTACACATCACAGACTCATCCGAGGAGAATAAAGCCATTTGTCCCTCGAATCGTCCCATATGGCTTTTGGCATTCTTGGAGCCATCATAGGTGTCCATTTGGGGGGGGGGATTGCCCTTTTGAATTGGTGCCCGGGCGATCTTATCATTGAAAGCATCCATGGTGCGGCCACACCTCTGGGCGGCCTTTTGGTGGGTCTCCCACATCTCGTTCATAAACTTGATAAATTCCGGGCTCTGGTTATCAACCTTCTGTTTTTTAGCTCGTGGAGTCACGGCCTTCTCCTTGGCCGGAGCCAAGGGTCTGGCTTTGGACTTCGCACGTAGATTTGATTGGGCCTCTTCTCCAACCTCCTCGCTGTCCTCTACATGCACCATACTTCGCTTGGCCAGCTGTCCGTGATCAAGGGCTGGTTCAACCCGGTTTGCCCCCCTAGCTTGACTAGCAAGCGATTTAGGGAGAGCTCGTTGGGAGAACCTTTGTGACCCTTGGGGGAACTGGAGCCCGCCGTTGGCCTCTATCTCGAACATCTCCATCTGAGCATCAGCGACGGCCATGGCCTCTGCGATCAGCTTGGATTTGGAGGCCAGAATTTCTTGCCTCCTCAGGATGTAGTCAAGGCGGTGTTTTTTATAGGAGCTTGGGGAGTTTTTGGGCTATTGTTTAGTAGGGCTTGGGCTTTCTCAGCACGTGCCTCCTCGATTAGCCGGTGTATAACTCGTTGAGCTGGGGATTTTTGGGGCTGAGAGAGGGCCCCCCATTCTGTTGAAAACAGAGTTGGTTTGCTTACCTTTATTAATAGTGGAGGGTGAGGCTTGGTTATCCTCCTCTAGGGTCAAATGACCGGCGTTTTCCAATATTCTAGACATTTTTGGAAAAGAGGAAAATGACTGAAAGGAAGTGTCCTTTGACAGTCAGCTGTTTAGAATACAAGGTGTATCTGAAAACAAAGAGAAGACAAATGAAAGTCGATTCCCGGCAATGGAACCACTGATGACGCCAAGCTTTTCAGGGTCAGGAGCGGTTCAAGGATATCTGGCTGGATATATTTAGTGAATTGATGTACCTAAATCACAACACAAACAAGCACCGTTAAGGTCAAAGTTGGATGTTACTCCAACTCAGGCCCTCGGGTGTGAGAGTAAGAATACTGAGATAATAAGGCTTTGAATGCCTTGGAGTGTGTGTGTGTTTAGGGTTTTAGAGTAATAGGGCTTACTAAATATATTTGGAACTTACCTTGCCCAAGGGGACAAAGGTCTTCTATTTATAGGCAATGTAGTGGTGCTTGTTGATGTAAGCAATGAGATCAGCCCTATGGGGCACTTTGGTATTTGACCAGCTACACGTGTCCGCAGCTAATTGGCCCTGTCAGGGAGGGAATATTGGCTAGCTGCCAGGGCATAGGCCGAAAGGGACATGAGCCGTGTGGGCCGGCTTGGCGCATTAAATGAAATAGTAGGCGTTCGACCGAGCCGCATTGAATGCGTGATGGGGGAGCCGGCAACTTGCATGTCAGAGCCAGTAAGCTAACTTGCTCAGTAAGGCTTGACATTAACCGGGAGGCAGGTGAGATAACCGGGAGGCAGACATGAGCCCGCGGTCAACATCGTGGCCGCGGTCAAAGGTATTTGACGCGGGCACGGAAGACGCGGTCATGCCTCCTGCGGGCACCGATCCAGCGGTCAGGATCCTTGCGGTCTTCGATAGGGATAATGCGGGGAAGGACGCGGTCTTGACCTCAAGGGCCTATCTGTCCGCGGTCTTCCCCCCAGCGGTCTAGGAACTGCCACGTCACTGGTTCCTTGCGCCAGACCGAGCGCGGGCCCGGTCCAGTAGATCCGGGCTCATCAGAAACTAACATTTCGTATAGAAAAGTATACCTGATGCCGCTTGAGCTAGAGTTCTTTGGCTAATAAGATGATATATAGTTATTTGAGTGGCAAATATTAAAGAGATAATGGAACTTACCCAATCGAGAAGATAGAAACAATTATCTTTTGCCATGTAACTAGTGTTGGCTCTTCCGCTGACAATTTCTAACGCAACGACTCCATAACTATACACATCTGCTTTGTCAGTCAGGTAACCCCGCATTGCATATTCAGGTGCCATGTAGCCACTGAGAAACATAAATTTAATTACTTATTGTTCGCTCCCAAAAAATATTTTATATACTAAGATACGTAATCAACAACTGAAAATGGAAAAAAAAATTGTTTTAACTCACTACGTTCCAGCAATTCTGGTGCTTATATGAGTATTGTCCTCCTCGTCAAGTTTAGCCAGACCAAAGTTGCTATAGGTTGCTATAGATTCGGTCAAATGGATTTTGTTTGAATTAAATGGAAAATTACCTGAATGTAAATATCAAATATGCGCCTTCCAAGGTTGCTATAGGTTCGGTCATCAGTAAACATGATCTCTGCAAAGTGAAGCCTTACAGTGTAGTTTCCGTTAAGCATGCAGTAGGTATAATACGTCAGAGATAGGGGAGAAAGCCGTGCATTAGTGTACAGCCCAGAGTTATTCACAATACTGAGCTTCAAAGAATTTGACCGAATATAAGACTCGTTAAGGCGGTCGTCGTCCAAGATGATACAGGAGCGAGAGCGACCGCGCTCATGGGGGAGAGCGGCCGCGCTCAAGACAGTGACAACCAGGCAGCAGTTTCGGCCAAGATGCGCGACCGCGCTCGGAGGGAGGGCGACCGCGCTGAAGACGAGGAAGAACTGGCGTGAGTCTCGGCCAAGGTGCGCGACCGCGCTGGGCCTAAGGGCGGCCGCGCTCGTGACGGAGTTTTGAAGACTGATTTCGTTTTAATTACGGAAAATTCATTAGTTTTGGTATTTTATTGTTTTTGGGAACTCTTTTATTTGCTGCCTAGGTAGGAGTATAAATACTTAGTCTTTTTATTTTGGTAAACAACTTATTCATTATTGATTTTCAATTCAAAGAGATTTCTCTTTAATTTTCTGGTGGATTCCAGATTTGTGTTCTTGAGGATTCATTGCTTGTGAATTCTTGTGTTTAGTGCGCTAAACACGAATCGTATTGCTTCCGCGCTGCGTCAGTTGGTATCAGAGCAGGCCATATCCTGTCTTTTCACCATACTGAGGGATTATGGGAGATCAGGCTACCAAGGCTGATATTGAGGGGATTACTAACGCCATCGCTGCGTTGACGACACAGATCGCCGCGTTGGTTGCTGCTCAACGGGATCGGAATGATAATCGAGACCGTAGGGGTGAAGGAGACAGGGAAGAACCCGTTCGACGTCCTCAGAGGGCTGAAAATCGGGAAGAAGATGGGTCCAGTTCGGAGGAAGAAGTCGTGGAGGATGATGGAGAACAAGGTAACAATCAAAATCGCCATGATTATAGAATTAAGGCTGAAATCCCTTATTTTTATGGAACTATGGGTATAGAGGATTTTCTAGACTGGCAGACTAATGTCGATCGCTTCTTTGAGGTCATGGAAGTACCTGCTAATAAACAGTAAAGATGGTAGCGATTCGTTTGAAGAGTACCGTCTGCAGCTTGGTGGGATAAACCGGTAGTACGAGACGACGACAAGGGAAGGAGCCGCTTAGGACTTGGAGGCGGATGAAGCGCTTGATCTCCCAAGGTTTTTGCCCGCAGATTATGAGCAAATTTTGTATAAGTTATATCTCAATTGTGTACAAGGCAAGAGGACGGTTGATGAGTATACTACTGAGTTTCAGAGGTACACTGCAAGGGTGGAGATTGACGAGTCTGAGGAGCAGAAGGTTGCACGCTACATCAATGGTCTGAAGGGCTCAATACAAGACAAGATGGGTTTGCATCAAGTACGGAATTTGACAGATGCTTCTACTCTGGCCTTGAAAGCGGAGCTTATGGAGAAGTCGAGTACAAGGGTCTTTAATGCTCCTTTTCGCAAATGGAGTCCGCAAGGTGGTGCTGATGAAGGGAGTAACAAGGAGAAGGGGGCGACTAGTAGCTCTGCAGGGAACAGTGCAGCAGCAAGCAACCCGACAGGGGGCAAGGCGCCGGTACAGAAAACAGCAAATCCGTATGCCAAACCGACGGGAGATAAGTGTTTTCGCTGTCAAGGGTATGGGCATAGGTCCAACGTTTGCCCCAGTAGGAAGACTGCTGCATTCTTAGAGGAGGAAGATGAAGTAGAGGAGGAGGATGATGAGTATGCCGGAGCCGAGTTCGCAGAGGAGGAATCCGGAGAACATGTGGGTTTTGTTCTTCAACAGATGTTGCTATCTTCCAAGGACGAGGGGCAGAGGAAGAATCTTTTTCGTGCACACTGTTCCATTGCTAACAAGGTATGCAATTTAATTGTTGATAATGGTTGCACTGAAAATTTAGTTTCGCAGAAATTAGTTGATTTCCTTGGGTTGAAAACTGAGCCACATGAGAAACCCTATGGTTTGGGGTGGGTGAATACGGGTTCAGAACTTAGAGTGTCACGTACTTGTAGGGTTCCCATTTCTATCGGGAAACACTATAAGGAGGAAGTTGTCTCGTGATGTGTCAATATGGATGTATGTCATGTATTATTGGGTCGTCCATGGCAATACGATCATGATATTACCTATAGGGGTAAGGATAATGTGGTGTTGTTCAACTGGAACAAGCACAAGATTGCTATAGCTCCTGTTTCGCGGTTTGAAAAGCCGGTTGAGAAGGATAAGCCGGTGTTGATGCTTATTCGAATGAGAAGGATCTTGCCGCACTATTGAGGAGTCGGAGTATTTTTGCCCTATAGTCATTAAGGGGTTGTTGGGTTCTGCCGGTGTGGAGATTGGGTTGCCAAGGGACATTGAAGAACTACTTGCGTATTTTCGGGAGTTGCTATCCGAAGACTTGCCAAATGATCTACCACCCATGAGGGACATTCAAGATCGATTGACTTGATTCGGGAGCTAGCTTGCCAAACCTTCCACATTATCGCATGAGTCCTAAGGAGAAGGAGATACTTCGAGAGCAGATTGAGGATTTGCTGCGAAAGGGGTTTATTAGGGAGAGCATGAGTCCGTGTGCGGTCGGTTTTGCTTGTGCCAAAGAAGGGTAATCACGTGGCGTATGTGTGTGTGGACAGTAGGGCCAGCAACAAAATTACCATCAAGTATCGATTTCCTATTCCCCGTTTGGAAGACATGCTTGATGAGTTATCCGGTTCGAAGGTGTTCACGAAACTGGATTTGCACAACAGTACCATCGATTCGGATTAGGCCAGAGATGAGTGAAAAACAGCCTTCAAGAGCAAGGATGGCCTTTATGAGTGGCTTGTCATGCCATTCGGACTCTCGAATGCCCCTAGCACTTTCATGCGGTTGATGAATCAGGTATTCCGACCTTTTATTGGTTCTTTTGTTGTCGTTTATTTCGATGATATCCTGATTTATAGTAGAGATAGAACTGCACATCTCGATCATCTTAGGCAAGTATTGCAAGTCCTAAAAGATAATCAGCTCTACATCAATCTTAAGAAGTGTATTTTCTGCACCAACAAGTTACTTTTTCTGGGTTTTGTGGTTGGTGAAGATGGTATTCAGGTGGATGAGGAGAAGGTGAGGGCCATTAGAGATTGGCCAGCCCCAACTTCTGTCACTGAGGTGCGTAGCTTTCATGGCTTAGCTACTTTCTATAGGAGGTTTGTTCGGAATTTCAGTACCATCACTGCTCCTATTACTGAGTGTTTGAAGAAGGGTAAGTTTCATTGGGGTTTTGAGCAAGAACAGAGTTTTGCCCTCATCAAGGAAAAACTTTGTACTGCACCCGCCTCTGCCCTACCCGACTTTGATAAAATATTTCAGGTGGAATGTGATGCTAGTGGTGTAGGGATTGGAGATGTTCTATCACAAGAGAAACGACCGGTGGCTTTCTTTAGTGAGAAGTTAAGTGAGGCGCGTCAGAAGTGGAGTACTTATGATCAGGAATTCTATGCTGTTTTTCGGGCTCTGCGACAGTGGGAGCATTATCTTGTTCAGAGGGAGTTTATTTTATTTTCTGATCATCTTGCCCTCAAGTTCTTGCACAGCCAGAAGGTGATAAACAAGATGCATGCTCGATGGGTTAGTTATCTGCAGAAGTTCCCTTTCATTATTCAACATAAGTCCGGGGTTCAGAACAAAGTGGCAGACGCTCTGAGTAGGAGGGCTTCCTTATTACTTACATTGTCTCAGGAAGTCGTCGGGTTTGAGTTGCTGAAGGAGTTGTATGGAGAGGATACTGATTTCAAAGAATTATGGTTCAAGTGTGTGGACAAGCACCCGAGTGCAGATTTTCATGTCCGTGATGGTTTTCTGTTCAAAGGGGATCGATTGTGCATTCCTGTCTCATCATTGCGTGAGAAGTTGATCTGGGACTTGCATGGAGGAGGCCTTAGTGGGCACTTGGGGCGTGACAAGACGATCGCTAGCTTGGAGGAGCGTTATTTCTGGCCTCAACTGCGGAAGGATGCGAGTGCTATCGTCAGGCGTTGTTATGTTTGTCAGGTATCTAAAGGTCAATCTCAAAATACTGGTCTTTATTTGCCTTTGCCTATTCCTGATGATATATGGCTCGATTTATCCATGGATTTTGTGTTGGGTTTACCTCGTACTCAACGAGGTGTGGATTCTGTTTTCGTGGTAGTGGATCGATTTTCCAAAATGTCTCATTTTATTGCTTGCAAGAAGACCTCGGATGCCTCTAATATTGCAAAGCTGTTCTTTCGAGAGGTGGTACGTCTTCATGGTGTTCCTAAGTCCATTACTTCAGATAGGGACACTAAGTTTTTGAGCCACTTTTGGGTTACATTATGGCGTATGTTCGGTACTGCGTTGAATCGGAGTTCTACAGCTCATCCACAGACAGACGGACAGACAGAGGTTACTAACAGGACATTGGGAAACATGATCAGAAGTGTTTGTGGGGACAAGCCGAAGCAGTGGGATTTGGCATTACCGCAGGTGGAGTTTGCTTACAACAGTGCAGTCCATTCGGCTACGGGTAAATCACCATTTTCTGTAGTCTACTCATCGACGCCAAGGCATGTTGTAGATTTGGTACTGTTACCAAGGAGTCGTGGTGTGAGCTAAGCAGCTGAAAATATGGCCAATGAGTATGTGCTGTCAAAGAAGAGGTTCGGGCCAAGTTGGAGGCAACGGGATTGAAGAATAAAGCTGCTGCAGACAAGAAGAAACGGGTCAAAGTTTTCAAGGTTGGGGATGATGTTATGGTTTTCCTTCGACGAGAACGTTTTCCTGTTGGCACGTACAAGAAATTGCAACCTCGCAAGTATGGGCCCTTCAAGGTGACTCGGAAGATCAATGACAATGCATATGTGGTGGCTCTTCCTGATAACTTGAACATCTCGAATACTTTCAACGTGGCGGACATGTATGAGTATCACGCGGATGGAGTTCTTTATCCTGATGAGAACTCGGAGTCGAGTTCTTTGGAGGTGGAGGAGACTGATACAGGAGCGAGAGCGACCGCGCTCATGGGGGAGAGCGGCCGCGCTCAAGACAGTGACAACCAGGCAGCAGTTTCGGCCAAGATGCGCGACCGCGCTCGGAGGGAGGGCGACCGCGCTGAAGACGAGGAAGAACTGGCGTGAGTCTCGGCCAAGGTGCGCGACCGCGCTGGGCCTAAGGGCGGCCGCGCTCGTGACGGAGTTTTGAAGACTGATTTCGTTTTAATTACGGAAAATTCATTAGTTTTGGTATTTTATTGTTTTTGGGAACTCTTTTATTTGCTGCCTAGGTAGGAGTATAAATACTTAGTCTTTTTATTTTGGTAAACAACTTATTCATTATTGATTTTCAATTCAAAGAGATTTCTCTTTAATTTTCTGGTGGATTCCAGATTTGTGTTCTTGAGGATTCATTGCTTGTGAATTCTTGTGTTTAGTGCGCTAAACACGAATCGTATTGCTTCCGCGCTGCGTCACAAGAAATGACCAGTACTGCTAAATGCCCAGTTCGTTCTACTTTCCCTTCCACCACAATTTATATGGAGAGAGAACCAATGATACAAAACAGCTAAAAGGATTAGATTACTAACAACCAAAGAAATAGGAGATGATAGATGGAAGAAGATGAGAGATGCCGGAATCACAGCTTTAGCACACAATATAAATAAATATTCAATATCTATATAGTTTTTGTCCTAAGGAGGAAGGTATGGGAAGGGACTGAGCCAGAGACCTCATGTCCATCCCCCAGTTTATCATTAAGTCATTCCATAGTTATATTTAGATATCCTATCTCTCGACCAGTCAAACTGAAGTGTTTCTCAAGCATGAAATAATTCCACTGGAAAGACGAACCACGTAATCTATTGACTTACTCCGAGGACAATGAAAGTTTCTCAAGCATGAAATAATTCCACTGGAAAGACAAAGAGGAACACAGAAACAGCCAGCATGAGACCAAAAGAATAGTTGGAATACAAGAAACTCTACGAACGATAATTATTAGCCATTTCAATGGCGGAAAACATTATATAGGCCGGAACTTACGAATTGTGGCTCCTTGAAGAGCTCTCAAACAAGTTTCTACAGGCATAAAAGGAAAGTCAGAAGCTTGGAATGAACATAGAACACGCCAACCGATAATGTTGGTTATAGCCCAAATTTTAGGAGAGATGAAGTAATATTGCACACTTCGTTGTTGACATCCTAAGACCACATTTCCCTCGGTAAGATTGTTGTATGGAAGATCACTGTACATTTAAACATGATCGTGATCATCAAATATAGGATAGCCTGGTAAGTGGTAAGTACTTAAATCAATGACATCTTTAGCTCCATATGATCCACTTGCTTAGACAATTGTAGTACACACACACACACATATATATAAACTCATGAGAAATCTAGGCAGATAGAATTAGGTCTACAAAATAGTTCTATGCATTGTCTTATGATATCTCACATAATCCATGTAAGGTTTCACCACTGTCCCCAGAATTCTATCCATTTCTCTAGTTTATCATCGGATCGAAATGCACCAACAGGTTCTTACATCAACTCAAGTTGATACACAAGCTAAAGTAGTCATTCTCTGTGTGCGTGCATGCGCGCACACAGACATTCTGCACACTCAGGGGAAGTAAAAGAATTTGAGTCCAAAATTCAAATCTTGAGAACTACTACTATCGACTATACTTGGAACTCTATGTAAACACAATGTCCTGTATCAGTTTCCACAATGGATGAGTTGCTAATTTACTTTCTAACTCTCATGAGTGCATATGATTGAGTTAATTTCATAACAGAAAGAAGAAAACATGAACAATTACCCTGTATTCCAACACTTCACCCTCAACCATGAGCCACAATACCCCCCCCCCCTTTTTTTTTTGTAAGAAAACATTCCTGGGTAAGTAGGTAAAGCTTACGTCTTCAACGTTACATGGTTATAAGATAGTCAGGCCTTAACACAAAGTTAAACTTCAGAGATTCAGACTAACAGTTGCCTTTGAAACTCGTTTTCTGGGACCAAAAAGAAAAAGTGTAAAAGGAGCTGATAATCAAGAAATAACAAGAAAATAATGTATTTTGGCAGAAACAGATAAAAATTAAGGCAACATTAGGGATATCTATATATAGATACAAGAATAGTGAAGCTGCATTTCTCCCACAAGGCCACAACTGCCAACTCGGTAGTGACGACTTGAGTAGATTAAGGGTGCACATAAACCTAAAAATCAAATATTCCTAAAAATTAAGAATAACGGGTTTTTACAAACTCTAACGCTAACTCCTTCAAAAAAACCACTCTTGCGCCGCCAAAAAACCAGAATTGAACAGGGGCTCGCGGCTTTCTCTTGCGCCGCCGTTAAATCAAATACAGCATAAGGAGAGTACAACTTATTTTCTGGCACAATCTTGCTACTCAAAACTAATCCTAAACTTTGAAATTAGTATACTTTTGTTTAAAAGATTTTTCAAATCATGCAACGATTTTATGAATAAAAAGTGTTAATATTAGAGTCAATTAGAGTGCCAATATCAAGGTTAAGAAGTGCAAGTTTGAGTGTTCAAGAGTGCCAATGTTAGAATTAAGGAGTGCCAATTTGAGTATTAAAGAGTGTCGGTGTTAAGGTTAAAAAGTGTCGACGCTAGTGTTTGAAGGTGTCGGTTTATGTGTAAAAGAGTGTCGGTTTATGTGTAAAAGAGTGATCAGTTTTACAGTATTTGAAGGTGCCACTACTAGTGTTTGAAGGCGCTAGTTTATGTGTAAACAAGTGTAGTTTTAGTATTTTGAAGGTGCCACTACTAGTGTTTGAAGGTGCCAATGTTTGTGTTCCAGTGCTAGTGTTCAAAAATGCGAGTGCCAGTGTTTGAAGATGCCAATGTTTGTGTTCAAAAGTGTCAGTGTTAGGGTTCGAATGTGCCGGTGTTTGTGTTGAGCAGTGTCAATGTTTGTGTTAAACAATTTTTTTTCTTAAAAAAAAAACTAAGCAAAAATAGCATACATTAAAAAGTGCATTGACATTCATAAACACATTGACATTCATAAATACATGCACTGTCACTTATATATGCATTAACACTCAATTAGGGCACTCTCATATACACATTTACCGGCACTTAATCACGTACTAACTGACACTCAAGTTCTATTGAAGAAAAGGGAAGGAATTGAAGGTTGCATTAACCAACCCACGCCCAGCATATCCCAACTTCAATTTCTTATCTAAATTCAGATTCAAGTCTTTAGTCGAATGCTTCTTTGAAATCAGTTCTTTGAAATCAGTTTTGAAAGCTACTTTAATTTTGATTTAGTCGGAATACCGCATTCGAACCGTTGCAAGATTTCTCTTCCAAATCCTTCGCAGTGCAAGCCGGCACACGCGGAGCGTTGTTTTTCGGCCTTAAAACCCCATTCAAAAACAGATTTTTCCTAATATTTTGGAAAATTTGATTTTTTATCAGATTTTGGCATTCTAAAATGGGTCACGGATCCTAGCCCTCGGCGAGATATCAAACTTATAAAATTTCGGACGAGATTCAAAATTTTACACTAACTCACGCTCACATATTACCCTGTCCGACGCTTTTATACCCAAAGATATAAGACTTAAATTACTCTTATAACTCAAGGTATAAGAGTATTTTTCACAATTGTTCACTTTTTCTTACAAATATTAAAAAAGTCTCATGTTTAATTAATCTATTCGCTCATATATCCAAATGTATAAAACTATAATGACTCTTATATACAGGTATAAGAGTTTTTTTTCATAATTTTTCACATTCCAGCGGAGCGGAGGGATATAGGAAATTATGAGGCTCTGCACCCTCAAAGAAAATATTCTTACACGGAATAAGCCTATATATCTGTTAGGATCGCTCACCCATACAAGAAATCCTCAACAAGAGAAATCAAACAACACACAATACGTAAAGACAAAACACACAACATTTCGTGGTTTGGCTAAAAGCTTATTCCACCCAAAATATAACTTCTATATATTTCTTGATATTACAAGAATTGAGACACCCTCTCTCTAAACACTCTTGAATATCCTCAACAATCGCATACAAGCGTACAATTTCTCTCCCTAAATTGTAAACCTATGCTAACTCTCTCAAGTTCTCTCCAATTCTCTAACTAGTGAAGCCTATTTATATAGGGGAGGCACACCCACTTTTTCCCTTTCCTAACCGATATGAGATTACTATTCCTTCTCCTAACCAATATGGGATAAGTAATCTTTTTCTATTCATAATAGAATTTAGGCAATATTGGTCAAATTCCTAACAAATCTCCCATTGACCAAAATTTTCTAAAATTTCATCAACTCCAGAGAAGCGAACTCTTTTCCCAATCTTCTTCTCCTTTTTGCCATCACAAAAGGATCTTCCACGCAAGAATTGCCCCTCCAAATAGCAAATATTCCTCGCACCTTTTCTCCCTTGAAGAATCAAGCGCTTTTCTT
This sequence comes from Adenophora triphylla var. japonica, assembly GCA_022495995.1. Classification (NCBI taxonomy): domain Eukaryota; kingdom Viridiplantae; phylum Streptophyta; class Magnoliopsida; order Asterales; family Campanulaceae; genus Adenophora; species Adenophora triphylla. The sequence continues at coordinate 258,764 of JAFEMH010001910.1, forward strand.
TGTACACTTTGCACGTCTGTCTTCTTCCAACATATCGATAGCCACGAGATGTCAATACTCCTAGTGAAAGCAAATTTGCAGTCGCACCAGGAACATACTTCACATTCAAAGCGGTTTTCACAGACCCATCATAAAGCTTGAAGCGTACACTCCCAACACCTTCAATCTTCAATTTCTGCTCATTACCAACTTTGATTTCTCCGAAATTTCCCTCCGATCGCAAAGTGTCAAACATAGCTCGATCCTTACAAATATGCACCGGCATTGAATCTAGCACCCATTCAGACTTCTTCTCCTCAATCACATCAGCAGCAGCTATAGTTTCTGTCAAAAGAAAATCTCCATTATCACTACCACTATCAATCGTGTTAATGTTCTCTTCGTCGACCTTTTTCTTCCCTTTCACACCACGTAAACTTTTCAAATCATCACGAAATTGTGGGCAACACATCTGCATATGACCAGTCTCTCCACAGTAGAAGCACTCAATCTTACTCATATCTCTATCTCCCCTAGATTGAGACCTTCCTCTTCCTTTTGAGCCACCACGATTATAATTTCTCCCTCTTTCAGAACCTTTCGCAACTAGTACTCTGTCACCATTGGAGAAGCTATCACTCCTCGTCATACTTTCATTATCCCACAACGCCTTAACCACATCATCAAGTGTTAAAGTAGTCTTACCTGTCAACATCGTCTGCACAAAAGGCTTGTAGGACTTGGGTAATGAAGCCAACAATAACAAAGCTTGCTCCTCATCTTTAATTGTCTCATCAACATTAGACAATCGACATACTAGTTGACCGAAAGAATTAATATGGTCATGCAAATTACCCCCTTCATCAAACTTCAAACAATATAAATCCATCTTTAAGAACAAGAGATTAGTCAATGATTTAAACACATAAATACTAGAAAGTTTCTCCCAAATATCCCTCGATGTTTTCTCCTTCAAAACACTATATTTAATTTCAGGAGCAAGTGCTAACCTTACCGTACTCGAAGCCCTCTTCTGAATTTTAGCCAAATCCACGTCTTTCATCTCATCCGGCTTGTTCTCTTCCAAAGCTTCATCAAGTCCTTGTTGAACCAACACATCTTGGATTTTCATCTGCCATACCGTGAAATCCATCTTCCCATCGAAGGTCGGGACTTGATACTTCGATACCCCAATATCCATATTCCTCAAAATATGAATTTCTTCAAACTGCTGCTGCTGTCCGGATACAATTCCCAATGTCTGGGACCTTAAAATCCAATCTCCACCGTTCAGATTTAATATCTATTAGTCCCGAAGCTACTCACCAAAAATCAGCCCGATCCAACGGTAAACGAACGCTCTACGTCAATTTTTCTACCGCTGCGCTGAAAAAAACGTTCCAGAAGATGGCAAGAGCATTTATGTTGGCTTTGTTGTTGGTATTGTACTTGGAGTAGCAATTGTCATATTCCTGGTTCTTGGTCTGTTAGGATCGCTCACCCATACAAGAAATCCTCAACAAGAGAAATCAAACAACACACAATACGTAAAGACAAAACACACAACATTTCGTGGTTCGGCTAAAAGTTTATTCCACCCAAAATATAACTTCTATATATTTCTTGATATTACAAGAATTGAGACACCCTCTCTCTCAACACTCTTGAATATCCTCAACAATCGCATACAAGCGTACAATTTCTCTCCCTAAATTGTAAACCTATGCTAACTCTCTCAAGTTCTCTCAAGTTCTCTCCAATTTTCTAACTAGTGAAGCCTATTTATATAGAGGAGGCACACCCACTTTTCTCCTTTCCTAACCGATATGAGATTACTATTCCTTCTCCTAACCAATATGGGATAAGTAATCTTTTCCTACTCATAATAGAATTTAGACAATATTGGTTAAATTCCTAACAATATCTACATGATTATAACATCTTGATATTTTATTGTAACGAAAAGGGAACATCACCCAAAGGCATGGCCTACCTAGTAACAGATTCAAAGAAGGATATTTAGCAATGAATTTGAACAACACAAACAAGATAAGATCTAATCCTCTGGTAAAACGGCCAAAATTTCGCACCTTGTTTTGTCCAGAATTTTGATTATTGGAGGATGCGTTCATCAATGTCTCCGACACCGACGTTGTGTAGGGGTTTGGGGTTTTATTTGATTTTGATCTGAGCATTTATTTGTGTGTGGGCTTTTGAATCTAGCATGTATTTTTATTGAGAATGATTTTAGGTGAGGGGGCCTCATGTAATTAAAATCTAAGGGCTCGTTTGGTTGCCGGATAAGGATTAGCAGTATTATTAACGAAGGGATTATTATGAAAGGGATTAATAATACTTCCCAGAAATCAGTATAATTAGTGAGAGGATTAAGACATAATCCCAATAAATCGACTTAATTGTCCGGATGCCTAATTTACAACCAAACGCCCTCTTAATAAACCTTATTAATCCTGATGAATGTTATCCCGTCTTAAGCCTCCAAACCAAACGGCCCCTAAGAGTTTTTTTTATTATTATTATTTTATTTTCAATGTTACAAAAAAGAGTGCTTGAGCTTTTCGCTTAAAAAATCACAAAATGGTCTAGTTTTCTTTTAGGATACGTTTGGCAACCTCAATTCCAAGACTTGAATTTGGAATTGAAAGAACAAAATAAATTTTGTGAAACTAATTTAACTCTTTCAATTCAAATTCAATGAATTGGAATCGAGTTGTCAAACATACCGTTAGGGTAGAAAAAGATGGGACTATATAGTCACAAATTTATTTTGAATCTACCTTCAATTTAATTGTGTCCACAAGTTTTGCTTAACATTAAACGGAGTAAAAAAAGGATTAATTCCTCCTTATTCACACAGTCCAAATCAAATTCCATCAAAATCCAACTGAAATCAAAATTCCCTTAAACCTCGAAAGTCGAGATTAAAATTCATCAAAAACCCGTTGACAGTCCTATACCACATGGTATAGGACCTTTTTTCAGTCTTATACCATATGATATATGACTTTATTCCTTAGTAATTTTTTCTTTTTATTATTTGTTTAGTCCTATATCAAAAAAAAAAATTTTCAGTCTTATATATCAATGGTATAGGACTTTTTTTTTAGCCTTATACCAATGATATAAGACCAAATTGTATTATATTTTTAAGAAAAATATGAAAAATGATGAAAAAAATATTCTCATACTTAGCTATAAGAGTATTTTTAGTCTTATACCTTTAGGGTATAAAACTAAAAATATGATTTTTATTTAATTTTTTTATAAAAGTGAAAAAAGTGCAAAAAAAATGGTCCTATACCACATGGTATAAGACCTGACGGGATGCTATAGGAGTGACGCGGGTTTTGATGGGATTTTAATTTCAAATGGGTTTTGGTGGGATATTGATATGAGTCATGGGTCTTAGAGTCCTTGGCCCGTAAAAAAAAGGAAATGATAATTTAGAGTCCAAAGTTTAGTGGGTGTGTCAATCACGGTCTGATGTTCCATTTTTTGTCAATTTAGGATGCAAAGTTAACATCATTAGTCAGTTGGGAATTTTGGACGGAATTAAATAAACATTTGTTAATTTAGGGTACAAAGTTTAAAAGGTATGTGCCAAAAGGCATATGAGTTAACAAATTTTTCTAAAAGTTCTGTCAAATAAAAAAACTTAACTAACTAACGTTGTTAATTTTATATTCAAAATTGAAATATCAAATCTCAATTGGCACACATTCCCGTACTTTGGATCTTAGATTGTCGGTTGACCTAAAAATAGCAAGACTCATATTTTATAACAGAATGAGAAAAAAAAAAAAACCATAATTGTGGCTTGTTTTACCTAGGAAAAATGCAAAAAAGAAAATCCAACTATTCATTTTTTTTATTTGATTACTAAACTCATTTTTTTTTTTTTTTGCAAACAACACATATTTAAGTTTAACTCATTTTTTCTGTCTAAAGTCACTTTCACTAACTACATCAAGTTTTTCCGCTATCTAGGGTTGTCAATGTTACAGATCAAAACTCCTCTCCTCTATGCGATGCGCCCGCCCCACTAAAGCCAGGCGTCCGCCTCAACTAGTTCCTCCCGTTGCTTCAGCCTCTGTCTCCCTGGCGCTCGCCTCACTTCATTGCTTGCGCCCGCCTCGCCTGCCGTTGCTGAAGCCAGCCTTGCTGCCTCCCAGGCGGCCGCTTCCCTCCACCTGGTGCGCCCGCCTCATACCACTTCCAACAGTCAGTCAAAGTCTCTTCCACTTCAGTTCTCTCTTATTTTCAAATCAATGTATTATAGAATTAGAAACTGACCTTGGATGTTTGTATATATATCTACATTATTCATTGAAATAAATTACTTTGATCAAACATTTACATGGTATCGAGCATAACCGATCATCTCTATAAAACACCGATCACTACCACCCACCCATCTGTTGTCATGGCAAACCCATCTTCCTCCACCATTCCAAACTTGGCCGAGCCTAACAAACCAATCCTCTTGGTAAACTTGTCTCAGTGCAAAATCCTCACACCACTCACATACCTCTGTTGGTCATCCCAAGTCGAGTCACTACTCTTCGGTCTTGATTTGCTAGGTTTCGTCGATGGCTCCGACCCTCCCCCAACAGCCACCATCAAGATCGATGGTAAAGACATCCCTAATCCAGCCCTAACCACTTGGAATAGGCAAGATCGCCTTATCCTCAGCGCTCTTCTTGGAACCTTAGACACTGCCGTCGCACCACTAGTCTATCATGCCAAAACCTCCAACCAAGCTTGGACCACTCTCAAAAACACCTACGCCAACCCTTCTAGAGACCATATTCTCCAACTTAAGGATCACCTAGACTCCATTACCAAATCATCCTTAACCATAACCGAGTATATGCAATCCATCAAGTCTTGTACGGACAAACTTGCTATCCTTGGCAAACCCATGGACACTGAAGATGTCATTGCCAAAATCCTAAAGGGCCTTGATTATGAAGCCTATAAACCCATCATAGACTCTGTCCGTGCTCGAGATAATCCCATCTCTTTCGAAGCCCTCCACGAGAAGCTCATTCACCATGAACTCACCCTTAAACAAAACTCTGCAACCTCCAGCTTCCCTATTTCTGCCCATGTCGCCCACACCCACCACTCCTCCACCTCTCGGCCCTTCTCTCATCGCCCAACTCCCTCCTTATTGCCCACTCCACCACCTGCTTGCCGAAACCCTTCGGTAGCACCCTTGAAGTCAAATGCCAATATTGCGGACACATCGGTCACGTAATATCCCAATGTCGCCAATTTAAACGCGACTACCCCAATGTGACCTTTCCTCCTCCCTCCTTTTCCAATCGCTCAACCCGCCAAAACACCACCCAACCCCGAGCCCACACTTCTTGCCGCCCGTCACCCCACTACCCAAACCTCTTGGCTTGTTGACAGCGGTGCCACCCACCACATCACCAACGATCTTTCCACCCTCTCTCTCCACCACCCTTATGATGGCAGTGACGATGTCATTATTGGGGATGGTTCGTCCCTTCCTATTTCAAACATAGGTTGTTTCTCTATTCCTTCCTCTAATTCTGTTCTTCATTTTAACAATGTCTTGCATGTTCCACAAATTTCTCATAACATCCTCTCTGTCTCTCAATTTTGCAAAGATAATAATTCTTATATTGAGTTCTCACAATCTTCCTTTCTTATCAAGGAAATCTCGACCCAACGCATTCTCCTCCACGGAACAACTGATCGTGGAATATACCTATGGCGCTCCTCATCTCCTCAAACATTTCTAAGCACTCTGTCTCACAAATCGTGGCATCATAAACTAGGACACCCCTCCCCATCTATTATCTCCCATTTGAACAATAAATTTTCTCTATGTATTCCGTTCAGTTCAACTACTACATGTAACCCATGCAATATCAATAAAAGTCATAAACTTCCTTTCTCCACATCTACTCTACAATCTCATGCTCCACTCGACCTTGTGTTCTCCGATGTGTGGACATCTCCTTTATACTCCTACGATAATTATAAATATTATGTAATTTTCGTAGACCACTTCACAAAATACACCTGGTTATACCCTTTGAAAAATAAATCTGACACCTTCTCTACCTTTCATCGCTTCAAAGCAATAATCGAAAAATACTTTTCCCGTCCAATAGTTCAATTCTTCTCCGACAATGGAGGAGAATATCTCAAACTCACACCCTCACTTATTCAAGATGGAATCTCTCATCTCACCTCCCCACCACACACTTGTAAGTACCCCAATCTGGATCACTCCCTTTCAAACACACGGGAAACACCGTAGACTCATCCACGCAGTCTCAGAGACCTCTCTCACTCAAAACCCTCTCAAAACCCTCTCAAACCCCCAAACAAACCAAGGGAGGAGCCTTTACGGGATAAAAGGGACAAAAGGACCTTTTGGGAATTTTCGGGAAATCGGAAAAGCAATTAAGGTCCGTACGGACCTCTTTGTTTCAATGATTACTAAATCCCCTTAAAGTCCACAATATTCCCTCAAATCCGGAAGAAATGATGACTTCCTGCAGAGTTGGTCCGTACGGACCTCTTTGCATGCAAGATGGTCCGTACGGACCTTATTGCATGGGGGACATCATCATTCCGAGAATATTCTCCATCATTGCGGATTCCCTCAAATCGAGGAAATCCAAAATTACGGATAACCAAGAAGGTCCGTACGGACCTCTTTGCTCCGAAATTTTTACTATAAATAGAGGGCTCCCCCTCCTCATTTTTCACACCTCCCACTTCTCTCTTCCTCCCTAAGCCTTCGGCTCCCCTTCTAAGACCTTTCGAGGCATTCCCGGCCCCTTCGGATCCTTCCGAGGCCTTCCGAGCTCCACTTGTGGTGCTCAGAAGCCTCCCCGAGCGCTCCCGAGACGCTCCCGCGCTGCCCGAGGCACTCTCGAGGTACTCTGAGGCCCCTCGTGGTACTCAGAGGCCTTGCTGGTCTTTCCACGGTGTCCGGCTCTTTCCAGAGTCAAACCGACGATCCCAAACCACGCCGAAACTGCCCGAGTGACTCCACGCCACCGCCAGCGCACGCCGAACCTGCGCGAGTGATCCCGACGATCCCCACGCACGCCGAACCTGCGCCCGACGCAGCCTACAACCTCAACTCACGCCGAAACTGCGTCGCGGACAACCGGTCCCTCCCGAAGCAATCCCGATCCATGCAGGAACGCTACTCCGACCTCAAACACTATTCCCCAGCGGAAGACAGACACGAACCAACATTGGTAAGGCTCCCTTCCCATACTATTTCAATACATTTCCATACATAGCATACAATGTAGACATCCGATACAGCATGCATTTTTAAAAGCACACACACACACACACAACATTTAAAGGATATTAGGGGTATCCGAAAGACTCGTTTTACGAGGCTACTCGGGTGAGCTCTAATATTCTAATATTCTCTTCCCGGGGAGTCATCTGACCTCCGAACTCAAAATCTCATCACACAAAAACAGTTTAAAATTATCTTTAAACTGATGCCCTTTTACAATGTTTTGGGCTTAATAAAAACGGCGTGGCGACTCTACAAAATGCGAAAGCAAAACGGCGAAACACCTCCAACACGCAACCCTAAAACGGAATGAGCCGGATGCGGGGCGCGATTGTCTTTGCCTCTCGGATCCGGGCGACTTCCCGAACAGCGACGAATGCGAGATGCCGGGGCTCCGCGCGCGAGCCGGATCCGGGTAATTTCAGTTGGCGACTCTGCTGGGGAATTTTTGTTTTAAAAAACTTTTAAACAAAACAAAAGATTTTTAAAACGATGATGAGGGTCAAACTTTCATTTTACCCCTTCCTTTAACTGTTGTGTGTGTGTGTGCACGTGCTTCGTTTTTATTTTACAAAAAAATAAAAATACCAAAAAAAAAATGCATCAATATACATACGTGCATACATTTAAAATTCTTCAAAAACTCTGTTTTACTCGGAAAAGAATTTTAGAGACCGCACACTACGCGCCTTGCTGCCTCGGTTACACCGCACTCTACTCGCTTCTTTGCCTCGGTTACACCGCACGCTACGCGCCTTCTTGCCTCGGATACGCTGCACACTTCTGACCCTTAACCCGGAGTGGTCTCGGTTGCGATCCGTTTGGTCTTCCTAGGCCTCTTGGGCGCGCACGGGATCATTCCAAACATCCCATCCTAGCCGGCGTCAACCCCACACGTTTGAGTCTTGAGTCACACTTTGTCCAGGACTCGGTTGGTTTTTACCCGGTCCATGTCATACGGCTGGATACATATACCATGCCGGCCATTTTACGAGTCAAGGCTCGGAACTCAAGATCCCTTGCGCAAGCAAAGCGATGAAAGGTCATGCTAAAATCTTGACCTCGATCTTGATTTCGAAGCTACACCCAGAACGATGTTCCGTCCCGGATATACATCCATGCTTGCATGACACCATGTCATCACGCCTTTGATACGTCGGCCATGACGATATGACCCGGCCAACGCCTAACGTCACGAGATCCCTTGCGCAAGCAAGGCAAAGAGAAGGTCATGCCGAACTCTTGACCTGATCTTGACTCGGTGGCGGCTCGGTTCACTATTCACATGGCTAACGCATCAAAACGAACATGACAGGCTCGGTCCTTAGGTTCGATTTTTCTTTTAGGCCGGTGGAAACCGCTTGCACTATAGGACCCTCGCACAGGGCTGTCCGCTGGGATGTCGAAATACGGGTGCAAAACGAGGGGCTTATAGCCGCACGAGATGGTCTCCGGCGGACCCGGGATCTAGCATAGTTGCGAAAAAGAAGAGCAATCTTTTCCAACCTACCTAGGACTACGAGAAAACATGTTTTAAGTAAATTAAAACAACAAAAAAAAATCAAAAATAAAAGAAACGGAAACCGCATGCCACGTGAGCTTTCCCCTTTTATCCCGTTAGGCCATTCACGTGTCTAAACCTTGCCCGTCACCCCCTCCAATGAACCGAGAGTGGTTGAGAATCCTGGAAGCCGCCTTTTCGGTATTGAGGTCACAAGGTCCGATAGCCCTTCCGGTTCAACGGTCCGCACCGTCCAATACTCCCCCGTGACGGGATCAACGGATAACGGTGAGGGAAACGGAACCCCGCCACTAAGGAATCTCCGTGACAATGGAGGAGGTCTTTGCGAGCCTTGAAGCCATCAAGAAGCGCCAAGAAGAACGGCAAGCCTGGATCGTCGACACCTTGCGTCTTCGAGGAGCAGTTGCGGTTCCCCAACGATGGAACCTTTGTTCTCATAGAAGACGAAGACATACCGGCTCCCCGGTTTCTCAAGCTATCGGCGGGTCCCGCCTCCGCCAAGCTACGAGATCCCGGCAACGCAAAGCGGCTCTCGCTCAAAGCTCCCCTCCGGCATCGGTCAAGCGGCTCAGACATGCTGCCTCGGATCGATCGGTTTCCGGCTCACGCACATCAAGCTCGGTACCAACGGCACACATACGTGCTGCTCCGCGGATCCCGGTGCATCTCGGTATCCCCGAGGATTCAATCCTTTGCCTCTATACGAGCCTCGCAATCACAATCGAAGTCCCCATTCTTACCGGGGACGGGCATCCCGAGCGGATATCCCGACATCTCAAGTTTTCCACCTGCTAGCACGCCATTGGGGCTAACGAATCGTTTCCCAGGTTCCCAAACACGACCCTTAGCGGACCTGGCAATCACGCCCTCAACTTCAACACCCCGGGGTATGGGTTGGTATACACTCAACTACCTCCCCAAGACTCCCGAATGGCGATCCCATCGGCCCAATCCACCTCCATCTTCGATTTCCGTCCACGACAGCAGTAACCCACCTCGGGCAGTGACCCTCACATGGCTTGGTTGATCGAACGGATGAAAGACATGCAAGGCAAGCTAGCTAGTTCTCGGAAGGACTCCCTCCCGCCTACCGATCCGAACAAAGTGGTCCCTCTCCCTCCAAAGTTCGGGATGCCGGAAATGGAAAAGTTTGACGGACAGAATGCCCAAAACCCACATCGACACCTACGTCCTGGGTATGAGAGCCAAAGGGCAACCCCTCAACGGATGGCGGATCATTTTCGGCATTCCCTCAAATCCACAAAGCACTAAGGTGGTTCCTCAATGTGAAGGCGAGAAAACCGCTCCACGTGGGATCGGATTAGTGAAATCTTCCTGGAGAAGTACCGTGCCAATCTTGAATGGGAAACAAACCGCCATGACCTGCAAGCCACCGAACAAAAGGATGACGAACCGGTGGGCGAATTCTACAAAAGATGGAACTGAAGCTAAGCGAGATAATGGATCCACTTTCCAAAGAAGAGCGGATGGACATCTTCCATTCCTGCCTCAAACCATCTTTGAGGACTTTGATCAGCCACCATTTCTATCCGGATCTCCGTGCCATGGTCAACGCCGGACAAAGTTTGAAAAGACTCGAGTCTTCAAAAGGCAACGGCAACCCCTGCCTCGTCTTACCGCTATCGAACAAACTGGCAACTTCAACTCCTGACCAAAGGAAAGGAAGCGGCGGAACAGTGCACTACATTCGTAACGGAGCTCAAGTAAACCGCGATCGGGCGGCCCCAAAGAATAGCAACCCCCTCGCTTCCCACGGTTCCGGCATTTTGATAACCTGGAAATGCCCTTGGGTCAAGTATTTGAAGCTTTGGTGAAGCGAAATCTTCTCAAACCACTCGAGAATTTCCAACCGAAGACCCTCAAACCCAACATGGATATGAGCAAGCACCTGCGCCTTCCATAACTACCCCGGCCACACCACCGACAATTGCTTCGTACTCAAGCGGGTGATTCGGGGCTCATTGAGGAGGGAAAATTGGAACGCCCCGTGGTCCCAATACCATTGGAAATCCATTCCCAGGCAGCGGGGGTAAACTCAATAGCCATTGACGAAACCCCAAGCGAGAGCGAGACTCCCTGCAATTTCCGAGACCGTCGGCATGCTTTGTCTCGCTATGGCTAGGAGCGTGAAACAAGAGTCAAAAGGTCTCGTGACCGGGAATTCCGACAAGAACGCCCAAGGGCCACTGTCTCCCTACGATCTTTGCCCCGGCCCAAGGCATACAAATGGTTGGATCGAACGTTCCCCACGAGACGAGGCGAGTCCAACGGTAGCACGGGAAGCGGTTTAGCCTTCACAGACGATGACTTGCCAATATGTGAGAATCGGCACAACGAAGCCCTCCTCATCCTCATAAAGATAGAGATGTTCTTCCTCCCGAACGTCTTGATTGATAACGGCTCCGCATCAACATCATCGCTTTAAGCACATTGAAACGACTCCGCATCGACCGTTCTACGATAAGGCCTTCACCTCGGGTAATCCAGGAGCCTACGACTCCACATGCCACGACCAATCGTAGGAGTCATCAACTTGAGGATCAATTCGACGTACAAGCTGGAGTCGGTAGAGTTCCAAGTCGTGGAAATCAAACCCACCTTCTCTGCCTTGTTGGGACGGCCTTGGATACATCGGATGAAAGCGGTATCATCTACTCTTCACCAATGCGTGAAATTCATCAATGCCAACGGAGCGATCGAAGTGATCCGCGGAAGCGGTGCAATGGCAAGTGCTTGGCCAGCAAGCTATGACCCGAAGAAGGTCCCGACATGACCGAATACTCTTCCCGAGATGATTCTCCTACCTGTCCCGCTACGAAGTGGATCCTTACATCCACGCTCTAAGCCGCGACGAGCCGGAAATTGAAGAACTCGTGGGTCGGGATGACAACTCTCGATATATGCGGCGTGAAGAATGCTTCGAGAGAGGATCAAGAGATGGATGCCCTAATGGAGATTGATCGAGGAGTAGACCCTTACTTCGCCGAAAACCCTCTTGCAACCGGCTCATCACCGATCCTCCGGTACAAGACAACCCTCCGCCGACACTCTCGGATCTTACGGGGACAGCCATCACGGCTTAGTTCAATTCAACATTCCGGTGTCCGACTTGGACGAACAATGGCGCAACCTCCTCCAAGGCTTAATCGGGGAAGGTGATATAGCATGTCCGCTCGAATCGAGACATTGTAAACGTCGTCCAAGCAAAGATCCCGGATAAAGAAGCGGATTCTATGAAAGTGATCAACATCGGCAAGAATCCACTCCGAATCGGCGAATGCTTCGCCCTCCTAGAAGTAGCCCTCGGCGACTTCTATCATCAAAAACCCCCAAGGACCGGTGGCAACACTAATGGAGGGACATCATCGGGGAGCGGCCAAAAACCTCCGCGATACGGTTTGAAATCGAACCGCATGCAAGCTACTTTCCGGGACTCATGCCAAGGGAAGATTGGCCACCTAAACCAACACCACTCCCTCTAGAGCTACGACCATCCGAGAGTAATGAAGCTGGTCCAATCCCTCGTCGCCTATAGTCTAGCTTCGAGTCTTGTTGTCTGTCTATTCACATCTTTTGAGTCTTTTGACGGCTTTACGCCCGACGATTGTGAATCTTTGGTCAACAATGTACGATCTTCACGCTTTCAATAAAAGGTCCGACCTTCCTAAAAATCATTTCATTGCATCTTTAACAAATGATGACATTAACTAATCAAAACAGCTTAAATTCATCTATACAAAAGGCAAACACATTAATTAAATAAATGCATCAAGCAAACATTTAAGCATGTTGTCAAACGAGAGAAAAACCGGGCCCAAGCCGCCGAGAAGGTTTTAATCACAACAATTTGCAAGATTCTTGAAGAGCCAAAGAGACGCAAGTCCAACGCCGTTTCCGGCCACACCGGATTTTCCAATACCTCAAGAGCGGGAAACCACCTTCATGAACAAGGAAGGACAACACACGAAGGGGTCAAAACCAAGAGCATCATGGCCACTAAAACGCCTTGCCTCTCACTTCGTCATCCTCGGGGACATGTTATACAAGAAACGCTACCATGGGCCACTCCTACGCTGCGTCAGCCAAGAAGAAGCGAACAAGTTCATGAACGAAGTCCACAACGGGGCTTGCGGTCCCCACATGAATGCCAGAGCCCTGATGCAAATCATTCTCAGGATGGGCTACTCTTGGATCTCCATGGAAGCGGTGCATCCACTTTGTCCGAAGAGCCGCGACAAGTGCCAACGGTTCTCCAACCTCAATCATCTGCCGCCCCACGATCTCTCTTGCATGACTACACCTTGGCCCTTTGCCACTTGGGAATTGACGTCATCGGGAAAATCGCTCCGCCCGAGCGGCCAACGATCACGAGTTCATCTTAGTAGCCATCGACTACTTCACCAAATGGGTCGAAGCCAAGTCCTACAAAGCACTCACCTCCAAGAAGGTCGCGCATTTCCTCAAGGAAAACCTCATCTGCCGATACGGCATCCCAAATGAGGTCATATCAGACAACGGCTCACACTTCGAAGGGAATTCGACTGCATCGCCGGGCCGAATTCAAGATCACACGTCACAAATCTTCTCCCTACCGGCCACAAACAAACGGCGCCGTGGAAGCGGCCAAACAAAACCCTCGAACGGATCATCCGAAAATGACCACCCGAGGACGAGATTGGCCCGAGAAGCCGCACCTTGCACTTTGGGGCTACCGCACATCAGTCGAAACGGCCACGGGAGAAACCCCATTTGCCCCGACGTACGGGATGGAAGCAAGTCCTTCCCATCGAGCTAGAAATTCCCTCACTCCGAGTCTTTGCTGGAAAATGACATCAACGAAGTCGAATGGCTCCGGCCGACATGACGAATTGGCTCTGCTAGACGAGCGACGACTAAAGGCCATGGAACACGTCCGAGCCTATCAAAGCGGGATGGCTAGAGCTTTCGACAAGAAAGTCAAATCCCGAGACATCAGGGAAGGTGACCTTGTACTCAAAGAAAAGCCTCCCACTCGAACCAACCCACTGGGAAAATGGGAACCCACATGGATCGGCCCTTTCGTGGTTCAAAAGATCTTCTCCGGAGGCGCCATGAAGCTAACGGACCTAGACGGCAATCCCTTCATGAATCCGGTCAACGGAAGCAAACTTCGCAGATACTTCGCCTGAAGAAGAACAAGCTGTGCATCTCTTGGCACTCCATGTAGTGTCGAACTACGCGGACTGAGCCCTCTAGTCAGGAACGTAGGCAACCTTAATTGGTCCGGTCTAAAAATATACAAAAAGTCAAAAGTTTGAAGGTCAATCAAGACCTCCATCAAGCTCCGCACTTTTCAAGAACACGCCCCGGCCAGTCACCTTGACCAAGTCAAACAACGGCGGCAACATCAAAGGACATCCGAGGGTCACTCGGCATCAAACGACCGACTTCGTGGCTGTTTCCAAGCCGGGGCTTGTCTTCGCCCTCACGCGCTTCAAAAAAAAAAAAAAGAGCTCGAGCAAGGGCTCACAAAAAAAAGAGCTCGAGCAAGGGCTCACAAAAAAAAAAAAACAAAAGAAGCTCAAGCAGAAGCTGCGAAATTGAGGTCAAGAGCCCGACGCCAACAAGCGGCAAGGAATCTACGAAAAAGACCGTCAAAACGACTTGTCGTGGGAGCATTCAACCTCTCGGCCAAGCACAAAGCCTCGGCAAAGGGGATTGCCGTCGGGGCCCCAGGCGCTTCGATCCGCAAATGCAACGAAAAGTCCAAAGATGGACGCCGACAAAGTGCACAACAAAAGCAAAGGCAAACAAAAGATCTTGCGTCTCGACAAAGCTTTAAAAGTAAATCACAAATCACTAACGGTTACAACATTTCTTGATGAGTTCAAGCACGGTCTACTCTCAAGTTCACAACATGCTAAAAAACAGCTTAATACATTTAACTAATAATGTGTTTGCAATGCAATGAATGGATACTTAGGAGGTCATTCCGCGCCATCTGCGCTTGTCCTCGCCATTCTTTCCTTTCTTCCCTCGTCCCCGGCGAGTCTTCTTTCGCTCCACGTGAACCAACTCTGCGTCTCTCGGTCAGAGATGCTGGGGTCCTCCCCGTAGAGTCAAATAATCCCGTAGCTCTCAGGGCTTCATTCGCCCGTGCTTCGGCACGGATCTCCTCCCTGCGAGTACGTAAAGAGGACCTCTCCCTGTCGGTCGGTCAACTCTAGTCTCGTAGTCAAACAAAGCGTCTCCCGTCACATCCGAAGGGTCGGACCGGGCTTCGGCACTCCTAAGGCAATAGCTACTACGGCAGCGGGTCCCAGAATCGCTGCACGCCCGCTCTCCAAGACCACTTGGGATCGCCCTTGACATGCTGCTCATACCGGACCGGATGCGAGTCGTCAACACAACGCTCCCAGACGTCTAAGGAGTACCACGGGAGGGAAAGCGGAATACTTCCATACCCTCGAGACAATACAAGAAGGCACACAGGGCCGCCATACAAAGAGGAGCTATCTCCGCAGTAGCAAGGTCATCCCGGCCCAACAAAGGCTCTGCTTCATCCCAAAGCTGGCCGGAAACAAGCGACGGAATATAGAAGGAGGACCAAGACAAACCCGGAACTCGACAACGTAGGACCCTTCCCGCAAGATCCTCCTGGTCTCAATCCTCCGGTGCGGAACCCACCGGCGGATCGATGCGTACCAAGGCCGTGCCATCCATCTCTCCCGGGCGGGTGATCCATATCCAACACAAGAGGTCGGCGAGCAAATGACCACGGGCTAAACGACGTCGGAGCCTCGGGCATGGCCTGAAGTCTCTCTCGCGGCCACAAGGTGAGCAAAGCGGGGCTTCCCCCTCTCATAAAACGATCCCCGGTCGCCGGACGGTCGATACCATGAAGAGTCTCCCCCGGCACCAACGGGACAATATCCTCTCCCGGCTCTGCGGTGCCCTACCACATCTAGCAAAGCGCCATCACAAATGCCAAGGGAGCGACCGGAAAAGCGTCGCCATCACGCACAAGGCAAATACATCCCAAGAGACGTCACTCTCATCATCAACCATGAACCGCTCCGGCAGCTCGGAAATGTCAATATGACCCGAATCAAGGATCATGCCCTGCACTTCTTCCAACGAAGCACGAAGAAAGTCCGCAAGCTTCACGCTCACGGCAAAGACCACCAACCAAAGAAAGCGAGATGGCCTCCACCTCCGGTCCTCCAATCAAAGCCCGAAAATCCTCAAAAGTGGGCACCATTTCATTGTAGGAGAAACAAGACACGTGCCTCCTAACATCCCTGCAACCGCGGCGGCCCGCAACAAATCCCAATCGGGAACCAACTCCTTAACAGACCAAACCGAGCAAAGACGAAACCTTACCTCGAAAGCCCGTCTCGATGCCTCATACGAGCGCCGCATCCACGTTTTCAACCGCTCAAGGAAGTGTGCTTGCCTCTCTGCGAAAGCCTCGGCAAAATTCTAGAGACGTACGAAGAATCCATGGCAAAAATGGAGGTTCCTAGAGAAAATGGGGAAGAAAGCTCGAAAATGGTGCAAATGGGGAAATGAGGAAGAACCGAGCACTTTGGAAAGCATTTATGTCCTTCCCAAAAGCAAGGTTGGTCAGTACGGACCTCTTTGCATGCTAAGTATGTCCGTACGGACCTCCTTGCAAACAGAACCCATTTCCCCAGAAAACAGTACAAAAACCACTGTCCTCAGCAAAACCTTGCTCCAAACTGCCCAAACACTGGCCAAAGCCATTCCCGGCAAACAAACACTACCCACAAACACACTTTCAGCTCACGTGGCATGTACAAAAATAAAAAATAATAATAGCAACAATTTCTAGGACAATTCCCGGGAATCACCAAAAATAAATGACATTACATCTTAAAATAAAATACTGTTTGCCATGCAAATACATGTGTTTTATTACAGGTACCCAAAAATGTCTGTTGCTAAACAAAAAAAAAAAAAAGAGAGGGATATGAAAAGAGGGAAAGCAAATGAATACTACTCAGAATCCTCAGCATCATTGTAACGACCCCAACCCTAGGCATTTATTTTTAATATTATATTAGATGCTTTTAATATTTATATTTATTTTATGTGTTCCTTTATATCTTTAAATTCTTATATTAGGATAAAATGATAAGGAAATAAATAATGTTCTAGAGAAAAATAATAATTAGAAATAAATAAAGTAATAGATTGGTGTGGTAATAAAATGGACAAATAAAATGTTGTGGGTTGGGAAGATATTTTAATTTGATGAAAGGATAGTTGTAGGGGATTTTTGAGTAGGGGACAAAATCCCCCAAAACCCTCCCTCTAGTAGCCGGCCCCCCCCTTCCCCCTTTACCATCCATTTACCCCATCTCCCTCCTTCATCCTTCTCATTTTCTACTCCTTCACTTTCTCTCTCAAATCCATGGAAGCTCCCTTTGAAGTCTTGGAGCTAGCTCATCTTCCAACCATTTTCAAGTCTAAAAGCAATTTTGAAGTTGGATCATCAAGAGGATCAAATCAAGCTTAGAAGATCATCTTTTCATTCTAAAAATCTAAAGTGAGTTATTATGACTTTCCTTCCTCTATATGCTCATGAATTAATTGATGTTGTTATTATTGATATAATGGTTATTTGGGGCCTTAGAAACCTTCTTGGAGTTGAGGAATTAGTTAATATTATGGAACATTGTTGTTGTTCATAAGAAATGATTAAAAGTGTAATAAAATTGGTTGAGTTGTATTAAGATGGTTAATCATGAAATATGGAAGTAAAAATGGGTTGGAAATCATGTGGTAAATGATCTAGGTTTATATCATCTTGGGTTTAAATGATTTAGAATGAAGTTGTGAAGTATGTTATTGTCCATGAAAGTTGATAAAGGGGTAAGAAGATGGATTGATTAGATTAAAAAGGGTTAATTTGAAATGTGTTAGTAAAATGGGTGAAAAATCATATGATAATGATCTAGGTTTACATCCTTTGGGTCTAAATGACTTAGTATGAGAAGTATTAAATTTAGTAAACCTTTAGGTTCATCAATAAAAGGGAAGCTTGGGTTGAAATTTGGTTTTCTTGGAGTTATTGAATTATTGCTGCTGCTGTGCCTGTTTTTGGCCGTGGCACGAGTCGTGCCCTCAGGCACGAGTCGTGCCGATAGCCAATTCGTGATCACGAGTCGTGCCTAGGAGGCCAAGTCGTTCTGAGTAACTTAAGGAGAATTGGCACGAGTCGTGCCCTCAGGCACGAGTCGTGCCCTGGCCTGGTGACATTGAACTGTCTTTGGAGCTATTTAAACCTAATCAAACTAGAACCAAAATGAAAACTCTTTAACCTAGATTAAAGTAGAATATTTTGTCTATACGATGACATCTTAATTGATCAAAATGGAATTGTGAAAGTAGTTTAAATATTGCCCGAAAATGGTTGATAGGTTTGATTTGTGACTTCACCAAAATAGTTCCAATTTGGGAAATAGAACTTGAACTTTAATAAATGTTATTCGAGGTCGTATAATGACTATGTAAGAGTGGTTTATGATATATAGTAGCCTCACTCCCTATCTTTAGTGAATAGTTGCAATGGTGTAGAAGCCATAGGTTTCACTATTGATCTAATTGGTAATGGGTAGGTATCACTTGTGGCATGTTGATTACATTGTTATCCCAATATGTGGATATGTTTATTATGTGGTTGTATGGTTATCCCAATTGTGGATTTATTTGTTATCATTCATATTTAGTGATGATACTATGCATAGTGTATTACTTAAATGTTGCATTATGGTATTGATTGGCATGAGTATACATTACCATGTTATTATATGATTATCCCATTTTGTGGATTATAATTCAAGTATCTATTATGTGCTTGAATGTGTATATGTTCGGGTGGGTATGATGGAAGTCAATCAATTATTGATTTGTTGATAAGTGATTGAAGGTTCATCATATCGGTGACCCTTCCCCACTCTGTGGCCACGGGGTGGGGGCGTGCGGCTACCTTGCTTGAGTGATAAGTAGCCTTTACATACCGCTGCGATTAGGAGAAACCGGGGGAATGCTCAGTATGAAGCCAACGGCTCTCTGCGATGGCGATGATAGTATATGATACTCTAAATATAGGGGTCATATATGTATCCTGCTTTTTCTTATATGGATCTACGGGGTATGAGACCTATAAGCGGTGAATGTGCATAGGGCGGTTCACCAAAGAGTGGAGTTTTACTCCCACGTTGTACGACTTATTGTTCAGACGGGAAAAGGTAAAATGAGGTAACGTAAGGTGTTTACCGCTTTCATAACGTGTTGAGTGTTGCCATGATACGTGTTGCATCTTGTATGGCATCTTGCTGCATATCATAATAGCTCATTGAGATTTATTCTCACCCCTCTCCCTTTCTTGTTTTAGATTCCGAGACAGGTGACCCGAATCAGTGAGGCCGGGGTATCATTGTGGACTTTGCTTTTGGGACTTGACAAGTTAAGTATAGGAGTGGGTTGTTAGGAGTATTTGTTAAGTATTCCTCTTTTATATTTTGTATGGAAAACCCTTTTGTTAAACAGATGTTAATTAAGGTTTCAAATGTATTTGATCAGATATCGGTTTATTAAAGTTGTGGTTGGATTTCCTCTAAGTAGAGATATTACTAATTGATTTTTAAATTGTAAGTTTGAAAGGTGGTTTTCTTTTAAAGGTAAATAAATGTTTTAAAAGTTTAGATGGTTTTTCTTAGATTGAGCTCCCTTAGCTCGGGACACGTGTTAGGTCCGGGTTGGGGTGCTCACGGTTAATATCGAGCTTAGTTTAGAGGTCAAGGGTAGATGTCTAAACTAAGGGGAATGTGTGGAAATTGACGTCGAGTGTTTTATGCGGGAGTTCGTTCTAATGGTGGAAGCAAGGATGATCGGCGGAAGGTTCTAGAAATTGAAGGAGATATGGATATAGGTGAAATTCGGAATGAAGGGATGATGAAATTATTCGGGAAGTTTGTACGGGATATGGAGACTAGAGGATCGAGTTCCGAATCAACATGAAGGATGTCAAAGTGATGGATTGGAAAGATTTGTGAAGATGAACCCCCGAGCTTTGACGGAGGTCCGAACCCGTTAAAGGCGAGAAAAATGGTTAGCGAGAAATGAATAGGATTTTTGAGGTTATAGGAAGTCCCAACAAGGAGAAAGTTAGGTATCTTTGTGTTTAAATGTGAAGGTTTAGGCGATCGGTGGTGGCAAATATTGAAGGGAAGTTGGGAGCGGGATCATACGCCCCCGAGACTTGGGATAATTTCACCAAACATTTCGAGGATTATTTCTGTTTCGATGGTTACAAGGGACAAGAAGGAGATCGAATTCTTAGGACTATAACAAGGGATCATGACGGTGAATCGGTATGTAATCAGGTTTGAGGAATTAGCTAGAAGTTGCCCTCATTTGGTATCGTATGAAGCGAAAAGAGTTCATAGGTTTATAAAAGGTTTGAGGACTGAGTTTAGGAAGAAATTTGGGATTGATAGCTTCACCAATTATCAGACAGCCTTAGAGAGAGCTTATAAGATCGAGAAAAATATTGAGGAAAATAGTGGGAAATTGGAAGGTGAGATTGGAGATCAGCCAAGGGCTTTAACTTCAGGAAGGATGAGAGAGAAACTTGTGGTAGCTTCTTCGTCTAGGCCAGTACCCAAACAGTATGGGATGATGTGTAAATATTGCAAGAAGATGGGTCACACTGAAGACAGGTGTTGGAGTAAGCAAGGGAAATGTTTGAATTGTGGAGGAGCGGGGCACTACAAGAAAAATTGTCCTGCATTTCGTCAGAGGTTAGCTTCGGGTGCCGGTCCAAAGGGTCAAAGAGGTGGTATCAAAAGAGATAACAAAGGGGAACCGAAAGAGAGGGTCTGTGGTCGAGTGTGCGTTTCGGGTTCAGGAGAGATAGATCCCTCAGAGGTCACTAGAGGTATATTTCCTGTCTCAAAGGTTAGGGGTCATGTTTTATAGATCCTGTTGCATATCATTTATATTTGGCATCACATTTTGCTTATATGTGACATACATTGTTGAAAATTTGTTTTATTGTTAGAGGATTCTGCTCTTATGAGAGAATACCTCGAACCTTCTTTGGTTTACCACGATGGTGATGTGGTTATGGCTGAGCATGTATTGCCAGTTGAATTAGTATAATTATCAATTTATGATTTTGAGATATACTTGACCTGGAGGGTTAAGTAGTTGTTGTATAATGATAGACTATCCTAATAGGTGAGTCTCCTTTTTCCATGCATAAATTGCTTATATTGGTATTTGTTATAGGTGAACCTTAAATGTGAAATTCTGGTTACATGTGGGTATATAAAGTGAAAGTTTTGAATTAAGATGTGAAGAGTAATTGGTATATGCTGTAACTTCGCATAGGGAGTCTTTTCCAAAATTTTATGTGCTAACTGTGAGTAATTGGTAAATGTGCTCCCGTCGGTATATTTCGTGTGTTGGTTCTGAGTAGGATAAGCAGAATTGTAATTCTTATTTTGATGGCTTTAGGGTAATTGGAATTGATGATCTCTTTGTTAATTAAGGTTCCGGGAAGATCGTAAAAATAATTTGAGAATTGGGTTAATTATTCCTTGTGAAGAATCCTTGTATGCAAAGTTTAGCTAGTATGAGTTAGCTCGAGAGGATTTCAAATTTTGGGTTCTATAGTCTTAAACTCGGGTGTTGCCAAGGATCTTGTGAGGTTGAGTCCGTGATCTTTGAGTTAGCAAGTACTACCTAAGAAATTTAATGAACCCTTAAGAATTGTAAAGTCATTACTTTGGTTGAATCTAAAGGGCGTATAAATGGTGTAGGTTGTGATGAGGATGAATCATATTGTTAGTGATGGAAAATAGGTTGACTCTTACCTTACCTAGTGGACGTGAGAATCTTGTGAAATTTTAAGTGTATATTTAAAGGAAGATCAGGGTGTAGTGTTATGCGAAATGGGAAAGTGATAATGTGTGCTTTGGGGAATTTAACTTAGATAAGTGGGATTTTCTTATCCTCTACTCGGGAGTAGCTACACTTGTGTTGCGTCATTTAAATAGGAACCTTATCTTTTGAAGTTTCCTTTGAGAGTTGTTACCAATCCTAAGAGTTGGAGGATTTAGTTAGTCGAAAGGAAGAGATTTGAAGACTACCCAAATTACGGAAGAATAGGTTGTGTTGTGTGACGGATTTTCCTTCGACTTGAGAAGTTTAATTAACCTTAGCGGGTTTTGCGTATTATGACGATTATCATTCTAGCATTAAGATAAAACCGTATGAGACGTTGTTAGGAAAGAAAATATCGATCTCTAATTTGTTGGGATGAAATTGGGGAAGCAAGGTCTAAGGTAATTTAGCGCCAAAGTTTGTTAATCCATTTGAAGTTTTAGGAAATGTTGGTGAGTCGACTTATAGACCGATTTGGGGCAGCTTATAGAGTATTTGAAGTTTAAATGTGATATCGTAATGTATTGGGAGACATAAGATGTAATACTTTTTATTTTAATATACTTTCTTTGAGGTCGTGAAAATTCGGATTAGTGGTGATGGCATGATATTCTCGGAATATTAAGTTGTAATATCATATTATTAATGAAAGTAGAATCTTGGAGGGGATCAT
Organism: Adenophora triphylla var. japonica; assembly: GCA_022495995.1. Taxonomy (NCBI): domain Eukaryota; kingdom Viridiplantae; phylum Streptophyta; class Magnoliopsida; order Asterales; family Campanulaceae; genus Adenophora; species Adenophora triphylla. The sequence goes on from JAFEMH010001910.1 coordinate 281,243, forward strand.
AGCATTGATAAGACTAATTGAGAATTGAAGTCTTAGAGTATTCGAGTTGTGAAAGTGTATAGTGGAATCATGCAATTGAGAAATCTAATTGAAAATGTTAAGTTGGGATGTGTGAAAGGTAACCTTTGCTATCTGATCCTTAGGGTAAGCGACAGTCAAATTCGGGACGAATTTTCTTTAAGGGGAGTGAGTGTAACGACCCTGACCCTAGGCATTTATTTTTAATATTATATTAGATGCTTTTAATATTTATATTTATTTTATGTGTTCCTTTATATCTTTAAATTCTTATATTAGGATAAAATGATAAGGAAATAAATAATGTTCTAGAGAAAAATAATAATTAGAAATAAATAAAGTAATAGATTGGTGTGGTAATAAAATGGACAAATAAAATGTTGTGGGTTGGGAAGATATTTTAATTTGATGAAAGGATAGTTGTAGGGGATTTTTGGGTAGGGGACAAAATCCCCCAAAACCCTCCCTCTAGTAGCCGCCCCCCCCCTTCCCCCTTTACCATCCATTTACCCCATCTCCCTCCTTCATCCTTCTCATTTTCTACTCCTTCACTTTCTCTCTCAAATCCATGGAAGCTCCCTTTGAAGTCTTGGAGCTAGCTCATCTTCCAACCATTTTCAAGTCTAAAAGCAATTTTGAAGTTGGATCATCAAGAGGATCAAATCAAGCTTAGAAGATCATCTTTTCATTCTAAAAATCTAAAGTGAGTTATTATGACTTTCCTTCCTCTATATGCTCATGAATTAATTGATGTTGTTATTATTGATATAATGGTTATTTGGGGCCTTAGAAACCTTCTTGGAGTTGAGGAATTAGTTAATATTATGGAACATTGTTGTTGTTCATAAGAAATGATTAAAAGTGTAATAAAATTGGTTGAGTTGTATTAAGATGGTTAATCATGAAATATGGAAGTAAAAATGGGTTGGAAATCATGTGGTAAATGATCTAGGTTTATATCATCTTGGGTTTAAATGATTTAGAATGAAGTTGTGAAGTATGTTATTGTCCATGAAAGTTGATAAAGGGGTAAGAAGATGGATTGATTAGATTAAAAAGGGTTAATTTGAAATGTGTTAGTAAAATGGGTGAAAAATCATATGATAATGATCTAGGTTTACATCCTTTGGGTCTAAATGACTTAGTATGAGAAGTATTAAATTTAGTAAACCTTTAGGTTCATCAATAAAAGGGAAGCTTGGGTTGAAATTTGGTTTTCTTGGAGTTATTGAATTATTGCTGCTGCTGTACCTGTTTCTGGCCGTGGCACGAGTCGTGCCCTCAGGCACGAGTCGTGCCGATAGCCACCCGTGATCACGAGTCGTGCCTAGGAGGCCAAGTCGTTACGAGTAACTTAAGGAGAATTGGCACGAGTCGTGCCCTCGGTGCACGAGTCGTGCCACTGGCACAGTGACATTGAACTGTCTTTGGAGCTATTTAAACCTAATCAAACTAGAACCAAAATGAAAACTCTTTAACCTAGATTAAAGTAGAATATTTTGTCTATACGATGACATCTTAATTGATCAAAATGGAATTGTGAAAGTAGTTTAAATATTGCCCCGAAAATGGTTGATAGGTTTGATTTGTGACTTCACCAAAATAGTTCCAATTTGGGAAATAGAACTTGAACTTTAATAAATGTTATTCGAGGTCGTATAATGACTATGTAAGAGTGGTTTATGATATATAGTAGCCTCACTCCCTATCTTTAGTGAATAGTTGCAATGGTGTAGAAGCCATAGGTTTCACTATTGATCTAATTGGTAATGGGTAGGTATCACTTGTGGCATGTTGATTACATTGTTATCCCAATATGTGGATATGTTTATTATGTGGTTGTATGGTTATCCCAATTGTGGATTTATTTGTTATCATTCATATTTAGTGATGATACTATGCATAGTGTATTACTTAAATGTTGCATTATGGTATTGATTGGCATGAGTATACATTACCATGTTATTATATGATTATCCCATTTTGTGGATTATAATTCAAGTATCTATTATGTGCTTGAATGTGTATATGTTCGGGTGGGTATGATGGAAGTCAATCAATTATTGATTTGTTCAATAAGTGATTGAAGGTTCATCATATCGGTGACCCTTCCCCACTCTGTGGCCACAGGGTGGGGGGCGTGCGGCTCTTGTCTTGAGTGATAAGTAGCCTTTACATGCTGCTGCGATTAGGAGAAACCGGGGGAATGCTGCGTATGAAGCCAACGGCTCTCTGCGTGGCGATGATAGTATATGATACTCTAAATATAGGGGTCATATATGTATCCTGTTTTTCTTATATGGATCTCGGGGTATGAGACCTATAAGCGGTGAATGTGCGTAGGGCAGTTCACCAAAGAGTGGAGTTTTACTCCCACGTTGTACGACTTATTGTTCAGACGGGAAAAGGTAAAATGAGGTAACGTAAGGTGTTTACCGCTTTCATAACGTGTTGAGTGTTGCCATGATACGTGTTGCATCTTGTATGGCATCTTGCTGCATATCATAATAGCTCATTGAGATTGATTCTCACCCCTCCCTTCTTGTTTTAGATTCCGAGACAGTGACCCGAATCGGTGAGGCCTGGGTATCATTGTGGACTTTGCTTTTGGGACTTGACAAGTTAAGTATAGGAGTGGGTTGTTAGGAGTATTTGTTAAGTATTCCTCTTTTATATTTTGTATGGAAAACCCTTTTGTTAAACAGATGTTAATTAAGGTTTCAAATGTATTTGATCAGATATCGGTTTATTAAAGTTGTGGTTGGATTTCCTCTAAGTAGAGATATTACTAATTGATTTTTAAATTGTAAGTTTGAAAGGTGGTTTTCTTTTAAAGGTAAATAAATGTTTTAAAAGTTTAGATGGTTTTTCTTAGATTGAGCTCCCTTAGCTCGGGACACGTGTTAGGTCCCGGGTTGGGGTGCTCACAATCATCATCCTCGCCAAGATCCTCCAAAGAAAAGTCGGGCATCCCAGCGAACTCGCCCGTCACATCCTCATCGTCGGAATACCGAGCACCCGCCTGAGGCTCCCACGAGAAGTACTCAGAAGGATCAAATCCGGCGAAAGGATCAAAGAAAGAAGGCTCTGAGGAACCCTCACCCTGTGCGCCGTGCGGAGGCATGAACTGATAAAAGGGCTGCTCCCTCGAAGGCCCTGCAGCTCCCGAAGACGTCCCGGCATCCATGCTATGCCGCCCCCTCAAAGGCCCCTCCTGCTGCGGCTCCGGCTCGGCTCTAGGCGGAGGAACGTCCACAGAATGCCTCGAAGGCATAGGCTCGTACGCCGGCACGCGTCGCGAAGACCGGCAAGATATCTTCGAAGCCATCTTCTTCGCAAACGACCTCATCGCCACGTAACGGCGAGTCAGCATATCATAGGCTCTCCCCGGGACCTGCACCAACAAGCAGCCAAGGAAACGCTCAGCAATACAGTTATACTCAACAACAAAAAAAAGAAAAATACAGAAAAGATGCCAAGACGGAAAAGAGTCAGCACACTCACCGATCTGTCGGGATCCATCGTATGCGGCGGAGCACTGCTCGAGCAGTACGAGACACCCTCCTCCTCGATCCGTCCCCGCGGACGTACGTGAAATCCCGGTCCCGGCATCGGAACCTGCAGGGGAGCTGCGGGCCGGCCTCTCTCTCCGCGCCCGATTACTGCGGCGTCCTCAGCTTCCTCCTCACGAAGGCCCCGTACTCCTCTCCGTATAAAATGAACTCCTCGGCACCGACACCGCCAAGGTACCTCTCGAAGTCAAGCACATCCATATCCCGGGAGTCAAGCATCCCAAAGGGAGGGTCCCTCGGAGCCACGGGAAGCACACCGGGCCATCTTTGCCAAGACCCGCTCCCCGGATACATGACATCGCAGTCGAAGCCCGCGGCATCTTCGCCGCGGCTGTCACCTCGGGAGCCCCCTCGAACTCATCTCCCTCATACCGAACCCACGGGAACAGGCGAACCCCTCACGGCTATCCCGCTCCAAACGCTCCTGCACATCCCGTAGGCGATGGTGAGCTTCCCAGATGGTCCTCCTTTTCCTCGCCGTACGAGCCCATCCCGGCATAGCGGGGTACGCGGCCTCCCAGTGATCCCTATCCCACGGGAAGCACTGGAAAACCTCATAAAACCACACCGTGACAAAAACAGAGAAGGCTCGGTGCAAAAGACAACGGAGAAAAGACAAGTTGCTAAATCAAAAACAAAGCAATAAACTCATACCTCCAAAGCAAAGTCAAAGCAGCCAACGAATCCACCCCGGCTAAACCGGTCCAAGGAGAAGTAGAGCTCGGCCAAGCTGCCTCGCCCCAAGCAATGTCGCGAGACCCTATCCAGATCGGTCAAGCTCTCCAACGGAGCAAAGGGAGGCTGCGGTCGCGTGGTTCGAGAACAAAGTCTCGGACAGTGCATACCACAAGAAGGAGCGCGCCAACTGCTCCGTATGTCACTGGCCGGTACCGGATGTAGGCCCCACATGGCCGTGATCCTCATCTCCACGTCGCCGTACAAAGATCCCTGTGCCCTCTGCGAGGACGAGGCTCAAAGCCCGGCAGCTCGGTCAACACGTCATCGGAGATCATGTCTCTCCACCTCACAGGCTCCCCTTTGAAGGAGAGCCCGGTAATAGCGACAAAATCGGTGGGCGTCACTGTCACCTCGCCCGGCTCGGGTGGAAGGTGTGGGTGGTATCCACCAATACTCGGATAAACCCGGGAAGACACTCTTGTTCTTCCTCGTGTCGACAGCTCCGGCCCGGGTTCTCAACGAACACACCTAGGCCGAAGCATAAACCGGCCTCAGGGGACTCGGCCTACCGTCCACGGAAATATCGAGCATCCATTGCCATAGCTCCACAACAGCCTCGAGCGATCCCCGAGTCTTCATCCTCTTGGCCTTCCCGGCCATAAGCCCCGCATCCTGCAGGTAAACACAGCAAAGGTACGTCAATCACAGTACTTAATATAAAAGCACATGTAACCCGTCACAAAACACGGCACACAATGCACATATAATGCACATATAATGCACATAATTTTCACATATATCATGCATATAATTTTTCCCATGCAGTCCGTCACAAAAACACGGCACACACTGTACACATTTTCTCAAAAGAAAAAAAAAGGGGGGGATTAAACCCTACACGACACATTTTCAAAAGAAAATCCGTCCCAACACGGCACATATTGCACATATTTTCCCCACAGAGTCCGTCACCCAAAAACACGGCACGACACATATGCATAACACAAAAAAAAATCCGTCCCTACACGGCACACACTTTCACATATAACCCGTCACAAAACACGGCACGTGTCACATTTTTTCACAAAAATTATCACTACACGATAATTTTTCTCATAATGTACATACATAAATAGCATACGGTACAAAACACCAAAGCATGCAATTCACTAGATAGGCACTTTATTTTCACAAATAAGAGCTAATCTACACATTTCTGCACAAAATACACATACCCACAATTTTTACATGTCCATTTTCAACAATTCATCAAGAATTTCACAAAAAAGGCATAAAATAATAACAAAAAAAAAAAAATTCAAAAATGCGAAAAACTAAAACCTAGTTCTAGCATTCAAAAATTCGAGCAGGAAATCAAAACGGAACAGATTTCTTACCTCCCCAACGTTCATGGAGCGACGATTATGCACCTCCGGATTCGGATACAAAACATCCGGGTTCTTCGAAGATGGAACGAACGAAATCCAATTCCTTTGAAGCTCCATCCGTTGCTCGACCACCTCTTGACTGCGTTGACGACGACTCCTTCGAGATCCCTCCGCCATTGCAAGCGATTCAAGCGAAAAATGGAAGAATTTGGTGTAAAAATGGAGGATTTTCTCTCTCTCTCTCTCGCCTGGTTCACGAACTGGAAATGAGGAAGAAGAAGTGGGGGAGCCTCGGCATTTAAGCCTGGTCAAAACACAGGAAGCTGTAAAAAACCAAAGTGGTCCGTACGGACCTCTTTGCAACCAGGTTGGTCCGTACGGACCTCTTTGCAAGGGGTGGCCAAATTACTTTCCTGCCCTTATAATCTTTGCCCCTGGCTGTCCTAAGGCCTTTTCCAGCAAATCCAAGTGCAGAATGGTCCCTAACCCTTCAATTCAACCACCGGCCATCAGCGTAAGACCGGACCTCGCCCACTTCAACGGCAATTCAACCACCGGCCATCAGCGTAAGACCGGTCCTCGCCCACTCCAACGGCAATTCAACCACCGGCCATCAGCGTAAGACCGGTCCTCGCCCACTTCAACGGCAAATCAACCACCGGCCGTCAAGCGTAAGACCGGACCTCGCCCACTTCAACGGCAAATCAACCACCGGCCATCAGCGTAAGACCGGTCCTCGCCCACTTCAACGGCAATTCAACCACCGGCCGTGGCGTAAGACCGGTCCTCGCCCACTCCAGCGGCAATTCAACCACCGGCCGTCAAGCGTAAGACCAGGACCTCGCCACTTCAACGGCAAATCAACCACCGGCCGTCAGCGTAAGACCGGACCTCGCCCACTCCAACGGCAAATCAACCACCGGCCGTCAAGCGTAAGACCGGACCTCGCCCACTTCAACGGCAAATCAACCACCGGCCGTCAAGCGTAAGACCGGACCTCGCCCACTTCAACGGCAATTCAACCACCGGCCGTCAAGCGTAAGACCGGACCTCGCCCACTTCAACGGCAAATCAACCACCGGCCGTCAGCGTAAGACCGGACCTCGCCCACTTCAACGGCAAATCAACCACCGGCCGTCAAGCGTAAGACCGGACCTCGCCCACTCCAACGGCAATTCAACCATCACCCGCTCAACGGCAATTCAAGAAGCTCAACGGCAATTCAAGAAGGAGCCAACACCTCCCAGTACGAATATCAAGGCACAAGACGCCTCCAAACGCTCAACGACAATTCAACCACTGGCCCTCAAAAGAGGTCCGAAGTTATCTTCCCAATAGAAAAGGGCCCCTACAAGGTCACGCATCCCCAGCAATTCAAGCACGAACTTCGCCCACTTCAACGGCAGCGCAAGCACCGGCCATCAAAGTAAGCCCGAGCTCCTCCCCAACAAGTCGAAAGGGAAGTCATACAAGACTGCGTATCCCCAGCACCGGCCATCATCCTTGCCCACTCAACGGCAAAACAAGCACAAGAAGGAGCCAACACCTCCGAGTACAAGTCCCAAGGCACGAAGCGCCTCCGAAACGCCAAATGGGGAAGCAATCACCGGCCGTCATCCTTGCCCACTTCAACGGCAGCGCAAGCACCGGCAGTCATCGTAAGTCCAACCTTCTACATCAACATGCAAAAACACAAATGGCATCTACGCCTCTCGAAGCACAAGGCAGCCACGCCTCCACACCTGCGGCTAGAGGACGATTCAAAGTCCTCGCGCATTACATCCACAACTGCGGCTAGAAGACGATTCAAAGTCCTCCAGCGTGGCACCAACCGCCGCCAGATGACGATTCAAAGTCCTCCAGCGTGGCACCAACCGCAATCAGAAGACGATTCAAGTCCTCACAACTATCTCCGGCCCGGAAGGCCTTAAACCACCCGATTAGGAAAATCGTAAAACTTCCATCCCAGGACGCCACCACGTCCTCACATTTATGCGGTCACCCAGGACGCCACCACGTCCTCACATTTGACCTATGCGGTCACCCAGGACGCCACCACGTCCTTATCACTGACCTATGCGGTCACCCAGGACGCCACCACGTCCTTATCACCGACCTATGCGGTCACCCAGGACGCCACCACGTCCTTATCACTGACCTATGCGGTCACCCAGGACGCCACCACGTCCTTACCACTGACCTATGCGGTCACCTGTGACGCCACCACGCTCCTGGCCACATCGACCTGCGCGGCCACCCAGACGCCACCACGTCCTACCACCGACCTATGCGGTCACCCAGACGCCACCACGTCCTTATCACCGACCTATGCGGCTACCCAGACGCCACCACGTCCTTATCACCGACTATGCGGTCACCCAGACGCCACCACGTCCCTTATCACTGACCTATGCGGTCACCCAGACGCCACCACGTCCCTTACCACCGACGACTATGCGGTCACCTGTGACGCCACCACGTCTACCACCGACTCCATGCGGTCACCCAGACGCCACCACGTCCCTACCACCGACCTATGCGGGTCACCCAGACGCCACCACGCCCTTACCATCGACTTATGCGGTCACCCAGACGCCACCACGTCCTTATCACCGACCTATGCGGTCACCCAGGACGCCACCACGTCCTTATCACCGACCTATGCGGTCACCCAGACGCCACCACGTCCTTATCACCGACCTATGCGGTCACCCAGGGACGCCACCACGTCCTCACCACCGACCTCGGCGGTCACACGACACTTCGTGGCACCACCACGCCCGTATTCACGTAACACTCACCCCACACCCGAACTACGACCGTGCTTGATTCCCGCCAGGGATACGTAGGAATCCTATCACAGGTCCAAATTTATCGACCTAAACGGTCACCCAAAAGGACACCACCACGTCCTCACTTTGACCCTCACGGTCACTTCCTCTCCCAAAGACGCGATCCAGTTAGGACCCTTATCTTATCGGCGACCCCACTTCTTTCATAAGTGACGTCGTCGAGGGGCTTCGTAAGTACCCCAATCTGGATCACTCCCTTTCAAACACACGGGAAACACCGTAGACTCATCCACGCAGCCTCGTAGACCTCTCTCACTCAAAACCCTCTCAAAACCCTCTCAAACCCCCAAACAAACCAAGGGAGGAGCCTTTCGGGATAAAAGGGACAAAAGGACCTTTTGGGAATTTTCGAGGAAATCGAAGAAAAGCAATTAAGGTCCGTACGGACCTCTTTGTTTCAATGATTACTAAATCCCCTTAAAGTCCACAATATTCCCTCAAATCCCGGAAGAAATGATGACTTCCCTGCAGAGTTGGTCCGTACGGACCTCTTTGCATGCAAGATGGTCCGTACGGACCTTCTTGCACGGGGACATCATCATTCCGTAATATTCTCCATCATTGCGCATTCCCTCAAATCGAGGAAATCCAAAATTCTGGATAACCAAGAAGGTCCGTACGGACCTCTTTGCTCCGAAATTTTTACTATAAATAGAGGGCTCCCCCTCCTCATTTTTCACACCTCCCACTTCTCTCTTCCTCCCTAAGCCTTCTGGCTCCCCTTCTAAGACCTTTCGAGGCATTCCCGCCCCTTCGGATCCTTTCGAGGCCTTCCGAGCTCCCTTGTGGTGCTCCGAAGCCTCCCCGAGCGCTCCCGAGACGCTCCCGCGCTGCCCCGAGGCACTCTCGAGGTACTCTGAGGCCCCTCGTGGTACTCCGAGGCCTTGCCTCGGTCTTTCCACGGTGTCCCGCTCTTTCCGAGTCAAACCGACGATCCCAAACCACGCCGAAACTCGCCCGAGTGACTCCTGCCACCACAACGCACGCCGAACCTCTGCCCGAGTGATCCCGACGATCCCCACGCACGCCGAACCTCTGCCCGAACGCAGCCTACAACCTCAACTCACGCCGAAACTCTGTCCGCAGACAACCGGTCCCTCCCGAAGCAATCCCGATCCATACCGGAACGCTACTCCGACCTCAAACACTATTCCCCAGCGGAAGACAGACACGAACCAACATTGGTAAGGCTCCCTTCCCATACTATTTCAATACATTTCCATACATAGCATACAATGTAGACATCCGATACAGCATGCATTTTTAAAAGCACACACACACACACACAACATTTAAAGGATATTAGGGGTATCCGAAAGACTCGTTTTACGAGGCTACTCGGGTGAGCTCTAATATTCTAATATTCTCTTCCCGGGGAGTCATCTGACCTCCGAACTCAAAATCTCATCACACAAAAACAGTTTAAAATTATCTTTAAACTGATGCCCTTTTTCAATGTTTTGGGCTTAATAAAAACGGCGTGGCGACTCTACAAAATGCGAAAGCAAAACGGCGAGACACCTCCAACACGCAACGCTAAAACGGAATGAGCCAGATGCCGGGGCGCGATTGTGCTGCCTCTCGGATCCGGGCGACTTCCCGAACGGCGACGAATGCGAGATGCCGGGGCTCCGCGCGCGAGCCGGATCCGGGTAATTTCAACACTCCAGAACACAATGGTTTTGCCGAAAGGCGTCATCGCCATCTTGTCGAAACAGGTCTTTCTCTTCTCTCTCATGCCAACCTTCCCCTCACCTTTTGGACTCACGCTCCAAACAAGGCCTATCTTATAAACAGGCTCCCAACTCCTACTCTTCAAAATGACTCACCTTATTTCCGCCTCTTTCAAACCTCACCAAATTACCACAAACTCCGTAGCTTTGGATGCCTCTGCTACCCATGGCTCAAACCATACACTCCTCATAAACTCGCCCCAAAATCCACTCCTTGCATCTTTGTTGGCTACTCTTCCTCCCAAAGTGCCTACCATTGTCTAGATCCTAAAACTCAACGTCTCTACACCTCTCGCCATGTTAAATTTATTGAAACATAATTTCCATACACTTCCCTAACATCTCAACACACTACTCCTCCCTCTCTCTCTTCATCTGAATGGTGTGCCTTCTCTATTCCCATTCTCCCAACCCTCACTACCGACATAAATCCTCAAAACACTGCTGTCAATGACACCCCAAACATATCACCAACGCCCCAACCCCCTGCCCAACCTCCTACAACCAACCCCTCACACCCTCCTACTTCCGCCTCCATCCCCAATCTTACTCCCTCGGCCGAACCCAACTCACCCAATCCAACTGCTGCCCCACCTCCACCAACCCGCACCATTACCACACGTCTCTCCCATGGCATACGCAAATCCAATCCTAAGTATGCAAACCTTGATGCCCTCTCCTCACCTACCTCCCTCCCAACCACCACCAAACAGGCCCTCTCCACTCCCCATTGGCATGAGGCCATGCGTGATGAGTACAATGCACTCTTACGCAACCAAACTTGGTCCTTAGTTCCTTCCCATGAAGCACCCAACATTATTGGTTGCAAATGGGTTTTTCGTATAAAATACAACCCCGACAATACAATCCAAAAATACAAAGCCCGTCTTGTAGCCAAAGGTTTCCATCAACGACCCGGCCTAGATTATTCCGAAACCTTCAGTCCAGTTGTCAAACCCGTCACCATTCGTCTAATTCTCTCTCTAGCTATCACCCAAGGTTGGTCTCTACGTCAACTTGATATTAACAATGCCTTTCTTCAAGGTCATCTCTCCGAAACTGTTTTCATGTCCCAACCCCCCGGGTTCCAAGATTCTTCCAAACCCTCTCATGTCTGTCGGCTCTCAAAAGCCATCTACGGTCTAAAACAAGCACCACGTGCTTGGTACACAGCTCTCAAGCAATTTCTCACCTCCTTCGGTTTTTGTCCCTCCATTGCGGATCCCTCGCTGTTTACTTACAACAAAAATTCCCATCATCTCCTCCTCCTTGTCTACGTTGATGACATAATCATCACAGGTCCCTCCACTTCCTTCCTTGAGTCATTCATTCAATCCCTCTCGTCTCGCTTCTCTCTGAAAGACCTTGGTCCTCTCTCCTACTTCCTTGGGATTGAGATTGTTGGGTATGCATATTTTAACCCTCCTATTTTGTATTAGATTTGATTGATACCATAACCTCCTATTTATTTTAAGGACTTTAGGACCCTATGTAATGAAGCTTAGACTTCAATTTTTTAGCTAAGTCCATTTTATAGAATAGGTTAAAATTAGGCTTGAAGACTGGCTCAAGAATCTTTGGACCTAAGGATTGCAGTTCAAGAGTTTCAGAACCGCCTTTTTTTGAACCGCTTGGCAGAACCGCCTTTTTGCCTTGTGATTCCCTTCATCTGAAACCGCCTGAACAACAAGTGCAAACCGCACTTGGAAATCCTTTTTCTGGTGGAACCGCTTTCATGTCAAACCGCCTTTATCCAGAACCGCTCCAATGATTGGCTACTTGAAGTGAACCTCTTTTGACCGTTGGAATCCACGTCAGCAATATCAAAAGTCAACTACCATATCTTGTCACGTGACTACTTTTCAGACAAGATCTGCAAGGATCTTGAAAAGGTGACAGATGTCCTAACCACCTTGATTGCAGCTGAGGTCTGATCAGCTTTACCTGCATCAACAGTTCCAAAGGACAAAAGTAGTTGGAGTGGACCAATGGGATTGCATCAAGGACTGTCCTTTCAACAGCTGTGTCCAACGGCTATATTCCTGATGCTTGGGTATAAATACCCCTAATCTTCACCATTTGAAGATTGCTTGAATCTTGAGAAATTGCTGTGTTCATGAGAAGTTGAAGCTACGCCGAAATTCTTAGTCCTTTGAATCTTCATCTTCATACTTCAAGAAATATTCCCCAGCCCAGAAATCAAGCCTTAACACATTCAAGAATCATTGTGCTCTACATCTCACAGATTTAAAGAGCCTTGATCTTGTTCTCACACACACACCTCTCTTGTTTAAACACATAGTTTATTCATTTGAGATACACTGGTTATAGTCTAGGATTTGTTCTTCATAGAAAAGATTTTATTGTACTTTGTAATCTCTCAAATACTCAATATAAAATCTCTCTTAGAAATCCAAGACTAACCATCTTGGTAGTGGACGTAGATCGTTTATCGATTGAACCACTCCAAATATTGTGTTCTTACTTTCTGCATTTATATTTCTTGAGTTTACTGATTATCTTCCTTTTCTCTGTTTGATCTTTATATAGTTATCCCTTATTGTGAAATTGTGTTTGGAGTTAACATTGTCAAACTACATTTTACGTTTTACAACCGCTCGTAAACCGCACTAAAACCGCCTTGCAAAACCGCCTCCTCAAAACCGCATTTTACTAAGTATATTCCGCTGTGCATTTTACAACTCTACTTGCAGTTTCTTATACACTGCAAGAGGTTTTGTAAGCGTAGAGGTTTAGTTTTAAATTGAGGGCGAAAAATTTTAAACAGCTATTCACCCCCCCTCTAGCTGTATTTTCACCCTTGTTGCCACCTTTGGGACCAACAGAGATAACACCCAACACCCATGGAATCCTTCTCTCCCAGTCCAAATACATCTCTAATATTCTAAAACGTCATAACATGCAACACTCACTACAAGAAACAGGCTTATTTACGGCGGTTAAAATCCGCCTTAAATACCACGCGCTCCGCCGTATATAGTATTTACGGCGGACTAGCCGCCGTAAATAGACCCCCGTATAAATCATCGCCGTAAATACTATATACGGCGGGATCACCGCCGTAAATACTATATACGGCGGATTTACCACCGCCGTATATAAATGAAATACATACGTATATTATGGCGTATTTTGGTGATCTTTATACGGCGGTATGTGTAACCGCCGTAAATAAGAGACGAGTCGTCCTCTCCGTAACGAGTCGTCCCAATTGCACCCCCACCAGGTTCCCTCGTCCCCCCTTTGTAGACGAGTCGTCCAAGCCATTTTATACGGCGGATTTAGTCGCCGCCGTAAATACCTTAATAGGGACGACTCGTCCACCATGGCACGAGTCGTACCATTTACACCCCCTACTGGTTCCCTCGTCCCCCCTTTGGGCACGAGTCGTCCCCAGCTTTATACGGCGGATTTAGTCACCGCCGTAAATAAGCCTATTTTTTTCCCAGCTTTGTATAATTAATTTTCCCCCAAAAATATATTCACAAAAACCAAATTCAACCTGTACACACACAAATAAAACCTGTATATAACCAAAAATACACAAATGCAATCAATATTTACAATCTACATATTAACACAATTAATGTTGAATGTATCCAAACATAATAATCATTATACAAAAAAGTTATTAGTTGTTGAATGTATCCAAAATACACAATGTCTAAAATCCATAACACCTATTCATTACCGTCATTTCCACGTCGTTCCATCCAACAACGTTTCAATTCATCAATTTGTTGTTGTAACTGTCGGCGTTCCTCCTGAAGTTGTTGTTGTAACTGCTCCTGAAGTTGTTGTTGTAACTGTCGGCGTTCCTCCTCATTTTGTCGGCGTTCCTCCTGAAGTTGCCTTTCAAAATCTGCTCTGACCCCCGCCACCGCCTCCAATACAGCTGTCTGAGAAGTTGGGGATTTACCAAACACCTTAGTTTTGTTAAGACCGCCTCCCATACATCGCACTCTCCCGTGGTCATCAGGGCCCATCATACCAACAAAAATATTTTCACGCGCCGTGGGAGAGTTTTGTTGCTCCTCTGGCAGCTCCTCAATTGCATCATTAAGTGTTTGCTGTAACAAAAACAACATGTTCAATATAAATGTTTTAACTTTAATTAATATTATGAAAATGAAGTTAGAAATGAAAAAAGTATTCTATAGAATAACAAAACTGAAACAGAAAAGGTTGAAACTTTAACTTACAATCAATGTGATCTCACGGTTGCACGGTCTTTTTGGTAACGATTTGCTCATTTTTTACAAGTACAATATATTTCTTTAACACCAACAGACTTTTTTGAGAATGCAAAATCGAGAAAGTTGTCAACCCCAGACAAATACTCATTTGAAATTCGATTATCCAAATCAATCCAACTTTTGTCCATATATGACTTGACTTGATATTTTTAACGTTAAAATACAACCTATATATAAGACCGAGAGACACAAATTTTAGAATAAAAATAAACTCATAAACAAACATAGTCTAACTTGGGCCCATGATATAGTATAACCCTATGACAACATTCATTCGTTCTCTCTCACAAGCCCCCCCCCCCTAATTGAGAAGCTAATTCATTCGTTCTCTCTCGTGATATAGTATAACCCTATGACAACATTCATTCGTTATGTGTTGTTCTTAGTTTGGGTTGAAAATGGTTAATATTGGTAGGAATATAATTGACGTCTCCCTTGCGATTTCAAAAAAATAAGAATATCCCTTTTCTCCACTTTACTTTGGTAAAATGTTTAACATTTAAATAAGAATAACAGGAGATAGCTTTAAGCACTTAGTAAATCATTCTCACTTTACTTTGGTCACACATAAAAATTCTACTGTGAAGGATGTACAGAATAACAAAATGCATGATATCATTAGAACATCAAAACAATATGTATACTCTTCGAAACCCGAGTCCCAAAATACAGAGAACTCAGACATGGATGACAATGGTGGCCTTCAAACTCAAATAGAAGAAAAAAAACTCAAAACTCAAACCTTGAACGCAAACATTAAAATTTGCCAATGCTAGTTACACCCAAACTGCAATTTAAGACAAATACATATTGTTTGAATGTTCTAATTGATACGAAGATATTGAAATATAAATGGTGGATTTTCGGACAGAGCTTGGATGTGCGTGAATTTGGTTCAATATTATTTCAGATCTAGGGTGCAAAAGAAGGGGTGGGGCGATGCCATTATTCATTGCGATCTTCACCAACCACTTTGACTTGTTGTCGGAACCATGGATGAGGAAACATGGGGGTAAAGAATAGGGTGTTTTGGCATGAGACCTATAACCAAACATTCTAGCAGTCAGCATATCCAACATATACCCTAAAATGTTTTTTTATAAACCCCACAATGTCAGTTATCAAAAAAAAAAAAACAGAGACTGATCATGAAGCAATACCAACAACAACAACAACAACAACATCAACAATAACTCACAACACCAAGAACAAAAAAAACCCAGAAATTAAAAGTAAATTAGAAAAGGGGAAAAATGTATACCTGATTGTTGTTGATAGAAGAAATCAAAGCTCAATTTTGGCTGGAGGAGAGAGAGAGACTGAGATACGTACGCTAGATCTAGGAGAGAAAGAGAGACTGAGTACAGACCAACCAAGAACAAGAACAAAACCAAAAAATTAAAAGTAAATACCTACCTGATTATGGTGACCGGCGTCGGAATTTCGTCCCTAGCTATGGAGGAGATTTTCGTGCCCTAGCTGCTATGGAGGAGAGAAAGAGAGGGAGAGATAGAGATTGCCGCGAAACTGAATAGGAAAATTTGGGATTCCCGGTATTTAATAACATTTACGACGGATATTGTACACCGCCGTAAATAATGGTATTATTTAAGGCGTACGCGTATCAACCGCCGTATATAACTTCGATATCGTATACGTACATGTTAAATGTACGTACATTACTTATTTAAGGCAGACGCGTCCGCCGTATATATTAGTTATTCACGGCGGCTGTGCATACCGCCGTATATATTAGTTATTTACGGCGGACGCGTGTTCACCGCCGTATATGAGCGCCGTAAATAGTGCACTTTCTTGTAGTGACTCCAAACCATCCCCCACACCTATGGCAACATATCCGCCCCTCTCGGCCCAACCCAAAACATCCATACACAATCCTACCGAATACCGAGCCATCATAGGTAGTCTCCAATATCTTTCTCTTACTCGCCCTGACATCGCCTTCACAGTGAATAAACTTGCCCAATTTCTTCACCACCCGCAAGAATCACATTGGTCGGCTCTTAAGCGACTACTTCGCTATCTCCATGGAACTCTTCATATGGGTATTCAAATTTACAAAAACTCCCCTCAAATTCTCCATGCTTCGCGACGCCGACCGGGCTCTGGCGACAATGATGATTATCTCTCCACCTCCGGATTCATTGTCTATCTCGGTCGCAACCCAATTGCTTGGTCCTCCAAAAGCAACGAGCCGTTGCTCGCTCCTCAACGAAGGCTGAATTCCGCTCAATTGCTTTGCAACAACGGTGAACTTCTCTGGATCACAAACATTCTGTCTGAACTATGCATTTCCTCCTCTACCACACCGGTCATTTTTTGTGATAACTTGGGGGCAACAAACTACTCTGCCAACCCAATTTTTCACTCAAGAATGAAACACCTAGCAATTGCCTTCCACTTTGTTCGTGAGCAAGTCCAGCTAGGCACTCTTCGGATCTGACACATCTCCGGAAATGATCAATTAGCAGACGCTCTTACAAAACCCCTTTCACGCGCACGGTTCGTTTCTCTCATCTCCAAGATTGGACTCACCCAAGGACCGTCCATCTTGCGGGGGCGTGTTACAGATCAAAACTCCTCTCCTCTATGCGATGCGCCCGCCCCACTAAAGCCAGGCGTCCGCCTCAACTAGTTCCTCCCGTTGCTTCAGCCTCTGTCTCCCTGGCGCCCGCCTCACTTCATTGCTTGCGCCCGCCTCGCTGCCGCCGTTCTTTGGCTTGACCTTGCTGCCTCCCAGGCGGCCGCTTCCCTCCACCTGGTGCGCCCGCCTCATACCACTTCCAACAGTCAGTCAAAGTCTCTTCCACTTCAGTTCTCTCTTATTTTCAAATCAATGTATTATAGAATTAGAACAGCCTTGGATGTTTGTATATATATCTCTGTTATTCATTGAAATAAATTACTTTTGAGCAAACATTTACAGTCAATACAGGCTGACGGGGTGGGACGGATCCAATTCGCCAAAATCCGTCACTAAACGGGGCGGAGCGGGCCAAATTCTTGGCGAGCTGGAAATATATCAACACAACTCACTCCTATTGCATGACGGGGCGGGCTGCCCGACAGGCTCAACCCAAATTGACGGCTCTACTGCGATCTAGCCATGTACTCCCTCCGTCCCGCTACAATCCGCACAGTTTGACTTTTTTGGTCAACTGAATCAATTTTTGACCATGATTTTATGAATATCTAGATATTTCTATGTAATTTTAAAAATTGTTATTGCTTCACCATTAGAAATACTATCAATAACAATTTTTAGAATTGCATAGAGATATCTAGATATTCATAAAATCATGATCAAAAATTTATTCAGTTAGTTGATCAAAAATGTCAAACTGTGCGAATTGTAGCTGGACGGAGAAAGTACATTTTAGTAGGTGCCAATTAGATCTTAAGCCATGTACATTTTAGTAGGTGCCAATTAGATCTTATGTACTCTCTTCGATTCAAATAAAAGTAATTTTAGAGGTTTTTACATGTTTAAAAAATGCAATTATTATCACAACTTTATAAAGTAAATATTAAAAGTACATTTATTTATTGTTTCTCTCTCGTACATTACTTCAATTAAAAATTATGAACAATGCCATGGAACAATATATAAAGAAGGGGTGAAATTGAGATCTAAAAGCTTTAAACTCAAAACATAAATTTTGAACCAAAATTTAATATCCAATTGAAATTTATTTTGAAGGAAAAGTGTTTAATGGTCACTTTTCTTGGACTTATGATCCATGTGAATAATTTGAAATTCATTACAATAATGCCATCTCATAGGTTTTATTTGTCGTACAACAATTTTCTAGCTAAAATATTGATGCCTAATACTTATTTTTATTAGTAATAAGAAAAATAATTATTATTAATAATAATTATTAGTAATAATGATACTTGTTAGTAATGATAAAATACGTTTTGTAACTTTTTTGGGACGTTATATTAATTAACTTTTCATAAATTTAATCATTTATTTTGTAGCATTATTGGGATCCTAATATTGCAATTTTTTGGTCAATCGTCATCAACTTTCGTACTTTGTTTAAACTTTGATGTTAACCATCTTAATTCTTTTAGCATTTTTAACTATCATATTTTATACTCTTATATGCGCTCGTTTTTCCAAAATAAAACTAAAGTGTGATGCTAATAATTGCTAAAAAAAAAAAAAAAGTCTTAATTTTCACTACTTTTAATGCTTATTCAAATTACTTCTGCGTACCAAAATATTTGCAGTTGTAAGAGAAACTTTTTGTCCATAAATACTTGCAATTTTGAAGTTTTTCATAAAACTTTGACACATTATGCATAAACTTCCTTATATATATGATTAGGTAGTTATTATTTTAAAAGCATTTAATTGCATAGGTAATCGAAATATTTCAAGTATAATTTAATCTATTGGGTATGTATTAAACGCATTTCTTAATTTGTGTGAAAAACTCTACAACTACAAATATTTAGAAACGGAGAGTGTACAATAATAGAAATTGCTAAAAGAACAAGAGTGATAAGTGAAGGTCAAGCAAACAAAGCAAAAGTATGATAGTCGAAAATGTCGATAGACCGTATTATTTCATATTGTTGTTATACACAACTAGAGTGACTCCCGTGCGATGCACGGGGCGTTACTATATATTTAAAAAATTAAAAATTTATTTAAAATAAATCAAAAACTCAATTCGTTTATACATTATAAAATACTTCCTTAAAGGATACATTGTCAGTACATAAAAATTAAAAATCAATAAAATAGAAATAAAACAGAAATCATAAGGATTATGCATTTCTCTATATACAATTATGTAGTATTTTATCATTTAAAGAAATTAAATAAAAAAGACGAACATGTTTATCAGTACGAAATAAGTTATTGAAATTAGTTAGGAAAAGTGAAGATTAGAAATCTAGTAAAAAAAGGTGATATTTTATTTATTTTTGAGAAAGAGAATTTTTGAAATAAAAACAAAAGATTTAGTCATAACAACAGGATATTACAGTTATCTAATAAGAATTAATATCATTATTTTTCAAATGGGAAATTTTCATTAACTCATGCTCGTACATCTAAAAAATCATGTCATATTTATTTACATTAACTCATTATGAACATAAAGAGTAAAAATTTATGAATTTTGGTGTAAAAATATGTAACGAAAAATTAATTTATTATAAAATGAATGAGGGTAAAGAAATAGGAGAACAACATTTGGAAATTCAGCCCGCCAATCAACGGGAGACATGTGTTCAAATTCTTAAAAAAAAAAAAGGGAAAAAAACCTACATATACGGACAGTTGTCGGCTCGTGCGACACGCCCGTAGATATGTCGAAATTGCCTTTCCACAGATAGACGACACATATGTCCAATGTTAAAAAAAAAATAACCTAATGCATTCACGCGCCTCTTTAGGCCCGTGTAATTTACGCCTCTCATAATTTTAATGAATAAAAAAATAAGAAACAAAATAAATCATTTCCTATCCACTTTATTTTGGTAATTGTTAATAAAAGTAAATTAATTTATTTCATAAAAATTGAGATTATAACTCATTTAGTTACTTGATATTTTGTTCTAATGTGTTTTAGTGTGTGTGCACATGTGTATGTTTAACATGATGTACAAAGCTTCTTAAATAAGCTACTCATTTTTAGTAATCCTTTTGCCCTTCATAGATTTTCAATCATACCCAAGTAACTACAAATGTGCCCTCGTTTACTTTAAAACTTATGCAAGTCTTTTTATATATAGAGAGAGATAGCGATGTATAACTAATTATTTTATACATATTTTTAAAAATATATTATATTCACTTCTATTATGAGTTTTAAATTAATGAAAAAATTAAACCAAGAAACTAATCTAATTTTGGACTATAATATTATTATACTAATTTTCTGATTTCTCAAATAAATGTCCAAGAAATAATTCAACAATGTGTTAAAAGGAAAAAATTTCACCAAACCCTCCACTCCCTCATCAAACCCAATCAAACCCACTTCTTCCTCACCCTATTTTAAAATATCAATTTATACTATCTATATTCTTACAATATTGACATGCACTTCAATAAAAAAAAATTAAAAATGAAGACGATCTTTCCCGATATTCGCCTTTATTAATAATTTATTTACTATGCTTCAATTTTTTTAAATAAAATAAATCAATTGTTTGATGTATCGAATTAAAATAAACCCAATAACCATATTACCCCTTCCAACTCATTATCCTATACCCCATCACTTTTATTTTATTTTATATTATATTATTTAATTTTATAATTAGTAAAATTAAT
The DNA here is from genome assembly GCA_022495995.1 of Adenophora triphylla var. japonica. Taxonomy (NCBI): domain Eukaryota; kingdom Viridiplantae; phylum Streptophyta; class Magnoliopsida; order Asterales; family Campanulaceae; genus Adenophora; species Adenophora triphylla. The sequence continues at coordinate 302,080 of JAFEMH010001910.1, forward strand.
ATTATTATCATGATCATTTATAATTAAAAAAACTACTTCACACTTAAATAATTTTGACTCAAAACATATTGAAAAATAAAAAGGGATAATTAAGAAATTTATATTTTAAAAAAATGGTTTTTTTTTTTCTGAGTCCAAATGAAATGAAAATAGTCTCCAAAGAGGAAAAAAAATTATGAAGTTTGGTGTAAAAAAAAATTCAATTTAGTATAAAATAATTTAGGTAAAAGAAATGGGAAAAAAATACAAATTCAACCAGCCAATAGGAGAACGCCAAGTGTCCAAAAAAAAAAAAAACAAATTCGTCTGACTGCACGCGACATTGTCGTCGTGTGAAGTAAACGCGCCGGTGAAATGACCAAAACGCCCTTCACCACACGGATGACACATGTCCAAAGTTACCAAAAAAAAATTAAAAAAATTACCAACCCAATCACAACTTGCCACGGGTTATTTCAGTCGTTTTTTTTTGCAAGTTCGCCATGGCGGGAAAAGACCAAAATGCCCCTCAAACCCCCTTTAATTACCACAATCTTCCTTTTATATATAGAGAGATATAGATATACATATACATATAGATTCCCCAAACCCTCCACTCCCTCATCAAACCCAACCCACTTCTTTCTATCCCTCTTTTAAAATATCGATTTATATTATCTTTATTTCTTATAATATTGACATACACTTCAATCAAAATTATAAAAATTATGGTCATCTTGCCCGATATTCGTTTTTATTAATACACAATTTTTTGAGAGGGAGAGAAAATTCGACAAATTTATTAATACTTTATCTACTTTGCTTCAAAGTTTAAAAAAAAATTGAAATAAATTGTTTAATGTATCGAACTAAAATAAACCCAATAACCATAATACCCCATCCAACTAATCATCCTATACCCCACCAGTTTTATTTAATGTTATATTCTTTATTTTTATGATTAGTAAAATTATTAATATTATTATAATTTATATTAAAAAAAATACTTCACACTTAATTACTTTTCACAAAAAGATATTGACAAATAAAAAGTTTTTTTTCTGTGTCCAAATCAAATGAAAATAGTCTCTATTTATAGAGAATTTTTTTAAATGAATTTTGGTGTAAAAAATTAATTTATTATAAAACAATTGAGGTCAAAGAAATGGAAAAATAAAAAAAATTAGAAATTCAAGAAGCCAATGAAACGCCGCCAAGGGTCCCAACAAAAAAAAAAGGAAAATATCTCTGTGTAAATGTGCCTCGGTGGACGCGAATACGACACGCGCCAAATTTTCACCCTATCCCGGCATGTCACGACAAATTTGCTTCAACTATTTTTAGTTATGCCACAATATGAAATGACTTACACTTCAATCAAAATTTAAAAAATGATGGACATCTTTCCCGATATTCTCTTTTATAAATACACAAATTTTTTAGACGAATAGATATTCAATAAATTTATAAATAGTTTATTTACTATGCTTCAAAGTTTTTTTTAAAAAAAATTAAATATATTGTTTGATCTATCGAAATAAAATAAACCCAATAACCATATTATCTCATCCAACTAATCATCCTATACCCCACCAGTTTTATTTAATTTTATATTATTTATTTTCAAAATTAGTAAAATTATTAATATTAACATCATTTATAATTAAATAAAATATTTCACACTTACTTACTTTTCACAAAAAATAAATTAAAAAATTAGAAAGGAAAATTATCAAATGATAATTAAGAAAATTATATTTAAAAAAGATGGTTTTTTTTCTGTGTCCAAATCAAATGAAAGAAGTCTCTATTTAAAGAGGAAAAAAAAATATGAATTTTGGTGTAATTTTTTTTTAAAAAATTATTTTATTATAAAATAATTGAGGTAAAAAAAAAGAGGAGTTTTTTTTAAAATTTGAATTCTCCAGCCAATAAAGAGGCGCCACGTGGCAACATTAAAAAAAAAAAAAAAAAAAAAAAAAAAGAAACAAACTGCCTTAACGTGCGTTGGTCGTCGATTGTGCCACACGCGCCTAGGAAATGTCTGAATTGCCCCTCCTCATTCATCCGACATGTGTCCAAATTGGTTTTAAAAAAAATAAAAAAATAAAACCAGCCAATTAAAAATTGCCACATGGTATTTTGGCCTTCTTATTTGCCACTTTGCCATTATATGAAAGGACTAAAATGCCCCTCAATGGCCCAAAAATTACCAAGATCTTGTTATTATATATGTATAGATATGTTTTTTTTTTTTAAGTAGTATGAAACAAATACATTTATTTATGCCTAATATATTTAATTTTATAAGAAAAGTATTCATTTAAATTTCGGCATTTTATTTTGCCACGAGCCTATTAAGTACTAGGGCCAACTTGGGTAAGATTAGATTATGACCATTCAATGCATGTAAGTATAGTACTTGATTATTAACTATCGTAATCATCAAAACGAATCAAATTGAACGTTTAATAAATAGACATTTATTTTAGTGTGAAAATAATTTAAAATATAATGACCATGTTTGAAACGATTAATCTTTTTGAATTTTTGTATTTTCTACCCTTTTCTTACTTTCTCAAATAATAAAGTGTAGGGAGAGTGACCGAAAATTCTAAAAAAGTATCATAATGTCCGAGAAATTTCTTTATCATGTTGTACTATAGATGCAGTATTATATTCACATATGAATGAATATAATAATATTGCATGCAGTATTATATATTACTACATAAGAACTTTTAGGTCATTTCGATTTAATGATGAACTTGAGGGGAAGTGATTTGTTCCAAAACGAACTTTCGGGTCAAATTCCCTAAAGTGTAAGACATGATAAACAGGTGGATTGAAAAGGGGATTGTTTTATTTTATTTTATTTTTTAATAGAGTGAAGAGGATTGCTCATCCAAACCCTATCTCAAATGATATTTCTAATATTTCTACTGCTCCATTGAACCAAACTTTCCCAGTATAGTCTATTGACTACTAGAAATCCAACAAAAAAACCCTCAACTGCAACTGAATTTCTTGGTTTTGATCGCATAAACATCCTAAAATCGCGCAAATTCGTCGCGGACTTGATGAATCTTTCTTTAGTGAATGGAACTGACATGGCGTTAATGGCTCGAGAATCACCGGGGAAGTCAATTCACTTTGATACATATCCTCACAACCATAGCTCTAACCACATATTGGATGGCATCCATGACCAAAACGACGAATTTGTTTCCGTCTTGCAGGTGACAAATTTACCCTCAAGAGGCTACAATGAATTCCCTTTGAACATCGTAGCATTCTTCGCAATCCTGTCCGTTAAAATTATCGGTTTCCAAATGAATCTTTGTATGAAGTTTTTCACATTTCCCATTTGGTTTTCCTACTCCATAATGTTGTTTCTCTTTCCATTCCAAACTTTATCACGAATCCGAAGTTACTTTAGGAGAAAGATTATGGGCATTTTTTATGGTTTTTATTTTTGTATCACCTCATTTATATATCGTAGGATTAAGGCACAGATGTATGTGTTGAAATTGGGAATAAAGTGCGGTTGTGCTGCTTTCTGGGCAATTTATGTGAGTTTTTTGCTTTTTGGGTTACTTGTGACTGGTTTTGTTATCGGAGGAATAACGACGAAGCGGCTGATTGAAATGCCTATACAGAGGACAGAGCCTTTGCATTTTGATTACACAAAGGCTAGCCCGGCTGCTTTCGTACCCATTTTGTCGCACCTTGATGGTGATATGGTTGCTGGCGAGGCTTCGGGTGCTCGAGCCATTCCTTTTAATCATAAATTGCAGCTCACTGTGTTCTTAATTCTGCCGGAATCTGATTACAACAGGAAACTCGGCGTTTTTCAGGTATGAGACCAATTTGTTCTGATATATAGTAACGTGAGTTACGCTAGATAATATATTAACATGAGTTGCATTTTATAGTAATACTAGTAAAAGGCGCCCATGACACGCGTGTTTTTTTTTTTTTTTTTTTTTTAATAAAAAAGTTTTTTTTTTTAATTTAAAAAAAAATAAAAAATTTAAGGGCAAAATGGGAAAGGGGCAACTTAGTGAGGACAAAATGGAAAATTTGACACTTGGTACTGTTCATTGTACTGTAGCAAGGAGGGGTGCCATTTATACTATAGATGAGTTGCTATCAGCGATGAGTTACATCATATATAATAACATGACTTATATCTTATTCCCAGATCTCTGGGCCCGTGCAGTCGAACTGCACAGTAATCTAACTTTACAGTAAATGAGTATATCATATAGTAACATAAGTTACATCTTATAATAGTAGATGAGTTATATTTTATTTAATTTTTTGTGCAGTATGACCCCAAATTTGTACATTCCCTCCATTGAGCTCAATTTTTATTTTTTTTTTGAAATACAAATTTTGATATTCAGACACATGGATCTTACTCATTTTCATCTTCTCTCTTGCTGAAGGTGAAAGTGGAGTATATGTCAGCCAAGGGCAAAATCGTCGGGAGCTCAAGCTATCCATGCATGCTAAAGTTCAAAAGTCAACCAATCCGTGTCGTCGAAACCATTTTCAAGAGTGTTCCTCTACTTGTTGGTTTCCAATCCGAAGTCCAAAATCTTGAAGTTAAAATCAATGACTTCACTGAAGGACACGATCCGACTTCAAGCTTAAGGGTAAGTCTTGAACAAAGAGCAGGGTATCAATATGGTGCAGGCATTCCTGAAATTTACTCTGCCTCGGTTTCTCTACTATCTGAGCTATCTGGGTTCAAGAAGATTGTGTGGTCGTGGAGGAGAACAATTTTTGTGCTGATTAGTTTGATGTCGTTTGTTATGGAGTTGATATTTATGTTGATTTTCTGCAGACCTGTGGTTATTCCCAGGGGAAGGCTTATTGTCATTGCCCATTGGGGCTAAAAAGCATGCCCAGAATAATACACCCTCCGTCGTTAAATGAATGTTCAAAAAAGTTTCAAATTTGCTCTTGATCCAAAGCAAATTTGAAGAAAAAAATAACATTCATTTAGGGAAAGAGGGAGTAAGATATCTTGGTGAAATAATGAGGAAAAGTACTTCGAGTGCGCCCTTGCAATCTTTGAATAAACTTCTTACTTCGTCAGTCATCCAATTGTCGGTTCTTATTCTTATGTACCACTTGATCCTGTTGATTATTGGGGCGTAAAACTGCTCTAGCGACAAAGTTGCTACTTGTGAGACCCAACAAAGTTGCTACTTGATCGTTGCTACTTGTGAGACCCAGCCATGCAGCATGGCAACAAATCTGATCACCGGTAGTTACAATTCAATGTTCATTATTTCGCGGAGAGGGTAGTTGTTTTGCAGAGTGAGCTATGTCACCGTTGAGTTGTTTGACTATTTATTAAGGATGATATTGTCCTTTGACCCGTCCTTCGACCAATAGGGACCACCCATTTGTGGTAGATTATCATACTCTGTACGTTCACCAAATCCAAATAATCCATTGGATTGCTTGAAACATGAATCTATATAAAGCAACAAGTTATGAACTTATCATCCCCAGCATTCCAAATTTATACACAATGGTTGGGACAGAATACATGGCTTTCTTGTGCCTAGATAATATCCACAAGCTTTGCTCGGGACAAATTGAGAAGGCACCTGAAGCATTTATTCAACATTTCTTGTTATCTATTTACATAAGCAGCTATGTTTGTGAAGACTGTACACTTTGGTTGAACATTTCCTGATTAAAATTCGATACCGCTATTTAATTTCACAGAAACAGAAGGCCATCCCACATTCCCAAGAGGAGTTTCAACTTTCAAAACCATTCCAACATTTCTGTTCCATTTGGACTTTCCTACCTGTATCAAGAAGTAATGAAAATATACAAACATCACAATTTGTGAATGAAATTAATTAACCCAAAGCAGGTTGAGTATAGCATTCATTCCACAAGTGCCCATATGACCCAAAAAGGTGTCGAGGCAAGATTCCAACTCGGACAGAAGAAAGTAAATTTATTTATTTTTTTATAAACGAAGAGTTAATGGGTATGTGGGTAGAGAAAAACTCACAGAGACGGACGCGAAAGCAGAAGGATGTGTCACTAAAGCACAACCACAGTTAAGACTCATATCCTCCTTCACAGTGTGTGAAAATTCAGCTCGAATTCCAGGATTGCTTCCTCCAAGAGTAGGCAGTAACCTGGCAATGTTATAATCGTCGAACCAACTTAGATAACATATACTCCGACAGTCCCATTTAAATTACACCAAAAAGAAGAAGCACAGAAATGAAGTAAAAGCAAGGTTCTAAAAAGCGCTAGGTGGGCGCTAGGCGGTGGAGTCGGGCCTAGCGCCTAGGGGCCTAGGCGGGGCCGAGAAATTAGACAAATTTTGCATATATTCCATATAAAACCTTGCCAGTGTTGCCAACAGCAAATCAAATTCATGACGGAACAAGAACAAAGTTATGTACTCCCTCCGTCCCAAAATGTTTGTCCCATTTGACTTTTTGGTAAACTTTGACCACAAATATATGACAATTTAATTATGTTCATGAAATTCTAAAAATTCCTATTGATTCACCATTAATAATATTATCAACAACTTTTAGAATTTCATGAACATGATTAATCTCTCATAAATTTGTGGTCAAAATTCAACAAAAAAGTCAAATGGGACAAACATTTTGGGACGGAGGGAGTACAAAACTACAAATACAGTCAACATAATCTATTTTAGTACCAAGGAAAAAAATAAACCCCTAAACATTAAAGAGGTGAATTGAATAACAGCATCCATGTGAGGGATTAAAATGTGTGCAATTCGAGTGAACTTAGGTCATTGGCGCGCAATTGAATAGTACAGGGATTAATAGTAGGATAATTAAAAGTACAGGGACTAATGTCAAAGTTGTCTAATAGCTTATTTCAATCCCTTGTTTTCTCATTTTCTCATAGCCTTTTCATTCTTCTTCTTTATATCCAGAAATACAGAAATTCTAGAGAGAGAAATCTAGAGAGAGAGGAAGAAGATAGAGATGTCGGACGAGGAGCATCAATTTGAGTCAAAGGCCGACGCCAGCGCTTCCAAAACCTATCCCCAACAAGCTGGAACAATGAGAACCTTCTTATGACATAACCCGCCTGGTACTATTTCTTCCCTAATCTTTATCGACTTCATCCGCCTGGTACAATTTCTTCCCTCTACAGTTTTTGTTCGTTTGGTGGCTCCGCCAGGCGTCATCTCTTCGATTTCTACTCGGATCTGTTGATTTTGTGGGTTTTTAGCTTGTTTTCCGGCCCCGGTCGTTTTAATCTCTGCTTTTATGTATCCCAAACCCGCCTAGCTCCGCCCAGCCCGCCAACGCCTAATCTCTCCGCCTAGCCGTAAATCGCGGTGTCCGGCCACCGCCTAGCGCCTAGGCGGCCGCCTAGGCCTCTTTTTAGAACACTGTAAAAGTAGCATAATATTGGTGGTGGAGTAGGTCATGTGAGTATGGAAAGTGGGATAGGGGTCGTTAGCGGGTAACTGTAATTTTCAGTGGGACCACCAAATTGGAAAGAAATGTAATTTCAAATGGGACGAAGGGAGTATAAGAATACAGTAAACATACAAGACATAGGAAAAGATAGAGAGCATATAGAACGCAAGAAAAAGATGGTGGCCTGAAATGCGAAAGGTAAGGAGAGGCATCATTGACCAACTTGCAAGCAACTTCTGGTAATCTCAGGAGCATAGGAGTCAAGTATAAAGCTGAGTGACAATCAATTTTCAAGGGCAACCTGATTAGAGACACGGAACACTAACTAGTGACTTATACATCATTTGCATCAAATAAAAGAAAACATACAAGTTAGGTTAAAAACAGTTTCAATCAGAATCAAGTCCCAGCTTAACACAACAAAAACTAAGGTCACTGCAAGAAAAGTTTAACTGTCACTGATCCATATATTATTCATAATGCAGTTCAAATAACAGAGTAAAATGTGTTTTACCTGAATTGGATGGTAGGCCTCATCATGAGACCAGATCTCTTCCAAGCTAATACTTGTTCAAACCCCATTGTAAATGATTTATCAGGCCATTGCACTGCTGGTGTGATGCGGGTTCCCAACTTATTCTGCTCAGATATCCAAAAAATCAGAATTTTGTGCCTACTAACTTAGGAGGAGCTACAACAATGATCAGATGCAAAATTAAGTTTCACTGTTGGAATCTTCACCTTGCAAGAGAAGCTGAACTTCATCTCTCCAGGATATTGACCTTGAGCTTGAAGCAGACCACCAAAAACAGGTAGGAAAACACTGGTCGATAAGCCTTCACCAGATACATAAGTGAATTGGCCATTCGGAAACTGCAAATCCATGAATGACTGCAGAGAGAAAGAAACTAAATAACCAAACCACCTCAAGGAACTTCTTGTTATTTTATTTTTTATATCAGTAATTGATAATGGCGCTCAAAATTCTTTTACAGGTTTGTCATGGGGTACAAATATCTAATATTTAAATTCATGATCTTAACACCATACAATATTTCTTAAATTATTAATAAAATGTGCTGCGAGGTGCCACAGGCAGTAGCAGTTGCAGGAGAAATCAGGAACAGCAATTAATAAGAACGGAACTGCTTTTGACGGAGAAACAAAAAATCAAAACTGACAAGGTACACAAGTTCAACATACTTAATCTGACACCATTAAGAGCAAAGGGATTCATAGGCAACAAATGACTATATTCTAGACATATAGCCACTCGCAAGTTTTATTCTCCCTTTCTTCCCATGGGATTTACTTGTGCACATATCTAGCATCATACAAAACAGTTGTTCACACATATCAATGATCGCAAATTTAATTGGCCTCTCTGTTCTTGTATTTACACATGAATACAAATACTTAATTAACTGCAGATAAGACAAAGTCTTAACACATGGAGAGGGAGCACAGAGAACTGAAAACCAACAACAGGTTAATAACAAAATAGAAGTACTCGGTAGTTGTTGCACACTTACACAGGCCAATGGATTGAGACAGACCATCGACATCAACAGCCACCGCCTATGCTTTGACCAAACTGCTGGACAAAGAGAATGCATTCCATTCTGTAAATGAGAGCACATTTTTTGTCACGAAATACGATTAGTGGGAAAAGGTGAGAGGGAATTCAGATGAATCTTAACAAACGGCAGAAAAGAAAGACCACTATCTGGACGAGTAAATCAAATTAAGCAAGCTAAAAAATGTAAAAGCACGAAGGACACGGATTCTATTTCAGAGACTGATGCTGCAAAGAAAATTCACACAGTAGGTTGTACAGCAGTAGATGTCAGAAGAGGCCTCGTCGGGGTAAGCATTCAATAAAAAAAAACATTAAGCAATGCGCATAACAAACCAAAAAATCATGACCCAGGAAGTAGATAAAATTACACTAGACTAATCTACCATCTCTGACGTATCAAGATAATCAAATTATGTCTTCTAGAGATCCTAAAAAAGAGTAGAAAAAATCATACCTTTCTGTCATAGCCATACCAAAGCAAGTGTTGTTTTGACAAATGAACTGGCAAAAGAAGTGTGGAATCACGAACAAAAAGAACTGGTCCAAGTTGAACAAGGAAAACGGAGGACCTCTCATTTCCTGATGTGGAACTGCCATGTGATGCCTCTACCCTCCATAAATCTCCTCTTGCAACCAAAGAACTTTCAGTGCCTCGTGTTCTACTATCATAGGTTGTTGAAATGTTAAGGGCCCCCTGCATTCAGGAAAAAAAAAATGGTCATCAAAGAGAATTACATGTAGAAATTTTCATTGAATAGTAATAGTCATAATGTTTAATGTTTATGCTGCATATTAAAACTGATACTGATGTCAAGGAGCCTTCCAGGTAACCTGCGTTAAGCATAACCTAGAAATTTGCACATACCAACGGTCAAAGAAGCAACCATATTAACTACTGGAATCAAAGAAGTCTTTTATTTTTGAAGAGATATAGAGCTTGAACACGTCTAATCTAGGTAGTTATTGCAAAGTAGAACCAAATATTTATGAACATTTTTTCTAGATAAACTTCTGCAGGCAAGCAATCCATTTCGAGCCCAGGGAATCTTGTGAAACTCTTGTTCTTGAAACTATATGTTTAAAACTATATGTAAGCGCCATTGCCGAATGTAAAGGTTACCACATCCTAAGAACTAACCACTTTTACCAAAAGTAGTTTTTCTAGATAAACAACTTAGTGAACGTGGTCGGAGTGCAATCTGTGCATCAATTGCTATGAAAAAGGCCACATAAGCTATTCCAATGACACCACTCTATTTCTAACTATAATCAACAGACATTTGCTCAATGAAGAAGACAAAAAAGTAAACTTAAGAACTGTACCTGAGATCTACCTTCATACCCAGCAGTCTTCAAATTAAATCCACAACTCTCCTCTTCAACTGACCCATCTACAACCTTCTCATTGTCCATAACTCCATAATCAAACCTCTTAGCCAGCAATTCCAAATCCTCCTGAACCTGCATACTAACTCCAACATCAGGTCTCGGCCCATTCACATCTGACCTTATCGTTGTCATCGAAACCTCCTCATGTCGAAACGGCAAAGGCAACCTTCTAAAAAACTGTTGAACCATACCATTCAAACCAGCCCCAAAATCCGCTCCAGCTTGCCCTAACTTATTCCCAATATCAAAAATCGCCGACACCCCATCGTTAATCCCAGACGAATTACTATGAATCGCATGTCCAAAATCCTTTTTAACGAAATTTTGAGCAGGAAATTCGACATCAAACAGCTTGGTAGTTTGAGGATTAGGCCATGAAAATGAAGGAGGCGTTATGTGAGACTGAATCAAACCTGTAAATCCTTGAGTTAATCGATCGGCTAAGTCCAACCCGTGTCGTTGCACTTCCTCCCACGCTTCAATTGACCTCTCGACCGACATCTCGATGTAGAATCAAACCTCAATTATTCAGAAATCAATATATAGTTCGTAGGGTTCCATAAACCAAATCGAAGTAGATAGCTTTCGATGAACTGATTCGATAACGAAAATTTAGGGTTTTGATTCAGTTTCCAAACGGATACAATTTGCTGGAGATGAAATCAGTAATATAAACTACGTTCGATTGATTTGGGAGAAGAAATGAAAGATCGGGAGGACTAGGGTTTGGTAGGAACTGAGGATAAGCTACAAGAATATTTGAACTGTTTCTGTGTGTGTGTGCGCGAGAGAGTACGGCGTCGTTCTCAGGCGGGTTATATGGGGACTGCGTTCGATGAATGATCCGGTGCGGTTAAGACTTGAGAAATGGTTGATAATTTTTTTATTTTTTTTTTTTTTTAATAGTCGTGCCTTCGACGGTTAATCCCGAATCACCGAATACCCGCTCAAGATGTGGCGGAAGTAAGTGCGGGATGTGCCCCGCATGCGCGGGGTGGCGGTACCCCTTATACTCCGTGAGCCCCTGCGGAGCCCTCCTACAAGGCATTTACATCACTCTTACATCACCACCGATTGTCACCGCCTGTAGAAATTACATCACTCTTACAACACCAATTGGCTGCTCCAGCTGCTCCTGCCAAGATTCGAACTCCCCATACTGAGGATACAAGCCCAGCAATGCTGTTTCCTTAACTGCACGGATGTGCCCCGGGAGGCTCCAAAGGACCCTGAAACCCAAGGTAGGAATTAACCACAGAAATTCCCCTTGAGGAGAATCGAACCGGTGACCTCCCCTTCGGGAGGTAATTAGTTGTGACTTGTGAGGGTAGGGGTGGGGCCGTCCTGTATTGGGTATGGGGTTACATTTTGTTGGGCCTAATTGTGATGGGCGCCTAATAGGGGTGTAAATGGTTCGGTTGGTTTGGTTTGGACAAATTTAGAGATCAAATCGCTAGTACTCGATTTGGAGAAATTCCAAACCAAATCGAATCATGAAAAATTTCAAATTGAACCGAACCAAACCACCTCGATTTGGTTCGGTTTGGTCTCAAACCGCGGTTTCATTAAGCGGTTCAAACCGCGGTCCGAACTGCGGTCTAGAACCACAAACCTGTCAGCAGCAATATTTACTTAATTACTTTGAGTAATATGTGAGGAGACCAGAACTATCATGGCAGAAGTTCTTGACCACAAGTTTCAAAAGGCCACCAAACACTTGTTACACTCTTCCAGTTCCCACATACCACTGTGTGGTTTAACTGATGGTATAGACAACAAGAAGCTTCATGCTGATGAACTTGCAATCTTTTTTAAGCATAAGCTTACCAGATACAATCAGGAAAAACAGGCTCAAGACCAAATAATAGTGTTTCAATGTCCCAGTTTAAGCAATAACTCGTGTTCTTGGCTCGAACAATGTGACATGCTTACATATGTATTACAGATTAATATGAAACGATGCTAATGAATTAACTGATGAAAAGAATCACAAGAACCTCCACATGCCTTCATCATACTCGACACAATAACAAGGAAAAATAGGATGCCAATTTATGCACAATAAGAACCTTACAAAGTTACAGCCATAATAAAGGATTGCAGGAGCGGTAGAGAATACACAAGTTAAGAAACTGCAACTTGTTTGGAATGCTCTAGTATCAGCATGCAATTAGCAATTTGATTTATGATAAGGCAAAGCCAATTTATCTGTCAGTGCCTTACAGGCTTACACAAGTTTAGTGGAATGCGATATTAGTAGTCACCAGTGCATTGCTAATTATTCAGGATGCAATTACGGGGAGAAAAAAAGAGGAATTTACCAGATTCGGCAAATACTTGAGCACTCAACTCCAGCCTTCAACTGAAACCACAGCAAGATACCATCACATTCCTCATCAATGGATGTCTAATATCTTGTTGAAAGAGTACAATGTGCAACAAAGAAACTGAAATTATAGCCGAAAATTATAGTTGAATGAAGAACAAACTTCAGATTTTAAAAAAATAGCTTAAATTATAGCAGCAGCAAGTAAGATATAAGATTAAAGTAAGATTAAAGAAAATAGATCATACCAGTGACAGTATCAAGGGCTCGAAAATTATAGCCGGAAATTGGTGAGGCGGAGGAAGAGTAGGCAGGAGGAAGAGTGAGCCGTGAGGTGAGGACGAGGACAAAGGAAGAGGAAGAGTGTGGTCGGAAAGTCTTTGTCAACGTTGATGATGAAAATTGGAAATGACCGAGACTGAGAGAGAGAGAGAGAGAAGCGCTGCACTGGAAAATTTAAAAGAAAGGAAATGAAAAGGGTTTAGATATTTATATTTTGTAATAAACTAATTAGGTTAGGGTTTGAAAATCAACGGTGGAGATTAAATAAAAAATAATCAATGGTTAATATGACAGTTTGGGCGGTTTAGCTCGGTGGTTTGGTTTGGCGGTTCAGCTCGGTGGTTCGGTTTGGCGGTTCAGCTCGAAATGGTTCGGTTTGGAGGAGTCAGACCGCAAACCAAACCGAACTGCATGGTTTATAGATTTTTGGAACCGAGCTGAACCGCTAAGGTATAAAAACCAAACCAAACCATGTGGTTTGGTTCGGTTCGGTCTCAAACCGCGGTTTGAACCGAACCGCTGACACCCCTAGCGCCTAATTAAAACTCCATAGAATACTAAAGGGACTATGCCCGATAAGTTTTTAAAAAGTTTCATAATGCCCGATAAGTTCCTTCCCCATGTTGTATTATGATGTTGTATTATGTTTCAAAAATACAACATCAATTAAGGCCATAATACTGCATTCCGCCGGCCGCCGGTGACCGGAGTCCGAAGCCCATGGACCGGCGATCAGATTCCGACCTCCGGCAATTGGATTCCGGCGATTGGCGGTCGGATTTCGGCCAAAATTGCCGGATTCCGATGAAAATTGACCTGATTCCGGCGAAAATTGACCGGAATCCGGCATGCGGCGATAGCGAGCGGCGCGAAAGGCTGGGGGTGCATGGCGGAGGCGGTGGTGCGGATGCAGTATTATGATTTTAAACTACTGCATAATTAAATGTTGTATTATACATAATATAACATGAGAACTTATAGGGCATTTTAATACAATGAGGAACTTAGTGGGAAGTAATTTGTTCCAAAAGGAACTTATGGGGCAAATTCCCAATACTAAACAGCAAAAATAGGATTTTGAATCACTCTTTCACTTTTTTGGCTCCTCTCGTTCCTGCGAAATAAAATCTATATTACAATAGGGAATGGAGGTAATCGACAAGACAAAGAGAGGTTGAGATTGATTTTCACAAATTGATCTGACGGCCTAAATTCACTCACCCTCAACCGTTTTATAACTCTCTGTCACACTCACTACAGCAGTTATCCACAGTTATAAACTCTCTACCCATTTCATCATCGCAAAAGGAAAAGAAAACCCCTCCCTCCGTAACTCCTCCATCTAAAGGGCAAAAACAGTTGTTTCCTTTTCCTCCTTACATCTTCAATCTTAACTTCACTGTTATCCATGGATCCCCGTTGCGACAACGACAAAATGGGAAGGATATGAGAAAGATGAGTTCAGAGAAAAGCCTTGATTTGGGAATTGTAAAGAGCGAGTGAGATGTGGGGATTTGGCATTTCTAATTGTTTTGTTCTTGCTTCTGATTACATATTTGACCTGAAAACATTGTACTCCGTAGAAAATTTACATGTTCATCGAATCAAAGACACCTCATTCAATGACCTCCAATCCAGAGGTTCGATTCAACCAAGAGACTCTCTCTCAAATTAATCTCCTTTTTTTCAGGTAATTGCTTTATTTGGTGTTGGTTAATCTGCAAATTTAATCCCCTACATTTGAATGTTATATTTAACCCCATTTGAATGCTATATTTAACAACCCCCCCCCATTCCTCCAAATATATTATTTTTTAAATTTGCAAGAAGAGTAGAAGATTGTTCTTAAATTCTGACATTATGCTAAGAAATTGGATTCTCACCCAGTTTCCCTAAAGGAATCACAATTAATTGGGTCGCTTTGATATATTGATACATAAAGAAGGTTTGTTTATCTGTTCTTTCTTTTGAAGTTGTGTTTCTCTTTCTTTCCCTGTTATCTATTAGCAAAGAGTGACAATCTTAACATGCTTCAACCTGTAAATTTTCTTTGAAGCTTCTACTCTACGTATCACCCTTATCTATAGTATAAATGAGGGAAGTGGGATGAATAGTTGTATGAATAGTGCCAAAAGTTTTTTTTCCATTTTACCCTCACTAAGTTGTCTCTTTCCCATTTTGCCCTCACTTTTAATTAAAAAAATACCACGTGTCCTCGGACACGGGCTTTTACTAGTTTCTAATATAGACTAGAGATAGTAAGCATGTGAAATGTGAAGATTGGAATTCTTCTTCTAAATGATCACTAGACTGAACGTGTACACACAAATATTTAACTTGGGTTAACTTCTCTCTTTTTTTAAAACATATTTTAGACTATAATCATTTCCATAAACCAGAAAATGTTTAGAGCATCTTGCCATGAACCATGCATATAGGGAAAACTATGTTATATTATATGTTTTTTAAAGATAGTCTCACATCGGAGAAGTGCTATAGTAGAAAAGACAGTTGTTTTTTTATTTAGTATCAATTTGATTTATTGCGATTTTTTCTTCTAACCTCAGTTGATTTTCAGTAATTTCTAATGAAGTCGAGGAGAGGGAGCTGGTTTATTGGATAATAATGATGAATTGGAAGGAAATTTGGGCTTGAATTTGGAGAGTGGAGATGGTTGGAAGATGGGAGCGAAGAAAATGAGTCTAACAAGATTTTGAGAAATTTGCGAAGGAAATATGTTAGGAAGGAGATGTAAGGGAGTAATCAATCAAACGAGGATATTTATAATACTTTTTTAAGGAATGTGAATGAACAAGGCCAAGATATAGGAATTCAAGGAGTGACAATTTTAATCAAGAAGAAAGTGGAAGTAATTTTTCAATTAGGAAAAGTAATGGTGGATGATTCAGTAAGGGACAACATTGAAGGCTTAAAATAGGAAATAGTGACATTGACAAGTATACCCTTTTGGACTGTGCGTAAGAGTATGTATATTGTTTTCTCTATGAATAAATAGAAAAGATATTTCTGATTATCTATGAAAATATTTTCGAAAACTTAGTTAGTGTGATTCAAAGGATGATGTACTGTAAAATTAAATTATTGACTCAATGTGTGCGTTAATATAATGGAACAAGTTTTCTCTTATTTGTTGATTTTTTTGATGGCCCGAAACAAGTTACCATGCGTTCAGTTTTCTCACTTCTTCCCTTTTTGTATTGTAATCGTGCCGTTGGCACGGGGTTATTACTAGTCAGATAACAAAATATAAAAGGTGTACAACACAGTGTAAAACCACACCCCTCTCTCTCTCTCTCTCTCTCTCTCTCTCTCTCTCTCTCTCTCTCTCTCTCTCTCTCTCTCTCTCTCTCTCTCTCTCTCTCTCTCTCTCTCTCTCTCTCTCTCTCTCTCTCTATATATATATATATATATATATATATATATATATATATATATATATATGGCGGGTTTTTTGGGTTCTGTTAAACCATTATAAATTAATTACAAAAATTATAATTATGCTATAGTAAATAATTACCAAAATTATGCTACAGTAATATTATTACAATAGGGAATGGAGGTAACCGACAAGACAAAGAGAGGTTGAGATTGATTTTCACAAAAATAGCAACCGAGTTGATTTATCTCCAAGTCCAAGCTTTCAACACTTTGTACTCCCAAGCTTTATCAACCTTGTACTCTTCTTTTATCAAGCAACAACTCCTTGACCAAGTCTCCACATGTTTTAATTTGTTGTTGCCAAAGTTAAGATTTTATGCATAAAATGTTATTTATTCATAAATCATTTCCTTCCAAATTCCACACGTGTCTAGCTCTTTCTTCGATCCTATTGCAGTCTGAAATATGAACATAAACCATAGACTATACAGATTATATTAGCACATTAGTCCATTAAATAGCAAACAAGAAATATACAACTATATAAATTCCAGTACAGAAAATCATCTGCGATATCACCTGAAATTTCGGAAATCATCTACGATATCACCTAGAATTAGGGAAATCATCTACGATATCACCTGCAGTTTACACTAACAATCTCCCCCTTAGTTGGCTATTTCTTCTCAAACCTAATGTGCTGCTCTCCTGCAAGATTAGTCTATAAACAAATATACAGAGCATAGAAACACAGTTTAACATCTCCAAGAAAATTAACTTCCCCTTAATCAAGGAGCTAATCTAAACAATGATTTATCACAATAAACTTATTTATTTCAAACTTTAAAAAGTTTTAGAAATAAACAAAGTTAACATAAAAACCATAAACCATTGTAGCAAAATATCATCCAAACTAGCAAAACATCCTAACAGTTAAAGTTTTAAACAGACCAACTAAAGAGTTTTGCAACCAACATAAACAAAATAAAAGAAAAATGTTTAGGAAACCACATCACATCACCAAAATAAAAGAAATTATTTTTAGGACACCACAAACCAAACCACCAACATGATAGTGGCAACATCAACCTTTAGATTCAACAACCTTCAGGTTTCAGTTTTCTTCTTCTTCAAACTCCTCTTCTTCTTCATCTTCCTCCTGATCTCCTTCCCTATCACTTCCACCATCACTTGGGCCCAAGGCTGCGGTGGTAGCACCCTGTGATAGAACCGGCTCCGAAGTTGCGGCGACGGCAGATCCTCCCTCTGTTTGGGAAGAAATTTCATCTATGAAAGCATCAGTAGCCTGCTTAAGCTTAGCTCATCCCTCAACAAGTTGTCCCATTGCACTTGACTGTTTGTGTAAAAAGTTGAGCACTGTTGTCTTTGGGATTGATGGAGAAGTGTTACCCAGAAGATTTATCATGTTGGACAGAATACTTGCAGCATCAGTTCCTGCAAAAGTATTAGGGGCAGCACCTGGGGAAGCACTTGGGATATCACGTGAGATAGCACTAGGAAGAACAGAGGTTGTTTCATCAGATTTGTTTCAAGAAAGATTCTTTGTATACCTTTTACCTTTTTTCAGTTGTTGATCAATGGTATAATACTCAGGTTCAGAGGTGAAAACATCAGAGGCTTCAATGGGCAAGGATTGAAAAATTAAAACTTTGAAGATTAAAGAAGGATAGGGGAAAAAGCTAATGTTCATTTCTTTCTTTCTACCCCATGAGGCTAAGTGTTTGAACACTAATCTTCCAAAGTTAATCCTTAGGTTCTTACCCAATCTGTATAAGACAATAGCATGCTCCAATGTAACAATAGGTTCATTCGTAGTAGGGAGCTAATTGAAGATGCACAACTTGTGAAGCACAGAATACAGAGAAGTAAGTCTAGAAGAATGAAGTTTTTCCTTTAAAGGCCAGGTCGGAAGTTTGTTGTGTGTGACCAGTTTGACCATTTCATCCCTATTAACCCTAATGCTCTCATCATCTAAATTTGGGAGGCCTAAAACCTTGTTAATTAGGGCTGGAGTAAACGAATAAACTTTTCTCCTTACAAAAACTTTCCCAAATTTTTCAGAACCTTCATTATCCAAATGAGCATGTAGGTTAGCAAAGAAATTTCTCACAACACTTTCAACAAACACAGAAGCATGATTATTAGCCTTAATAAAATTTCCGTCTTTCAAAAACTGAACCATTCCTTCCTTTTCTAACTGACCCTCATCAATGTGCTTTTCTTTTAACAATTTCTTACTCGAATTATTCAACCAAAACTCCATGTTTTCTTTCTTTTAAAAATCCAAAGTAAGAAATGGTTTTGGAAAAGCCTTATCTTCTTCATTTCGAATAAGCTCATCATCAGACAATTCATTATCACTAGAAGAACGAGTAGGAACAGAGAAGGGGGCAGGTGTTACCTCAGATGATATTCTCTTCTTGGTAGCACATTTGGTAGCACTCACAGAAGCTTTGCCCTTGCCCTTCTTCTTCTGAAAATCAGATAGAGTTTCCTCCTCATCACCATCCACCCAGGCATCAAAAGAATCCACAGAAGGTTCCTTCTCTTTGTTGGCATCAAATTTCTCGTCACTCATATGAGGTGAGGACACATCTAAGGAGCTTTCTGAGACTTCAACCGGATCAGAGGTGGTATTTGATGTAGCCTTGGACCTGATTAACCTTATACGATTGGAGGACCTCCTCTTTGCAACTTGAGGAGATAGCTTGGATGTTGGAGCTTTTCTCTTCCTCTCCTCTTTTGATTCGGATGGAATAAGAGTTACCTTGGGAATGCCATGTTCGAATGAGGCTGTGGGGGCAGAGGCTGAAACAATAGCCATTGTAGGGGGAGAAGACCTTGGTGTAATAATGGGAGAGGTTTCCATGGCTACACGAGAAGCAACGGATGGGGCAATGCTTGGGGAGATGTCCATTTGGTCTGTATGTGAGGGTTCAACATTGGTTTTTGATGGAGACGCCATTGTGATTTTGTGGGAATTTTTGGTACGAAATTGACCTAGGTATTTTGGGAGAGACGAAGAAGACGCTGAAACGGGGGTTAAATGGAGAGAGAGGGTAACGGTTAGAGAGATAAGTGGAGAGTTGGAGTAAAAATAGGAGAGAGAGATTAGATAGGAAACAATCAAATTAATTGATTTGACAACTTAAAACCCATCCCATCTAAAAACCCTAAAAACCCTCACCATTATCCCTATCCACATATTTAAATTAAACCCTAACCACACAATTTTTTTAAAACCCCAACAACCTAAAACAACATGGTTGAAAGAAAATAAAATGAATTTTTTTTTAAGTAAGATAAAAAATAAGAAATTAAGTAAACAAAATATTTTGTAACTATATCCGAAATTATTGAGAACAAAATCAAGAAAAATATAGGTTAGTTACTCAACAGTGTTTACCAAAAATAAAGGAAACTTGTTGAAAACGTTTTCAAGATCGTAAACTCTTTAATTAAAAAGACTTTCAAATTTTGAAAAATTAATCAACAAAATTTCAAAAATAAAAAACTAATATAGCACACACTAATGTGTTAAGGCAATGATGGTAACACGTAGGATAACACATGTGATATAAATCCCCTTGATAAATATTTTCATTTTCAAGCACTTCAAGTATAACAAGCTGAGCATTTTCAGGCACTTCAGGTATAACAAGCTGAGCATTTTTCATGCACTCTAGGCATAACACGCCTATATATTTTTTTAAGTACATTGCTTGTTATAATGGATCAATACACTTCTTTAAACAAGAAAGCATCGTTGTAACGAGCTCGGTGCCTCGAGTTATATTTCAAGTGTAAAGATAAAGTGATTTATGCCTTTCAAGTAAGGTACACTGTAGTAGCGAACTCCATGTCCCTAATACTAAACATAAATCACCTCATACATTCTCATTGGCAAGAGTACATCATTGCAGCGAACACCGTGCCCCGAGCTCGAGAGAATATTATGAAAATAATTTGCCTTTGCCTTTCATTTATCAAAAAGAAAGATTAGTGACTTTGTCACTTTTAGCATAAGAAGGGGAGTGATATCAAACATGTTAACCCAAGTAATAACCTACCATAACAAAAAGGTCAGCATGTGTCACGGTTAGAACTAAGCTAACCAGATTAAAAGAATATAAAAGCATTTTTTTTTAATTTTTTTTTAAAAAAGAAAGAAAAAATACACTAATATACAAGTGTTACCCTGAGTGATAACATCACTTGGGGTAGCACAGACAAACAGACTCAGAGATTACAAAGACCAAGAGATCTTTTTAAACTAGAAAATCTCTCATGGTCTAAGGCCTTGGTAAAGATGTCAGCCAGTTGATACTTAGTATCAATATTATCAATGTTAATTAGGCCTTTATCTACCATATCTCTAAGAAAATGATGACTTATATCTATGTGCTTAGTACGGGAATGCTGAACAGGGTTTTTTGAAATGTTGATAGCACTCAGGTTATCACAGTACATAGTCAAATAATTACTTTCTAGGCCATAATCATCTAGCATATGTTTTAGCCAAATAAGTTGTGAGCAACAACTACCAGCTGCAACATACTCAGACTCAGCCGTGGAAAGAGAAACATAATTTTGTTTACGACTATACCAAGAAACTAAATTGTTACCCAAGTAAAAGCACCCCCCACTAGTACTCTTCCTATCATACATATCCCCCGCCCAATCCGAGTTGCTAAAGCCTATAAAGTTGGTGTTAGTATCCTTACTAAACCAAATCCCTAATTCACTTGTTCTCGAAACATATTTAATTATCTTTTTGACAGAATTAAGGTGTGAGACTTTAGGATTGGGTTGATAACGTGCACAAACGCACATACTAAACATGATATCATGACAACTAGAAGTGAGATAGAGAAGGCTACCTATCATAGAACGATATAAAGTAGGATCAACATCCTCACCTACTTGGTCTCTACCAAGTTTAAGAGAAGAACACATAGGGATTTTTTAACTTTTTGCTCCTTCCAACCCAAACCGTTTCACTAGGCTCTTTGCATACTTGCTTTGTGAAATGAATATCCTTCATTTGATTGTTTCACCTGCCAAGCCTAGAAAGAATGTTAACTCACCAATCATGCTCATTTTAAATGTTGATGTCATAGCCTCTACAAAATCTTTTAAACACGTTTGAGAAGTAGAGCCATAGACTATGTCATCAACATAGATTTGAACAATGACTGTTTCTTTGCCATGCCTTAGGATAAATAAGGTCCTATCTGCTTCACCTCTTGAAAAGCCATATTCAAGTAAAAAAGAGGTTAAGCGACCATACCATGCACGTGGAGCTTGTTTTAAGCCATATAAGGTTTTATCAAGTCTATATACATGGTTTGGTAGATGAGGATCTTCAAATCCTTTTGATTGTTCAATAAAAATTTCTTCTTTTAAATAATCATTTAAAAAGACAGCTTTAACATCCATTTGAAACAAGGTAATTTTTAGATAACAAGCTATATCCAAGAGGAGTCTTATGGATTCTATTCTAGCAACGGGAGAAAAGGTCTCATCAAAGTCAACACCTTCAATTTGGGTGTAACCTTGAGCTACGAGACGAGCTTTGTTCCTTACAATATTTCCTTGCTCGTCAGATTTATTTTTTAAAATCCATTTTGTCCCAATTACATTAGTGTTAATGGGACGTGGTACTAAACACCGAACTTCATTACGAGCAAATTGTTCAAGTTTCTCTTGCATGTCATGTATCCAAAAGTTATCTTTTAAAGCTTCAGCAATATTTTTGGATTCTAAAGAGGAAACAAAACAGGAATATTTTACCTTATGGTATGTGGTGGACATGCACACATACCTCACTATTTCACGACTACTAAAGGGCTCATTATTCCTTGTTCGTACTCCTTCACTTGCTTCTCCTATAATTTGAGACGAAGAATGATCTCTTCTGATCCTAGCTGGTGGATCTCTTCTCAAATCTTCATGCACATTAGCATCATCATCGATCGCTCATCCTTTTCGGGATTCTTTGGGATCGGTCTTAGGTGATACCGGAGATGCTATCCCTTCAGTGGCAACACTTTGGTCAGCACCTGGGGTATCACTTGCTTGATTTTGATCCTCCAGTTCTTTCAGTAATATCAATGGAGATTCCTGCAGTCCATCACCTGTAACACTTGCTAAGTCATCAAAAACAACGTTAACTGATTCCTGAATGGTTTTTAACCTAAGGTTATAAATCCTATATGCTCGACTATCCTGAGCATACCCAAAAAATATAGCATTATCACTTTTAGAGTCAAATTTAGCTAATTAATCTCGATCATTTAGAACAAAACACACACATCCAAATGTATGAAAATAAAGAACTTTTGGTATCCTACCATTCAAAATTTCATAAGGTGTCATTCTAGTACTAGGTCTTAGAAAAACTCTGTTGGCCATGTGTCAAGCCGTGTTTAAGGCCTCAGCCCAAAATATTTTTGAAATTCTTTTTGAGAACAACATCACACGTGCCATTTCAAGTAAGGTCCTATTTTTCCTTTCAGCCACCCAATTTTGTTGAGGTGTTTTAGGAGCAGAAAACTCATGTTTAATTCCTTTTAATTCACAAAAAGAAAAAAACAATGAATTATCAAACTCCGTTCCATGATCAGACCTTATTCTCATGATAAGAGCACAAAACATGTTTTTGATTTTAGCATGTAAGATTTTAAACTTTTCAAAAGTTTCTGATTTTTCTTTCAAAAAATATACCCAAGTAAATCTAGAAAAACTATCAACTATTACAAAAGTATATCTCTTACCTCCTAAACTGTCTACCTCAACTGGACCCATTAAATTCATATGCATTAATGGGAAACAGTGAGTTGTCCCAGAATACTCCTCATTATGTTGGGTAGCACTATGGGCAGCACGTGTCTGTTTACCTTTGAGACAACTTCACATATGATTTTCGTACTAATGTCCAGACTAGGTATACCACTTATAGCTTCAGCATTAATGAGTTTCACAATGTTTCGAAAATAGACATGACCCAACTTTTGATGCCACAAGATAGCATCATCAACTCTCACAGAATGACACACTTGTTTATCATCAACAAGATAACAATTATTACTTGACCTAGTACCAGTCATAACACAGTTATTGGTACAATAAAAAACTTCACAAGTGTTTTTATTGAATTTCACTTCAAGGTTGTCATCACAAAGTTGGCTAATACTAATTAAATTAGTTACAAGTCCATCAACATGTAAAACATTTTTCAAAGCAGGAAATTCAGGTACATTTAAAATCCCTTTTCCTACTATATTACTCTTGCCACCACCACCATATGTTACACTACCACCTTAAATAAGTTCATATTCTTTCAAAAACATTTTTGTTCCTGTCATGTGACGTGAACAACCACTATCAAAATACCATGAACCTTCAACATTAGTTTTTAAGGCAGTGTACACAACATCACATATCAGGTTAGTCTTAGGTTTCCATATTTTCCTACTTTGATAATTTCTCTTCTGACAGTAGGTGATATCTGACGTGCTAGGCAACACTTCAGGTATCACAGAGGAACTGGACTGTTTCTTTAAACGGGTTTTACAATTATTTTTCAAATGTCCAGTAGAGTAACAGTAGTTACATATTTTTACCTTGTCAGAAGACTTATCAGAAGATATTAGTTCGACATGGCCAAGCACTTAGTATCTGACGTGCTAGGCAATATTCCTGTTTTGTTTCCTCTTTAGAACCCAAAAATATTGCTGAAGCTTTAAAAAATAACTTTTGGATACATGTCATGCAAGAGGAACTTGAACAATTTGCTCGTAATGAAGTTTGGTGTTTAGTACCACGTCCCATTACCACTAATGTAATTGGTACAAAATGGATTTTCAAAAATAAATCTGACGAGCAAGGAAATATTGTAAGGAACAAAGCTCGTCTCGTAGCTCAAGGTTACACCCAAATTGAAGGTGTTGACTTTGATGAGACCTTTGCTCCCGTTGCTAGAATAGAATCCATAAGACTCCTCTTGGCTATAGCTTGTTATCTAAAAATTACCTTGTTTCAAATGGATGTTAAAGCTGCCTTTTTAAATGATTATTTAAAAGAAGAAATTTTTATTGAACAAGCAAAAGGATTTGAAGATCCTTATCTACCAAACCATGTATATAGACTTGATAAAGCCTTATATGGCTTAAAACAAGCTCCACGTACATAGTCTATGGCTCTATTTCTCAAACGTGTTTAAAATATTTTGTAGAGGCTATGACATCAACATTTGAAATGAGCATGATTGGTGAGTTAACATTCTTTCTAGGCTTGCAGGTGAAACAATCAAATGAAGGGATATTCATTTCACAAAGTAAGTATGCAAAGAGCCTAGTGAAATGGTTTGGGTTGAAATGAGCAAAAAGTTCAAAAATCCCTATGTGTTCTTCTCTTAAACTTGGTAGAGACCAAGTAGGTGAGGATGTTGATCCTACTTTATATCGTTCTATGATAGGTAGCCTTCTTTATCTCACTTCTAGTCGTCCTGATATCATGCTTAGTGTGTGTGTTTGTGCACGTTATCAAGCCAATCCTAAAGTCTCACACCTTAATTCTGTCAAAAAGATAATTAAATATGTTTCGGGAACAAGTGAATTAGGGATTTGGTTTAGTAAGGATACTAACACCAACTTGGTAGGCTTTAGCGACTCGAATTGGGCGGGGGATATGGATGATAGGAAGAGTACTAGTGGGGGGTGCTTTTACTTGGGTAACAATTTAGTTTCATGGTATAGTCGTAAACAAAATTGTGTTTCTCTTTTCACGGCTGAGTCTGAGTATGTTGCAGCTGGTAGTTGTTGCTCACAACTTATTTGGCTAAAACATATGCTAGATGATTATGGCCTAGAAAGTAATTCTTTGACTATGTACTGTGATAATCTGAGTGCTATCAACATTTCAAAAAACCCTATTCAGCATTCCCCTACTAAGCACATAGATATACGTCATCATTTTCTTAGAGATATGGTAGATAAAGGCCTAATTAACATTGATCATATTGATACTAAGTATCAACTGGCTGACATCTTTACCAAGGCCTTAGACCACGAGATATTTTCTAGTTTGAAAAGATCTCTTGGTCTTTGTAATCTCTGAGTCTGTTTGTCTGTGCTACCCCAAGTGATGTTATCACTCAGGGTAACACTTGTATATTAGTGTATTTTTTCTCTTTTTTAAAAAAATTAAAAAAAAATGCTTTTATATTCTTTTAATCTGGTTAGCTTAGTTCTAACCGTGACACATGTTGACCTTTTTGTTATGATAGGTTATTACTTGGGTTAACATGTTTGATATCACTCCCCTTCTTATGCTAAAAGTGACAAAGTCACTAATCTTTCTTTTTGATAAATGAAAGGCAAATGCATCTTATTTTCATACTATTCTATCGAGCTCGGGGCACGGTGTTCGCTGCAACGATGTACTCTTGCCAATGAGAATGTATGAGGTGTTTTATGCTCAGTATTAGGGACATGGAGTTCGCTACTACAGTGTACCCTACTTGAAAGACATAGATCACTTTATTTATACATTTGAAATAAAACTCGAAGCACGGGGCTCGTTACTTTGATGCTTTCTTGTTTAAAGAAGTTTATTGATCCTTTATAACAAGCAATGTACTTAAAAATATATATAGGCGTGTTATGCCTAGAGTGCATGAAAAAATGCTCAGCTTGTTATGCCTGAAGTGCCTGAAAATGCTAAGCTTGTTATGTTTGAAGTGCTTGAAAATGAAAAATATTTATCAAGGAGATTTATATCACATGTGTTATCCTACGTGTTACCATCATTGTCTTAACATATTAGTGTGCGCTATATTAGTTTTTTATTTCTTATTTTCGAAATTTTGTTGATTAATTTTTCAAAATCTGAAAGTCTTTTTAATTAAAGAGTTTAAGATCTTGAAAACGTCTTCAACGAGTTTCCTTTATTTTTTGTAAACATTGTTGAGTAACTAACCTATATTTTTCTTGATTTTGTTCTCAAAAATTTCGGATATAGTTACAAAATATTTTGTTTACTTAATTTCTTATTTTTTTTCTTACTTAAAAAAAAATAAAAATTTTACATTTTATTTTCTTTCAACCGTGTTGTTTTAGGTTGTTGGAGTTTTAAAAAAATTGTGTGGTTAGGGTTTATTTAAATATGTGGATAGGGACAATGGTGAGGGTTTTTAGGGTTTTTAGATGGGATGGGTTTTAAGTTGTCAAATCAATTAATTTGATTGCTCCCTATCTAATCTCCCTCTCCTATTTTCACTCAAACTCTCCACTTATCTCTCTAACCGTTACCCTCTCTCTCCATTTAACCCCCGTTCCAGCGTCTTCTTCGTCTCTCCCAAAATACCTAGGTCAATTTCCTACCAAAAATTCCCACAAAATCACAATGGCGTCTCCATCCAAAACCAATGTCGAACCCTCACACACAGACCAAATGGACATCTCCCCAAGCATTGCCCCACCCGTTGCTTCTCGTGTAACCATGGAAACTTCTCCCATGATTACACCAAGCTCTTCTCCTCCTATAATGGCTATTGTTCCAGCCACTGCCCCCACAACCTCATTCGAACATGCCATTCCCAAGGTCACTCTCATCCCAGCTGAATCGAAAAGGAAGAGGAAAACTCCAACATCCAAGCTATCTCCTCAAGTTGCAAAGAGGAGGTCTTTCAACCGTATAAGGTCAATCAGGTCCAAGTCAACATCTAATACCACCTCTGATCCGGTTGAAGTCTCAGAAAGCTCCTTAGATGTGTCCTCACCTCATGTGAGTGATGAGAACTTTGATGCCAACAAAGAGAAGGAACCTTCTGTGGATTCTTTTGATGCCTGGGTGGATGGTGATGAGGAGGAAACTCTATCTGATTTTCAGAAGAAGAAGGGCAAGGGCAAACCTTCAGTGAGTGCTACCAAAGGTGCTACCAAGAAGAGGATATCATCTGAGGTAACACCTGCCCCCTCCTCTATTCCTACTCGTTCTTCTAGTGATAATGAATTGTCTGGTGATGAGCTTATTCGTAATGAAGAAGATAAGGCTTTTTCAAAACCATTTCTTACTTTGGAATTTTATAAGAAAGAAAACATGGAGTTTTGGTTGAATAATTCGAGTAAGAAATTGTTAAAAGAAAAGCACATTGATGAGGGTCAGTTAGAAAAGGAAGGAATGGTTCAGTTTTTGAAGGACATGAATTTTCTTAAGGCTAATAATCATGCTTCTGTGTTTGTTAAAAGTGTTGTGAGAAATTTCTTTGCTAACCTACATGCTCATTTGGATAATGAAGGTTCTGAAAAATTTGGGAAAGTTTTTGTAAGGGGAAAAGTTTATTCGTTTACTCCAGCCCTGATTAACAAGGTTTTAGGCCTCCCAAATTTAGATGATGAGAGCATTAGGGTTAATAGGGATGAAATGGTTAAACTGCTCACACACAACAAACTTCAGACCTGGCCTTTAAAGGAAAAACTTCATGCTTCTAGGCTTACTTCTCTGTATTATGTGCTTCACAAGTTGTGTATCTTCAATTGACTTCCTACTACGAATGAACCTATTGTTACATTGGAGCATGGTAATGTCTTATACAGATTGGGTAAGAACCTAAGGATTAACTTTGGAAGATTAGTGTTCAAACACTTAGCCTCATGGGGTAGAAAGAAAGAAATGAACATTAGCTTTTTCCCCTATCCTTCTTTAATCTTCAAAATTTTAATTTTTCAATCCTTGCCTATTGAAGCCTCTGATGTTTTCACCTCTGAACCTGAGTATTATACCATTGATCAACAACTGAAAAAAGGTAAAAGGTATACAAAGGATCTTCCTTGGAACAAATCTGATGAAACAGCCTCTGTTTTTCCTAGTGCTATCTCACGTGATATCCCAAGTGCTTCCCCGGGTGGTGCCCAGTAATACTTTTGCGAGCGATGCAAGTATTCTCATTCAACATGATAAATCTTCCGGACAACACTTCTCCATCTATCCCAAAGACAACAAGTGCTCAAATTTTTATACAAACGATCCGAGTGCAATGGGACTGACTTGTTGAGGGATGGGCTAAGCTTAAGCGAGCTGCGATGCTTTCATTGATGAAATTTCTTCCTAAACAGGGGAGGATCTGGCTGCTTCTACAACTTCCTGGAGGTGCTCACTATGCCGGGTGCTACCGCGATCTTGGCCCAAGTGATGGTGAAAGTGATAGGGAAGGAGATCAGGAGGAAGATGAAGAAGAAGAGGAGTTTGAAGAAGAAGAAAACTGAAACATGAAGGTTGTTGAACCTGAAGGTTGATGTTGCCACTATCTTGTTGGTGGTTTGGTTTGTGGTGTCCTAAAATAATTTCTTTTATTTTGGTGATGTGATGTGGTTCTCTAAACAATTTTCTTTTATTTTGTTTATGTTGGTTGCAAAACACTTTAGTTGGTCTGTTTAAAACTTTAACTGTTAGGATGTTTTGCTAGTTTGGATGATATTTTGCTACAATGGCTTATGGTTTTTATGTTCACTTAGTTTATTTCGAAAACTTTTTAAAGTTTGAAATAAATTAGTTTATTGTGATAAATCATTGTTTAGATTAGCTCCTTGATTAAGTGGGAGTTAATTTTCTTGGAGATGTTAAACTGTGTTTCTATGATTTGTATATTTGTTTATGGACTAACCTTGCAGGAGAGCAGCACATTAGGGTTGAGAAGAAATATCCAACTAAGGGGGAGATTGTTAGTGTAAACTGTAGGTGATATCGTAGATGATTTCCCAAATTTCAGGTGATATCGTAGATGATTTCCCAAATTCCAAGTGATATCGCAGAGGATTTCCTGTACTGGAATTTATATAGTTGTGTATTTCTAGTTTGTTATTTAATGGACTAATGTGCTAATATAATCTGTATAGTCTATGGTTTATGTTCATATTTCAGACTACAATAGGATCGAAGAAAGAGCTAGACACGTGTGGAATTTGAAAGGAAATGATTTATGCATAAATAACATTTTATGCATAAAATCGTAACTTTGGCAACAACAAATTAAAACACGTGGAGACTTGGTCAAGGAGTTGTTGCTGAATATAAGAAGAGTACAAGGTTGATAAAGCTTGGGAGTACAAAGTGTTGAAGCTTGGACTTGGAGATAAATCAACTCGGTTGCTATTTTTGAGGAAGTGGACGCTTAAATCAAGGAACAACCTCAACCTCTTCCCCACTCTTCCTCAACGTGCAAATACAACCCCAAGGCTGTTTATTGAGTAGCCTTCAAGTAAATTGAAGACTATAAATAAGCTTGGAAGGTTTCATTTGAAGATATGCCAATTTATACCAACACATGCCATTTATTCACACCTTCGAAAGCTTAGAGATAGAGTTCTTTGTTTGGTTCTTTTAATCCTTCCTCCCTTGTAATTTCGCACTTGATTATATTTGTATCAAATTGTGTAAAGGCTAGGATAGGATTCCATTCTTTATCTCTTGTTTCATAGAGCTCAAATTGTTATAGCCATAGGGAATATTTTCGGCTTTGTAAATTCATTATAGTGATTATAAAGTCTTGCCTAAGAGGCACTCTCAATTTATATTTATATAACTTGAGAAAAATAATTTTGGTGTTATTATTCCGCTGCAATCTCTTTTACAAAATTGTTTTATTTTCGAAGTGTGTGTGTGCTATCCCAAGTGCTATCGTTGGTGCTGTTATCACCTTGAATATCACCTGTGATTCTGCCCGTGACAATTTCACATAACGAAAACAAGATAACTATACAAATGTCATCACTACTGCATGTTTAAGTTCTCATGTTGGGCTTGTTACAAATGACTTGTAATCTAAGCTATACATCCTACCAATTCCATACGCAGTCTGTATGGATAGTAGGGGTGGAAATGAACCTATGTTAGATTTGGAATGTGGTTTGGACCGTGGTCTAGATCGCGGTTTTGATCGTGGTCTGAACCGCAAATCAAACAGCGGTTTAGACCGAACCATAGCGGTTTGGTTTAGCTCGATCTGAATTTGTTTATGATTTAACTCGATTTGAAATTTTTTCAAACTGATGCTAGCGGTTTGACTTCTAAATTTGCCCAAACAGAGCTAAACCGAACCATTTCCACCCCTACTCCCCCATTTACAATGGCTTGTTGAAAAAAAAAATCAATAGTTGAAACTATTGCAAGGGTATTGAAATCCATTTTCAATAGTTGAAAAAATAATTTGTTGAATAAATTCAACCGGTGTTGAATAAATTTAGTTGAAATTTTTTTGACACTTGGTGCCACATGATTGGTTCTGATATTTTTATTTTCAAATCTCATCCGATTTTTTCAAAGGCAAATATATATCGTAAAATCTAGGGAGAAACGCGTTTCTCCATAAGTTATGGAGAAACGGGTTACGGGTATCCAGAACCTTTTGAAAGGATATTCAGAAACTTTTTGTATTGGCCATGACCTTGTCCCGAGCGGTGCCACGGATGCTCGATCTGGTTAAGATATCAGGCTCACTGAAAGGATATCGAGAAGCTTATGAAAGTGATATCCGAAACCTTGAAATGATATCCGAAACTTTCAAAATGTTTACGGATATTCATTGATGGTTTGGATATACATTTGAAGGTTCTACGGATATCCGAAAACTTCGATAAGCAATTTTTGGTCTTGGCCTTGGATTTGGCTTCAAATCTATTTTTCGATATCCGCCCAAAAGCTTCTGGATATCCGTTCTAAAGCTTTCTGGATATCCGAACCGCTTTGAGGACTGATATCCAGAAATTTTCTTCTGGTTATCAAACGTATAGCTTCTGGCTATTAAAAACGCGTTTCTCCATAGTTATGGAGAAACGCGTTTCTCAGCAGACCTACTCAATATATATTCAAAAAAAAAAAATTTTTTTTACACCAAAATTCATAATTTTTTTCTCTATAAATAGAGTTTTGTTTCATTTGATTTGGACACAGAAAAAAAATCCTCTTTTTTCAATATTAATTTCTCAATTATCCTTTATTTACTCTTATTTTTAATTTTTCAATATCTTTTTAGTTAAATGGATCTCAATAATAACAATTTCAATATCTTTTTAATAATAATTATCTTCATTTTTCGTATTTATTTAATTGCAATTAAAAAAATTAATTAAGTATGAAATATTTTTTTAATTATAAATGATAATAATTATTATTATTTTACTAATCATAAAATAAAGAATGTAAAATAAAATAAAAGTGGTGGGTATAGGATGATGAGTTGGAAGGGTGTTGAATTTTATTAAACAAAATCATTGTAGGGTTAAAAATTGAATGAGGTGTTAAATTATTGAGTAAGTTTTGGGGGAAACTAGTTTCTCCCTAATATTATAAAAAGTCTTGTTTTAAAAATCGAAACAAAGGTACGTACAATTTTTTTTTTAAATAAAAAATAAGACTTTTTATAATATTTGGGAAAACTAGTTTCCCCCAAAATTTTCTGTAAATTATTAGGTGGAAAAAAGAGAAGCTGATGTGGAGTATTAAAGTGAATGTTGAATGTTGTTTGAGTATTGAAACCATTGTAGATGTTCTAAAGGGATGGTTCATGCGTACAAACCTCACTTTCTCTCTCCTCCCTCATTTTTCAAGTTTTCACACTAACAACACTTGAAATATTTATACATTTTCTTAATTTACGTACAAAATCATTTGTGAAATCTTATACTCCCTCCGTCCCATAGAACATTACCCCTTTTGCTATTTTGGGCGTCCCTCTTTAAAGTTTCACTTTTCTAAAAAGGAAAAAAAAAATACTATTATAAATTCATTCTCTCCTCCCACTTTCACAACTTTTTTCAAATTTACTATTCTCTCCACTCATTCTCTCTCCTCCCACTCACAACACATACTTTAATAACATTATTTCTTATTTTCCGTTCTCAATAGTAAACGTGTAATGTTCTATGGGACGGAGGGAGTATGAGACAAAAAAAAGTATTACATAAGGTATAAACAATATTTTCACTTTCTTAGTGTAAGTTTTATATGAAGTAATAAAAATTTTACATTATATTTTACTATTTTAGCATAAAAATACATTTTCAATTATTATTATTATTATTATTTTTTTTTTGTATACATCATGTTATCTAATTTGGAACAATAAAGTTAGGCCGTGGTTGTAGCTTTTCCGCGTTCCCTCCCCAATCATTAGCTCAACCCAAATATAATTGAGAATTGTTATATAAACCCGTAAAATTGTTGAGTAAACCCGTAAAGCTAAAAACACCCCAAAAAATTAAAATAAACCCCTCACTTTTCCCTTTATACCCCCACTCACTCACACACCCACACCCACACCCATTAACCCTTTCATTTACTCTCTCTCACCCACACCACCCACCACCATTTTTAGAGAGAAAGAGAGAATCAGGTTTGAGAGAAAGAAAAAGAAGAAATCAACTAATTTTTAGAGAGAGTGTGAGAAATTTCGATTTTCGGTTCGATTGCATTTAAAATTACGGATTTGGGTGGTTCGGCGCTACAACCGAACTTTTTAAAAATTTCGGCAAACCCAGGCCGAACTTTTTAAAAATTTCGGCGGTGTGGCCGAACTTTTTCAATATTTTCAGGGGGTGGCGAACTTTTCAAAATAGACTAATTTTTAAAAATTTCGTAGGGTGTGGCACGAACTTTTCAATATTTTCGTAGGGGTGGCCGAACTGAGCTGAATTTCGGTCACTCTTGGCGAATTTTTGCAAACGGAAAAAAACCAAAAGTTTAACAAATTTATATGTATGAGGAAAGGGAGGTAGTAATTTTTTGATGTTTGAGAAATGAGAGTAGGAGGAAAGGGAGGGAGGTAATTTTTTTATGCAAAAAAAATGAAGAGGGTGAGATTAATGGTGAAAAATGGGGAAGGTGGGGAAGATGGGTGAAAAATTGATTAGGGGGAAGGTGGGATAATGGGGGTATGAATTAGGGGTGGAAAAGTAATTTCATTTGATGGCATAATTGTAATTTGTGCATTACGGGTTTACTCAACAATTTTACGGGTTTATATAACAATTCTCAATATAATTCCATTCGTTATTATTTTTTCCTTCGGTTTCCTTGGTAAGCTAGAGTTCCTTTAGCTCCCTACCTACGATAAACCCAAATCAACAATTCATCTTCCTTCTCCATCTTTATCTTCAATTTTCATCTCTCTTGTAACCCCAAAGCCGAAACCCTTTGTTCAATTCTAGCAAGATTCCTGTTTGAGACTGGGTCTTGATGGATGCTCATCATCCTGACAAGTCAGAATCAATGGATGTTGCTAGAATTGAATACCCTCAATTTAACCTCCATGATTATCAACCTAATTTCTTCCTTGATGAGGTAATTTAATTTCTCTCTTTCTTGTTCCGTAGTTCATTGAATGGAATTTTTTTGATTGGTTTGGTGTTTTGGAATTATAAATTTTAATCTGTATTGATCGTCTTGTTGTATTTTGAAGGCCATAATCATCGATTGATGAACTTGTTTATTAGGGTTCATAGTTCTTTTGTTATGTTTTTTTTTTTTGGCGGGTGTACTGAGGAAATTATAGGTTCGTTACTTGCTGAAATAATGTGTTGTGGGGTTTTAATCATTTCTCTTAATGAATACTCCAATCTACTTGATTCTAAGGATCCCCATTTTGTTTTGTAATATTACGCCCTTCGGGTCTACCGCCGAAATATCTTATTCATGTAAGAGGGGTAAAGTTAGAATGCCATGGGGACGAGCCTATTTTATAAATTGCTTTCTTTCGATAGGGAATTGCAAGAAGAAAGTCGCTGTCTTTGAATCAAAATGATGGAGTGGTTTATAGTTAACGAATATGATGTCCTTTGTGTTTAAAAGGAAATTGACTATCGTAGGATGCTGGAAATTGACTATAGTAGGATGCTAAAAATTCAAAAACAAGTTTACAATTTGCTGAAGTCAAAGAAGTTCTTTTATCAGAACATTGACCTTGATTTCTATGCTATACTAAAACTCACAGCCTTTTTAAGAAATGGGCAGTTCTTTACCAGGTTTATATGACTTTTGGAGAGATTTTCCTCTCAAGTTATAGTAAGTTAGCATAGGAAGAGTCAGTTTTACTTAAACTGAATGAAAGTTGGTGTTCAGGTTTCTGTAGGTTCGGAGCAAAACAGTGGAACAAGCAGTTTAGCAGCAACAATTGATCTTGATGATGAACAACCAGAACAGATGAGACAAGACCAAACCGTGGGACCCAGTGGGTCTGGGCCAAATCATGAGTCGCAACACAATTCAGATAAGTATTTCTATTATGACAAGCCACTATCTGAAGAAACTGGGGTTTGGTTTCCCGTTTCTGTTCCACCAATGCCAAAAAGTGATCGTGAAGAATGGAATAGAGGTCTCGGTGTGAATAGAGACTACCTTCCTGATGATGATATGGGCTGGAATGATTTTCTTGGAGAAGACAAAGAGATGACTATATGGGATGTAGTTCTTGATATGTTACTTGCAGCACGGGGAAAAGTCAGTGATCTTACTTCTGGCAATGTCCAGCATTCCATTTCCTGGATATCAACTCATCTTCTCCAGCAGCCTTGGAAAGAAATGGCTCAAACTCTAAATGAAGCTAATTTTGGCAATGCCATGGAACTTCTTGAGGCGGACCCACCAAAATGGTTGGCTGATAGTTCTGCATCTTGCTGTATGCTCTGTAATGTGCGTTTTCATCCTATAATGTGCTCAAGACATCACTGTCGGTTTTGTGGGGGAATCTTCTGCAATCAGTGTTCCAAGGGACGGAGCCTGTTGCCTACAAAATTTCGTAAGGGGGACCCACAACGAGTTTGTGATGTATGCTGCTTGAGGCTTGAATCTATCCAGGCATATTTAGTGAATGAAGTTAGCCGTTCTGCTCAGTTGCCGACACATGATCTGACGGACCTCAGTACCTTGAGATCATGGATTAACTTCCCCTGGGGCCGGTCTATGGAACATGAAATATATAAGGCTACAAACACCATTAGGGGGTACAGTAAGGTAAAACTTCTTTGCTTTTCTGGCCGTGCGAACGAGTATATGATTAGTATATGGGGTGTGATACTCAGATTGAACCTCGATCCTTCTCCATGTGGTGATGACTAAATGAAATTGAAGGTTTTTAAAGTCTTAGCTTGGAACTTTTTGTGTTATTTGATTACCTTGGAACCCACTCCCATGTTTTAAATATCTATTTCTATATCTACTACTTTTCCATTCTTCAGTACCACAAGCTATCTTAAGACAGGAGCCATAAGCCTTTTGCACGGACAACTTACTTGTTAGATAATTAAATTTGATCTTTTCTGTTGTTTTGAAGAAGATATTTATATCAGTAGCACATATATATCTGTGTGTGTGTGTGTGTGTATTTTGAAGTATATAGGGACATAAGCTTGAAGCGTGTCTACTGATATCCGCATGATTGAATGGTACCCAGGTTGGCTCTTTGAAACATGAAAAATCAATACCGGATGCTATTCTAAAACAAGCGAAAGGCCTAGCTATTTTTACAGTTGCAAAGGTTGGCATGATGGTGACTTACAATATTGGCACTGGTCTAGTTGTTGCTCGAAGAGAAGATGGATCTTGGTCTCCACCATCTGCGATTTCTTCGGTTGGTGTTGGTTGGGGAGTTCAGGTGAAATTCGGAATATGGAACAACAGCATTTTGCACTTTATGTTAGCATATGAAAGTGCAATGAATTTGACCATTTTATCTGTGCTGGCTTTGACTTTTTCTTCACCTTATTTTTATATGTTATTTGTAATGTTTAAACAGGCAGGCGGGGAACTTACAGATTTCATAATAGTGTTGAGAAATACTGAAGCGATCAGGACATTTGGAGGAAATGTGCATTTGTCAGTTGGAGCAGGCATGAGTGCAGCTGCTGGCATTATTGGAAGGGCTGCTGAAGCTGATTTACGAGCCGGTGATGGTGGTTGTGCTGCTTGCTATACATACAGCTGCAGTAAAGGTGAATCTTTGTCCTATTTCTTTTTAGGTTTAAATTCATTTTCAACCATCATACTTTCACCCGACTTCCACTTTAACCATCATACTTTATTCTCTTGCAAAAAAAACCACTCTACTTTGAAAAACCTCTCATCCCGACCCAAAAATCGCGGATTAGGGCACATATTAGTGATGGATTAGACATGATTTGTGGTTGTGATGGGAGGTTTTCCAATGTTAGTGTTTTTTGTGCAAAAAATAAAGTATGATGGTTAAAGTGAAAGTCGGGTGAAAGTACAATGGTTGAAAATGAATTAAGCCTTCTTTTTAAAATTGTAGTGCTTTTGCTTGTTTTATGGAGATTATTTTAAGTCACAGAGCCAGCGACTTAGGATGAGGAAAACATTGGAAATTGTATTAATCAACTACATGCCAATCAGTACTGAAGGAACTAGATGACGAAAGGTCTCTCAGAGTTGAGCATCAAAACTGAATGAGAAACCCTAATCTCTAGTCACATTTATAATACTATTGAACTTACTTGCACTACAACCTTGAGTTGTGTAAATTATTCTAAAAGTCCCCTTGACCAGTTTGATATAAGAAATGCGCTTAGAAATAAGAAACAATTTTCCAACTTAATTCCTCATATATTAGGTTTAGTTTCTGGTACTATTGGAAATCTAACGCACCGAGTGAGCAAGCCTTTGAATTGTTAGCGTTATGCAATTCTATTTCCTGAGCTGATGCTGCTGCAAAGAAAGGTCTTTGGCCTCATTGTGACTACTGTTGGATGCTAATCCACTGGTGTTCATGTATAAATTTATGTATAAAATTATAAACCGTTAGATTGTTATACAAAAACTTTATTCCATTTCCTTGACATTAGGCTTAGTTGTTTGAGAGTTGCCACTTTGGTGTCTTAGAGATGAATAATTTGACATGCATTTACCCCTCTCTATGACTTACTACTTTGATGGGGTATCATTAAGAAAACATCCCTTGGATTACTTCAACATAGAACTTTGCTATTGGGCAGTTGCCTGCTACTCCCTCTGTCCCGAAATAAATATCGCACTTTGACTTTTATGGTCAACTTAGATTGAACTTTGACCAAAAAGTTATGAAAAAATAATTATCATGATGCAATTTTAAAATTGTTATTGATGCAACATTAGAAATACAATTAAGAACTATTTTTTGAATTTCATGAAAAATGAATATTTTCTCATCAAATGTTGGTCAAAGTTCAATTAAGTTGATCATAAAAGTCAAAGTGCGACATTCATTCTAGGGACAGAGGGAGTATTTGTTATAGATGTGTGCAACTTATAGAGCTAGTTTTTATTGGGTTTCTGGTGGATTGCTACCTTAAACTTGTTTTTCATAAAAGGAGAAAATGAATTTGAGATAATGATGAAGGATATTTTGCAGGTGCGTTTGTTGGGTTCTCGCTTGAAGGGAGCATGTTCAGAACCCGCACCAAAGAAAATGGCAGGTTCTATGGCAACCCTTGTATTAAATCATCAGATATTCTTCTTGGGTCATTGCCACGGCCTCCTGCAGCTGCCATTCTATACAAAGCTCTCTCTGATCTGTACAAGACAGTTGAGAGGTGATCGTTAAGAATTCAGGTCAAACACAGTAGCTGGCCTCATCTGATAAACTCTGACAACATCGTATGGAATTGCTTGTACAGAAAAAAAAATTCCCCCCCCCAAAAAAAAAAAAAAAAAAAACCCCGAAACTTTAGAAGTCCTGGTGGTTGTACATAACATTTACGTGATGAACTGATGATTGATTATTTATTGGGAAATCAGGAAATCTCCTCCCCAAGTTATAGTACAGGTAACAAAGATTATTTGAACTTGTTTGGACAAATATTCTATTTATGCTTTAAATGATTAGCATCTGGTTGAATATGCAGTTATTTTCTTGGTTCGTGGTTATATTTTATATTTATTTTTTATTTTTAGGGAAAATTAAATTTTGAAAAGTTAAAATATGAGTCACTTTTATTATATTTGGTCAAAAAAGAGGGACCATGAAAAGAACAAAACAAATTAAAGACCTTCTTCAATCATTCCCTTTGAATTGGGTGGCAATATAAGTAGTGGCATGCCCTACTTCGTTGATCTCTGTCTGCCCATAAAAAAGATGTCATCAAACTCTTAAGAAAATATGAAAAGGGATTTGGAATAGGGGTGGAAATTGTTTGGTTAAAACCATGGTATGGTTTGGAGTCGAATCGAGCTAAATAGTGTGATTTGGTTCGGTTCGGTTTTTAGACATAAGTGGTTTAACTCGATTTGAGAAATTAACAAACCATGTGGTTCAGCTCAGCTTGAGGTTTGAACTCCTAAACCGAATCGAGCCAAATCGAGTTAAACCGTTTAAGACCGAACCGCGGTTTATTATGTTTACATTTAATGTGCTGCTGCAAGAATTATAGTAGAGTTTTCCTTGATAGCTCTAAGATTACTTAAGATTGTTGTTTGGTAATTGATACTTTAAGATTGTTGTTTGGTGATTGTTACTTTAAGATTGTTGTTTGTAATTTTCATATTGTATGTTTTGTATTCTACTTTAAAGATTATTCTATGATTGTTGTTTGGTGATTGATATTTGGTACTTTAGTTTCAAAGTAATCAAGTTATGCTTGTATTTATTCTATGTACTTATTTATATTTATTAGTCATAAAATGGTTAACAAAAAAATTATGGTTTGAAATGCGGTTTGGACCGTGGTCTAGATCGCGGTTTGGACCGTGGTCTGAACCGCAAAATCAAACCGCAAATTAAACCGCGATTTAGATCGAACCAAAACGAACCATAGCGGTTTGGTTTAGCTCGATCTGAATTTTTTTATGGTTTAACTCGATTTGAAATTTCTCCAAACCGATGCTAGCGGTTTAACTTCTAAATTTGTCCAAACCGAGCTAAATCGAACCATTTCCACCCCTCCTATTACAAAATATTCGTATACAATATTTTAGGCGGAATATAATGTAATGTAAGATATTTTACAGTGCATGTGTAAAACTTTCGTAATGTAAAAAATAAATTACATTACATTCAAAAGTTTATATTTTACATTTATAGTAGAATTTTAAATTACTAGTCAACATTTTATGCAAACTCACGGTTCGAAATCGATATATAAGCCAATGATAATGCCTCAAATTCATTAAGAAAAGAAATGATCTTGTGTTCCAACAAGCATACATTACATAAGCCACAAATACTCGTTCCCATAACTGGCTAACAATGCATGAATTTGGCCATACATAGATGGCCTTTTTATGCTTCAACCATACACTCATTGAGGTACTATACATAAATTTAGACGCTTGAGTAGCACGAAAAGAGGCTTCACTGACTCAATTTTATCCATTACGTACCAAAACCTCGACCCCCTCCCCCTCGAGCAATGCCCTTTTTATCTGCATTAAGATACATAACACAGCACATGAGTCAAAACTAGTTAATTCCCAATGTGGGATAAGTGATTCAACACAAACAAACCTGGTCCTTGAAGTTCCGAGAGTAAGCTCAAGATCATCAGACCCACAATCCTCATGAATCCTCTCTCCTTCCCATGGCTTCACCCTTCCCAGAGTGTGGCTACCAAATGCAAATTCATCAGAAATCACTTCAGCCATTGGAATGTCAGCATTGTTGTCCAAACCCGCAGGAATAGCCGGAGAGCAGGTCCCACTTTGCCCGGGCGTCCACATTCTTGACCCACCACCAGCCAGAATCTCATCCTTGAACCCAAATGGGTTTCGGGAGACGAGGCTGAATGTTGGGGATGTGGGCCCGCTTTGTGGGACCTTGATACCGGAAAACCACTCTGAGTTAGGAAGGATCTGGCGGCCAGGACTTGGAGGGGTGGAAGAAGGCATGAAGGGGTAGTGTGGCCCACCCCAGATGGAGTCTGTTCTGATACGAGGTGATCCAACGGTTGGGGAGCTCAAGGGCGGGGTGACTGGAGCACTAATGGAGCCAGTGTGGATGTAGAGATGGGCAAGTTTGGAAGATGCGGCTGATGAGGATCCAGAGGTGAGATTCTTTAGCCATGGGATGAGAGAACTGTTATCCCCATTAGCATTTGCTGCATAAGAAGATGAGGCGGGGCTTGGGAAGGAAGATGAGTTTGGACTTGGGTTATAGGAAGCACGTGGGCTTGGATTGTAGGACGCGTTGGGGCTTGGCTGGTAAGATGAGCATGGGCTTGCTGATGTAGATCCACCAACAATGTCCATCCGTTCCAGAGGCTTGCATCCCTGTTAGATGATGATTATCAGAATGCATGCAACATTCGAAGTTGGACTTCAAATTCTAGCAAATATGCAGCACTTCCAGCAGTCCGCACAAAGAAAAAGGCTTTGCAACTAACTAGTTAACACATTCATAATCTTGTCCTAAAAATTACAAGAAAGTGGCATAATTGAGTTATCTTTTTATCTTTGAGACAATCCTAGTAAAGTAAAAAAAAACATTTTTCTTGAAAATCAGTTTAGGGTCCCGAAAGGATTTCAAATGCAACACAGTTTCGGTACTACTACGAGACACTTCCATATAAACTATTCCCTCGATCCGTCCCGAAATGATCTTGGCACTTTTTATTGTTATTACTTTAAGCAATAAATTTAGATTGCTTTAATTATCCCAATGAACATCCAAAAATGATTATTGATAATATTTATAATGGTGTGTCAATAATAAGTTTTAAAATTTCATTATAATAATGAAATTAAAGTTAATTTATTGCTCAAAGTACATTCGTATTAACGATAAAAATAATGGAAATATCATTTTAGGACGGATGGAGTATAATTGGGCAAGCCTGCCGATGAATTAATGGCAATCCAAAAATCATTAAGATGCATCACATTAGATATAATTCAAATTTGGGAAAATTTCATTTTTTTCCATCTTACTTTCGGGTGTATTTCACTTTTACCATCAAATTTTATTTTTTTTCATTTGTACTATCGTACTTCAAACAATAGTATCATTTTATACCAAATTTGGGTATAAAATGACAATGATGTTTTTAGTACGATTATCAAAATGAAATAAATTTGGGTATAATTAACAGATTTGGGTATAAAATGACATCATTATTCACAGTACAATGGTAAAAATGAAAAAATAATGTTCGATGATAAATGTGATACAAGCACCAAAATAACATGTTCAAAAACTGAATTTTCCCTTCAAAGTTACGCCATATCAAAACAGAAGAAGCCAAGTGATCATTGATATTTGTAAATGAACAGGTGCCTCTAAATAATTAATGGGGACTGTGTCCCGGAAAAAGTTAAGAAAGCATAAGAGTTTCACGAGAAAGAGCCAGGAAAAGTGCTCCTCAAATTGGAAAAAAAATAAAAAACCGGGCCACCCGGCAGAAAAAGGCCTACTATTTCACTGTTAAAAGTAAAGACACTGACCAGAAGAAGATGTTGCAACAAATCTATGAAACAAGAGGAGGCCCATCCAGATTCAGGTACAAGAAATATCCATGTCAATTTTTTTTATATACGAAGTTATTTTTCATTGTTATTATAGTTCACAATATTTTATAAATATCAAGCCCACGCGATTTTAAAATTCTGAATTCGCGTCTGCCCGCTTATCTTGTTAATAGGTTTGTGGGTCGATCCGTACCTGTATCCGACTCATTTAACCCGCGACCAAAAAGTGTCGAAAAAACTCGAAATCAAAAAAAGTAATCACTCACGAAAATAAAATTAATGGGTCAACCCGCTGATCCAAACTCACTTAAACAATTAAGTTAAATGGGTCATAACAAGTTTTTCTCATTTCAATCCTCTCAATCCGTCGTTATCCGCCTCAACCCAATCATTTAATAGGAATAACAAGAATTAAAAAACACATTGGACCATCAACAGGGGCACTCTTGTCTTTTCACTAGATGGCTATTTTACCCAGAGAATCTTTGAAATTTTTAACGCACCTCAAGCCTAAAACTCAACAGAAGGATGCCCGTAAAAACTGCAGTACATGAAGCAATGAAATCCTGACCGGATCTAAAG
The DNA here is from genome assembly GCA_022495995.1 of Adenophora triphylla var. japonica. Classification (NCBI taxonomy): domain Eukaryota; kingdom Viridiplantae; phylum Streptophyta; class Magnoliopsida; order Asterales; family Campanulaceae; genus Adenophora; species Adenophora triphylla. The sequence continues at coordinate 344,537 of JAFEMH010001910.1, forward strand.
TACGCCGGTGAGCAAATCGGACAATATTGTCACGATCCAACCGAATATATGACCCGGTAAAAGCCTAAGCGCTTTAACATGCGCCATTATTACTATCTTCATCCCCAAAAATTGTTATTTTGGTCTAACTTATTTAACATAGACTAAAAATTTAAGGCAAATTAATTATTTTTATGATTCTTTTAATCAATAATAAAAATTTCTATGGCAATTAAAATTTATATTTTTTTATTAAATTTAGGCCATTAATTATTTTTAACCATACTTGTATACTTTGATCAAGTTTTAGTTGTAATGACTTTTGTATTTTTTTCATCAGTTTTAACATCGTAGTACTGAAATACACACTGACTACAAAATAAACTTATATTAATGATGGTTAAATTAGCTAAAAAAATGCCTTAATTATGAATTACTTTTTGTTTTTGAGAAAATGAGTGTTTATCTAAAATAAATCTAAAATAAAATGATTAAATTGCTATAAATATAACGAAGGCTAAAATCGAAATTTAAGCCATGATAGTTGAAATGTAGAGAGCCTGTGAATTTAAATTAAAAATTAAACTTATTTTTATAGGATTTGAGCAAGGTTCTAAAAAAAGCGCTAGGCGGATGTTAGGCGGGAGAGCCAGGCCTAGCGCCTAGGCGGGGACTAGTCGTCGGGATTAGTCGGGGCCTAGGCGGGTTTTAGAACTAAGCGTTAAAGAGGGGCCTAGCGGCATCCTTAGGCGGAGTCTTTTAGAACACTAAATTTGAGACGATAGTTTAGTAGTTATGGAGTAGTAATAATAATAATAATAATAAAAAAAAAGGCGCCTCTAGAGTCTAGACTTGCTCAGGTGAACCTAAGGGGTAGACTGCGCCACCCGATGTGGAGCACGTTAAGTTAAAAAAAAAAAAACTGAACTGCTTTCGGCGGATCCACCAGGCCGTTGCGAAAACGGGAATTTCATGTGTGTGTGAGATAGAGAGAGAAATAAAGGAATGGAAGGAAGATTGTTCGTACCTTACGGTAGGTGGTGCCGTCGGGTTCGACGGTCCAACCAGCCTCATTGCAGAGAGCTTTGAGAACCTCGTTATTATCACAATGCTTTGGGAGCTTGTAGTTGCCGTACATTCTGAGGCCGGAGAATATTTTCGCCGCAATAGCTCGCCGCCTCCTCTCTCTCCTCTTGTTGTTCTCTCTCTCCTTCCATGTCGGCAGCCTCGTCCCCGACGTCATTGATCGCCGTTGATCCCTTCCCCACCCACTACTAATGACTAGCCTCCCGTTCTTCAAAATTCTGAAAACCCAAAAGCAAATTTAAACCAAAACACACGAAAAAATCACGTTCCGTTTCGTGTTGAGTAGGTAAATACAACCAAAAAAGACATTTGAGTAGCAATAAATGCGCTCCAAATTCAGCTTCTGATGAAAGCTTAACAAAGCCACAAAACCGTATATACAAAATTTGATATCAGCTAACGTGAATGTGAATGAATCGACATTTGAAATTGTCAATCAAAACAAAACAAAACAACAGGAAAGAATATTTGATCGGAAAAGTGGATGAAGGGCGATTTGAGAAAGGAACCGGGAAAAAAATAGTTTGAGAAAGTCGAAAAGCAATGAGGGGTGTGTTTTATGTAGGGGCTGGGGGTGTGCTGATGATGATGATGTTGATGTGAGTGACCATAGCAGCTAGTAATAGTTGGCCTTGGCCAACAACTTGACTTCTTTAATTACGAATTTGACACTAGAAAATTTTGGCCTTTGGATACTCTTCTCTTATCGTGTTTTTTTAGTGAATCTCATTTTCATTTTGAAAAAGTAAAAATTATTGTGAGTGAGACGTTTAAAATTTATCTTTTTACATATTATTGTTGATCGAAGAGAATATGGGTTAATAAAAAAATATTAACATTGTTCATATAAATTATTTCTCCATTTTATTATATTTCACTCAAAAAAACAATTAATAAATTTTTATAAGTTTTTATACAAGTGTAAAAGTGAAAATGCAATGTTTTTAACTCAAAAGCAACAATTATTTTAAAATAAAAAAATTATTAAAAACAACAGTTATTTTGAAACGAATTTTGTATATTAGAGCATTGCGATTTGCGATCTATAGCTTGCCATATTTTCACTTTTTTGATGAATTTTACACTTACAATATTATTCTCAACCATCCACTTTAAAACATAAATCATTTTGGGCATTTTATGTGACTAGTCTGTTCTAATTTTGAATAATATGACTTGGCTCCTATTTCCAAAAAAAATCCTGAACAAGTATTCTCAATGAATTAAAATTGCATTTGCAAATTTTGCTGGTCTACTTATGGTACGAATATAGCCACTTTCCCGATTTTGAGATTAAGACTGAAATTTATTGAATTTCACATGAACCTATTCGATCTAATTAGTCAAAAATACTAATTTAAAATATACTCCCTCCGTCCCGCTAGTAACCGCACTGTTACTGTTTGCGCGGGGATTAAGAAAAAAAATAATGATATAAATGTTGTGAGCGTAAAAGTAAAATAGGAGAGAGAATGAGTGGAGGGAATAGTAAATTATAATGGTGTTGTGAGTATTAAAATAATGTAGGAGAGAGAATAAGTGGAGGGAATAGTAAAGATTCTTTGCCATTTTAGGAAGTGTGCGATTTGTAATGGAACGCCCAAAATAAAAAGTGTACAGTTTGTAGCGGGACAGAGGGAGTAGAAAAATGCAACTGAATTTGTGTCGTAAGAACAACTTTCCCTTTAGAGAATTGTTATTCACCCCCGCAAGTTTACTCAATACCCCCGCATTATTATTATCAAAAAAATGCCATTAATTGAAATGACTTTATTACCCCCACCCTTCTTCCCTAACCACTGAACTGAGTTGCTAATTCCCAAAATAAGCTCCATTCTTCCCTATGATTTCCGGCCATTCCCCATCCTCCTCCATAATTTCCGATCATCTCCTCTTCTTTCCCAAAATAAGCTCCCTTCTTCTCTATCCCCTTCAAACTTGTAATAAGTTTGCCTCTCCCCTTCAAACTTGTAATAAGTTTGCCTCTGATATACATCAGTCTTTTCGAATTCTCAAGGACTATGAGAGTAATTGATACAACCAGCTCTCTCCATAACTCTACGTTCCAATTCACTACCACTGAATAACTCCATGACATAGTTGGTCTGAAGCAACCAACAAAAACCAGATTAGATCCAATTTAACGAAACCAATAATAATAGGGTGATGGTTGTCTAGATCAATTAATTATAAACACACACACACACACACATAGAGAGAGACTCACAGGAACAGCAAGAACAGAAGAGTAAAGGATAGTCAAGTTGACATCCCCCACTCCCAAGAAAGAACCACTCTCTTCACTTTCGAGGCTACCCCCTTCAAATTCTTCTTCAACTATTCGAGGGTTTTTGGATTCTTCGTCACTTATCTGGAGGTTTTTAACTTCTGACTCTTCTTCAGCTAGTTGTACCTTCTGCTCAGGACTCAAGGATCTAGCCTTCCACAGTGCCATAATTGTTCTAATACACGCATTAAGTCAAAATCAGAGAGTTACAATTTGATTCTCACTTCCATGCGAGACCCTCATGGAGAAGAAGGAAGCTTATTTTGGGAAAGAAGAGAAGATGATCGGAAATTATGGAGGAGGATGGGAATGGTCGGAAATCATGGAGAAGAAGGGAGCTTATTTTGGAATTAGCAACTCAGTTCAATGGTTAGGAAAGAAGGATGGGGTAATAAAGTCATTTCAATTAATGACATTTTTTTGATAATAATAATGCGGAGGTATTGAGTAAACTTGCGGGGGTGAATAACAATTCTCTTCCCTTTATCGATATCTCATACTTGAGATCAAAACTTTAATCTAATAAAGACAATTTAAATAAAGCTATACAAATAAAGTCACCTCTTTCTTTCTTATTCTTTTTATATCATTTCAGATATACTAGTGTTCACAACTTCATAGTCAAAGAGACAGGCTTCCAACACTTTCAGTCGTTGGACCCAAAAGGAAGTTTATGTTCATATTTGTTCATTAATTTAATGTTAAATCATAAATTAACTGTTTGAGGTTTGGGAATCGTTCATTGAAAAAAAAAATTGATCTTTCAAATTCACAATTCGAAATCAAAACAAAAAAAAAAAAAAAAATTAAAAAAAAATTACTCTGTCTGATCCACATGTAGTCCAAAGCCTGCCTTCGCCCAGTATTTGGCCCTATCTATGATAGGTCCCGAATTCGAATCCTTTTACTCAATTGTAATTTAAAATGTTGTAACTTGACACAGAAAAAAATCTTTTCTATCGTGATTTTATTTCCGCAACTCTTTCGTTGGCTTAATCTCAACAATTCACAAATTGTTGTAATGTTTTTTTCCTTATCAACATTTAATCAACAATTGTAATGTTTTTCTAAGAATTACTCTGTCTGATCCACATGTAGTCCACAATTTGCTTTTGAGAAGTTTCATTTAATTGAAGAGGTCATTCTTAAAAATTAATCTACAAACATTTTGATCAATTTTTTTCCTCAATTTTTATGCTTAAAAATAAATACAAAGTTATAAAATTACAAAGTAAAAAAAAAAAAAAAAAAAAAAAAACCGACTATTAAACGTGGAACTTGATTAATTTACAATTTACATTTATCGATAATTGAATTATGTTTATGGTTGCAATAGATATTCTAATAATAAAATTACTAACCTATTTTCCAATGTACTATAAAAATTATTTATGTAATTTATTAAATATATTTGATGTTTTTAAAATACACTCAATTATGTTGATATCAATTTATGACAGGGAGAACGACAAATTAGGACCTGAGTTTATAGGGATCTTCTGGGCTTTTTGATAATTTTCGTTTGAAAAATCAGTTACAGTATACTCCCTCCGTTCCTGAACAATCTTCACACTTTCCCTTTTGGGCGTTCCAAAATTTACTTCACACATTTAAAACTTACCTAAAATGGAAAGGAATCTTTACTATTTCCTCCACTCATTCTCTCTCCTACATTATTTTAATACTCAAAACATCATTATAATTTACTATTCTCTCCACTCATTCTCTCTCCTATTTTATTTTCACACTCACAATACTTTTAATATAATACTCCCTCCTTAAAATCAGTGCAAACAGTATTTGTGAAGATTGTTCCGGGACGGAGGAAGTATTTTATGTGCTTGCGACGGTAAATTCTATATACAAGTCAGCTTACATACAAGGCATCAATAATGGTCAAACTACCCTTCGCTTGTCGTGTGCAAAAGGACGACAGGAAGCCTTTATGTCGTGTACTTTTACACGACATCAACTAATTGTGTAAAATACTAGGTCGTATGAAATTATACGAAATTTAAATTTACTTTTCCATTAATGTCGTACACAACAACACGATATGATGTCCTAATATCGTGTATATCCATACGACATATCAAAATGAAGGTGTTCTTCGATGATTTGCAACACGATGTTAATGATACGCATATGCTATGTTATATTATTGAATTGTGTTGTTAATTGAGCAAAATTTATACACTTATACATGACAAGGAACAAACGTCATATTGGATCATACAATATCATATAACCTATCACATTTAAGTGATACCACTTTATTTATAATCACCTAACAAATGATTATAAATAAAGTCATAGAGATGAAAAACACTTTAAATGTCATTTAGAATGGAGAAAAAAATAAATGAGGTAGCCGTATACCATTTTTCACAAGATCGCGACACATAAAACCCTAAATATCCTAAATAATGGCACATATTTTTAACTCAATTTCCATTTGGAATTGGAGGAAACTCATAGAGATGAAAAACACTTTAAATGTCATTTAGAATGTAGAAAAAAAATTAAAAAAAAATAAACTAGGTAGCCGTATACCATTTTTCACAAGATCGGGACACATAAAACCCTAAAAAACCCTAAATAATGGCACATATTTGTAACTCAATTTCCATTTGGATTTGGAGGAAACTCATGTAGATGAAAAACACTTTAAATTTCATTTAGAATCTAGAAAAAAATTAAAAAAAAAATAAACGAGGTAGCCGTATACCATTTTTCACAAGATCGGGACACATAAAACCCTAAAAACCCTAAATAATGGCACATATTTGTAACTCAATTTCCATTTGGATTTGGAGGAAACTCATGTAGATGAAAAACACTTTAAATGTCATCTAGAATCTAGAAAAAAATTAAAAAAAAATAACCGAGGTAGCCGTATACCATTTTTCACAAGATCGGGACACATAAAACCCTAAAAACCCTAAATAATGGCACATATTTGTAACTCAATTTCCATTTGAATTTGGAGGAAACTCATGTAGATGAAAAACACTTTAAATGCCATCTAGAATCTAGAAAAAAATTAAAAAAAAATAAACGAGGTTAATGATAAGTTGTACATTAGAGGAATACCAACTACTCAAGATTGTATATTTGAAATTATCATATTTGTTAATCAAGATTATATGTTTCTTGTTATAATAAGTTGGAAAACAAACAATGATTACATATAAGATTGAACCAACATCATACAATATCATATAACCTACCACATTTATTTATAATTAATTTTTATTTTATTATATGATGTGTCTTGTTTAAATACACGATATTTACTAATACATTTCGTATGAACAATACACGAAATGAATCAGGGTGTATCTCGTGTATTGTTCATACGAGATAATTACCAGAAACAAAGACTATATCGTGTGTGTATACACGATATGTACCATAGTATCTCGTGTATATACACACGAGATACACCCTGAAGCCCTACAAAAAACACGATATACACGCAGACAACGGCCAAACAGAGAACTGTACACCCATGCAGCTGCGATACCATTGTCCAAGTCTTAACGCCCATAAATTTATACCCATTATTTTCATTAATTCTCAAATCATCTAACACCATAGTATGGATTCTCCACAACATTCTCCGAGTTTTTATGATCATATTGATCTTGAGCTTGTGGAATATATTTTTGAAGAAGAAGGTTTGCCACCAAATTCTCCACATCAAAATCAAAATCCAAGCAGCAATGAAGTAAGTTTTTAAAGTTATATTTGGTGTTTTGATCAAAATCGCAATAAAAATCCAATGTTGAAACGAAATTGTTTTTCAAGATTGGATTTTTAAATTCTGATATTACCCTATTTCGTGTGAGATTATACGAGTTTTATGTTGTTTGTCATGTTTTTCTACACGAGTGATGGTGTATTACCTCGTATTATGTTACACTAGATAAATGCGTTTAAGTCGTATAAAGTTACACGAGATGTTTCAGGAACATCTCGTATAATGTTACACGAAATGTCATACAAATTGTTTATCAGGCAATTTTCTAATTGATGGTAATACAATTTGTAGGGACCGGATGTCAGTGATCAATTCGATACATCCCTATTATTTTCAAATAGGGATGATCTTGTTAAACACGTACGGGATATCGCAGCCCGTCAAAATATAACCCTTTCTATAGGAGGTTTCTCGTGTATAAAGACACGAGAAACCTCACCACATATCGTGTATTAGAGCACGAAATGCAAACTGATGAATCAATTTACATTTCGTGTCCTAATATACGAAATGTGGAAAGTATCTCGTGTACTACAACACGAAATGGTCTCCAACATTTCGTGTATTGGCACACGAAATGTCAACTGATTCTTGAAATGTTTTGCAAATAGCTATTTAATAAACAAATCATATACTTACTTATCTAGAATCTGCTGCCTCGTTTGGCGCTTCAACACCGGCTCACAAGTGGCGTTCTCCCATATCTTACGGGCTCGATGATGATCAAACCCGTACAACAAATCAACCTCCTCCGGGCCGCCACCAGGGTTACTCTTAAGCTGCCACTCGTCATCCTTAGCCCCTTTCCCCTTTCTGGCCCGTGCCTCCCGCCTCTTGCGAGGCCTCACAGATACACTCTCCTCCACCTCCTCCTCCTCCTCCTCCTCCTCCTCCTCCTCATCATCATCATCATCATCACTAGATAACTGTGCCTCACGCACAGATGCACCTCGAGAACGAGTGCGAGAAGATGAATCCTCACTAGAATATGTACCCTCACTATCCGTCTCTTCATCCACAAGCTGCTCAATCACGACATTCTTGTCGTGAATCTTTTTGCTCCGTTTATCTGCCTTAGCCGCAGCCTCGCCTCCTCGGCCTTCCTCTTTCTATTAGAGGCCGTCGCAGGTTTACGTCCCTACAAAAAATTAAATAAGAAACAATTAATTTTCAAGAACCAGTTGACATTTCGTGTGAAAATACCCGAAATGTTGATGATCATTTCGTGTATAAAGACACGAGAAACCTCACCACATATCGTGTATTAGAGCACGAAATGCAAACTGATGAATCAATTTACATTTCGTGTCCTAATATACGAAATGTGGAAAGTATCTCGTGTACTACAACACGAAATGGTCACCAACATTTCGTGTATTGGCACACGAAATGTAAACTGATGAATTAGTTTACATTTCGTGTGCCATTACACGAAATGTTGGTGACCATTCGTATGTGTTCATACGAAACTCACGCCGACAATTTCAAATTTTAGGCACACGAATTCGTATCTGATTCAAACAAAAAACCCAAATTTATGTTACGAAATCGCAATTAGAACCATTTAGGATAGGTTTAAACAACATTAAGCATTATATAATTCATTTTAGGCATAAAATTAATGTTGGATTTTCAAATTGAAATTTTAGGTTAAAAAGAATTACTTTTGGAGCGGCGGAAGAAGAGACGGACTTTCCACCGATTTTAGGGAGGTTTGTCTTCATTTTTTTCGGCGGTGGTGGTGTTGTGGTGGTCGCCGAGTTGTCGAGTAGAGAGAGAGAGAGGGGTTTGGCGCCTTGGTTGAGAGAGAGAGAGAGATAGAACGACATTTGAAATGGAGAGGGAGGGAAAGGTTTTTTTTTTTGAAAGTATATACTTCCTCCGTCCGCCTAGTAAGTTCACACTTACTGTTTACATGTTAATTAAGGAGGGAGTATTATATTGAAAGTGTTGTGAGTGTGAAAATAAAATAGGAGAGAGAATGAGTGGAGGGAATAGTAAATTATAATGGTTTGTGAGTATTAAAATAATGTAGGAGAGAGAATGAGTGGAGAGAATAGTGATTTAAGGTTTCCTTTTTAGAAAAGAAACAAAGTATGAACTTTGTAAACGGACGTCCAAAATAGAAAGTGTGAACTTTGTAAGCGGACGGAGGGAGTATGTGGACATTTTGATAATTTTATAATGCCTTGTACAAATGGTGTCTATATGTAGTAGTACCCTGCAACGTGATGAACGAAATGGATGAGTTAAAAACCCATCCCAATTCTCACCCATCTTTTCCGTTATTAAATCAAGCTTCTCTCCCCAACGTCGTCATTCTTCTTTCTGCAATCGCAACGGCAGCGGCGATGGTAAATGGCAAGGTAACTTTGTTCCAACCAGCTTCGTTTCTTCTTCCTCCGACATTTGGCCGCCATTTTTGTAAACCCCAAAACTTCACTTATCAATTTAATGCATTAGAACTGAAATCAGAGTTGCTGGTTGGATAAAATAGGAGAATCGAAACCCTAATCTTAAGTTACAGTATATATTTGGTCTGGTTTATTTCTTGAAAATTTAGTTCTGATATTGTGAAAAATCTCCAGTTGAACTGCGAAGGACATGACTGTGATGGCTGTGAATGGGGAGGGAGGCGGAGGCAAGTGGGGGTGTCCTAACTCAATTTCCATAGCTTGGCTCTTTGTATGAAGAAGGTTGCCAGTTATTCAAAACTCATCACAAGATAATTACCAAAATAATACCAACAATCACAACCATCCAAGAAACTCAAGCTCACCGTGGGATCGACCAATCTCCGCCACCAATGGCATAAAATTCCATCATCCTACGCATAAAAAATTAACATTTGAAGCCCTAACGTGATCAAAATAAAATATCGGATCTCATTTAGAAGACCATCCGTAAGTGTTCAGACTCTAAATTGTCATTTCTCTTTTATAAGCACTTCTGTAGAGTAAAAATAAAAAGGTTAATAACTTTTGAAATGACAATCAATTATTTTTTCACATTTATTTATTTATTTATTTATTGATGAGTGATGATTATAGTATTCTATAAGATTCAAATAAAAAAAAAAAATTATCCCAGAATGAATTCTCAAAAATAAGTTAAAATTTACGAGTTGATCTTATAAAAAACTAGTTTTTTCTTAAGATAAGGAAAAACGTGTTTTCAAAATAAACGGTGGCAATTTTGTAATTACTGGCAACCATGTTCAAAATAAACGGTGGCATTTTCGTAATTAATGGTTCCCCTTTATGCCAAAGTGCGTGTTTAACAAACTAGGTGTGATAAAGTGCGGTTCGCCATATGTAACAAAGTGCCGGTAGTGCAGGTTTAACAAAGTGCCAGTGTAAACCAGTGCGACACTTTGTTAAACCGACACCGACACTTTTTACACGGCACTTTTAAATACATGAACCGGCACTCTTCACACCTGCACTGCTACACTAACACCGACAATTTGTTACACTAATATTTTTACCGGCTCTCAAAAATACAAGCACCGGCATTCAAAAATACATGGACTGGCATTTGAAAACACATTTTCCGGCACTCAAAAATGCATATACGGCACTCAAAAACACCGATAATTATTTTTGCCGATATTCAAAAAAACATGAACCGGCATTCAAAAAACATGGACTGGCATTCAAAATTACAAGAATCGGCATTCAAAAATACATCGACACTCGCCACACACTTACCGACACTCTATTATACACTAACCGGCACTCCAAAATACATGGACCGGCACTCCAAAACACATACACTGGCATCTAATTACCCACCCATCAATGCATCAAATTCTCAAACCGGTACTCAAATACTTATAAACTGGCATTAATTTACACTAAAACTGGCACATAAAATCCCTAACACTGGCACGTAAATAACACGGCAATCAAAACTCTCTCTCACTAAACGCAAATCAATCTCTCTCTCTCTCTAAATGCAAATGAGAAAGACGGCAATTGCAATTGTAATTGTAGGTGTGTTGAACGCAAATCAATCTCTCTCTCTCTAATCGTTAATTGGATTTTGACAGAGGAATGGTGGTCGCCGGCGATTGCTGAGGAAGAAGGCGATTAGGATCCGGCAATTGGTGATTGAAGGGAATTCAAGGTCACCGGTTGGTTTGGGGATCGGAGAAGAAGGGTGAGGTCGCCGGTTGTTCAGGTTGGGTGATTGGAGGTCGCCGGTTAATGGTGGTTGTGAGGAAGGTGTTAATTGCAGGTTTGACCGGTGAGGGAGAGCTTAGGTTGGAGAAGCCTGGGCCGGCGAATGGAGGAAGCGGTTGGCGTCTGCGTATAGAGAGAGAGGGGAGAGAGTAATTTCGGATAGAGAGAGAGCTGTTATGTGTTGTGTGTGTGTTAACGGTGTATACAGAGGAAGACGATAAAACACGTTTTTTGTTAAGTTAAAAAAAACGCATTTTTTATAAGTTTTTGGCTAAATTTACTAATAATTAAAAGTAAATTAAATAGTTTTAATTATTGGGAGTACAAAGAAATAGTTGGAGAGACACTTTAAAAGTAGATGATGCGGACCACCGGAAGCGTGACTTTGCTGATCAATCTATGACGTTACAATGCCATGTGTAAATGGGCCTTATAACCGTCTCCTTGCCATCCTTCGCGGTGTGAGTAGTCACACGTGTCAGGAAGTTCGGCGCACGTGTTGGACGGAATTCACCCCGACAGCTGCTTGAGAGTTGAGAAGGTCCCCTCCCCTCTCCCCTCCCCGTTGTCTACGTGGGATTCCCACGTGACTACCTAGTCATTTCACGTGACCACCTATGGGCTAATGCTAAAAGCAACTCAAGGTGGGGCCGTCCAATAAACTTTCCCACCGCTTGTACTTGCCGAATTCCACTACGTTTTTCTAATAAAAAAAGTTATTTTGATACCAAGATCAAGGCCAAATTGGATTGGAACCGGATCAAAAAAGTTTGGAACCGCCATAAACCTTCATGAAAATCGAAATCGGGGTAACCGAAATCGATTTGGAGTCGGACCGGTTAAGAGTCACCAAAATGGTGAACCGGACCGAAAAAAGCCCGAAACCGGACGAAAATTCATTGTTTTTCAATAAAACCGGACCGGAACCGGACCGGAAAAAGCCCGAAACCGGACGAACCGGGGAGAAAACCGGAACCGTGAGCAATCCGGGCCGGTTAAGGGTCATACATTTTCCGAATCGGAACCAGCGATTCCAAACCGGAATTGGGCCCGAAACCGGTTTTGATCATCCATAATGATCACTATATTACATTCATAAATAAAAAAATAAATTAGAGTTGAACTATTAAAGGCGTTCTAACTAAATTCGTTGAATCTAATAATGTAGGCACCCTTAAATAACTTCGAACTGCATAACAGCTAAAGCCACAGGCGACTGCCTAAACTGTCCCATCCAGATTAAATCTTAAACAACTTCCAACCGAGAACTGCTGTGCCATACTACTCGCCCCGGAATCGTCCGATATAAGACTGTCTACAATGGGCGGGATGAAATGGGGATGAAATCCATTTCATCCAGCTGATTCACTACAATGGGAGCATTAAAAGGGTGGTGTCGGCTTGGCTAGATGAAAAATTTCATCTAGCTGAAACATTGTTTTTTTTTTTTTATATTCAACACGTGTCAGCTTCTTATTGGCGAGTTGAATTTTCGAAAAAAAAAATTTATCCCAAATCTTTGAACTGAATTATCACCTAGTAAATTAATTTTTTTTATTTTTTTTTCACCATAATTCATCATTTTTTTCCCTACAAATTGATATAAGTTTCATTTGATTTGGATAAAAAAAAAACACTCATTTTTCAATTTGAGCTTAATTATCACCTAGTAAATTAATTTTTTTAAAAAAAAAAATTTCACCAAAATCCATCAATTTTTTTTCCCTACAAATTGATATAAGTTTCATTTGATTTTGACCAAAAAAAAAAAAAACACTCAAAGTGGTGGGGTATAGAATAATGAGTTGGAGGGAGTTGAAATTTAATTTAAGTTAGCCATTGGAGTGGGGGTAAATGAAATGGGTAGATGAAATATTAGGTGGATGAGAAAAAGTGTAAAAAGTGTTAGATGAAATGGGAGAGTGGTATTAAACCACCGTGGATAGTCTAAGTTTAAGTACCAACAGGAGGGATCAAGAAGAAGCTTTCATCCACCAACATTTTGACTTTGATGTAGAATGTCCTTCAGCAATTTACTGACTGAATTCTTTACTTCTTCTGGTATTACAAGCTCAGTGTTAGAGATATTATCCCACATTGGGAATTAACAAACCTTGCCTATAATATATAAAGATCCTGGGCCACTCCCCTTATCACCGGTGGTTTTAAGGTGGAGCACTCAGGCTTTAAGATGGTATCGAGCGAGTTCTTTTACACGTGCGGCCGCGGCCCACGATGTTACTCCGCGCCACCCGATTGATAAGTTCACGTTGTAAGCTTTGGCAAAGCCCGCTACACGTGAGGGGGCGTGTTAGAGATATTATCCCACATTGGGAATTAACAAACCTTGCCTATAATATATAAAGATCCTGGGCCACTCCCCTTATCACCAATTGGTTTTAAGGTGGAACCTCAGACTTTAAGACTCAGCTGGGACGGACTCCAATCCATACAAGCTAATAACCCTCAAGATACCAGCCAAATCCAGATTCTTTGAACCACTTTTCCAAACACTCTGGTTCACAAACTTGCATTTCTTATTCAATACACACTTGCTGCACACCTACATATAAAGGAGATCATCATAACTAGAACGAAAATGAGCCGAGGGTCTGAGGCACAATTTTATATGGACGGACAACTTACAGTGTCTTCCTTTATTTTGAAAATAACGCGTAATGCCTTGGCAGAAAAGATGGTCTTGCGCCCAAGGGAAGGGCAGCCGAATCGGGCCACTGTTTTCAAATCACTGCTTGACAACCATCTGTGAGTGACCATAAGTTCATTTCATAAGTTAGGGGGCTTGATACTTGGATATACTAGTATTTACTAAACGAACAAATACTCCCTTTGTTCCAAAATGATTTTCCCACTCTTTTCACCATTACCACGAAGAAACTTTGAGCTGAAAATCTAAAACTTATTATCGATAGTATTGTTGATGGTGTATCAATTACAAGTTTTAGATTTATATTAGTATAATTAAATCAACCTATAATTATTGCTTAAAGTTTCTTCGTAACAACAAAAAAAAAAAGTTGGAAGATCATTTTGGGACGGATGGAGTAATTCAGTAAAGCATATTAATCAAACAAAAACTAACTAAAGCGTAGGCTTAATAGGCAGTTCCCAACAGCAGGGATCTGCAAAATATTCCGAACTTAATTATGTTAACCTGAAACCTTAGTACACCAAGTTCACACCTCCAGAGTTTCCACCTGCAAGCTGACCGACTTTGATTAACCAAGAGGAAAAGATTTGGCTACTTGTTATCTTGCAGTCCAACTATAGCTTGCATATGTCAAGATGGAATCACCTATGCCTTTAATTCTGACTATAAGTTAGCTTCTTGACTGGTCTCATAAGCAAATCCAAAGCCAAAACTTTTGAGTAGTAGGGAATAATTCGTATAGGAGCCCAAGTGGAAGGGAGAAACTCTTCAAGGGGCATGAGTTCCCCTAGGGGGGAGAAGCCCCCATTTTCCAATGTTGCCTGGTATAAGGAGATTGGATATGCAGAAGATTGATTTATTCTGGCTTGTTAGGTACGTAGAGAAGTGGGAAGAAACTTAAACAAACGCTCGAAATTTAACTCTAACAAGGAACAACCCTGATATATATACTTCATATATTTGTTGTTTTTAGGATTTTATTTATGAATAGTATATATCCCCTCTGCCTTGCTCCCGCCCTTTCTTTCCTTCTTCTTTCACGGTGTACCAAACAAAAGTGTGCTTCTTACTAGTTCATGTCAAGAGGTTGCCACATTCTTCCATAAATGTGATGCCCGTGCCATATATAGGTGATGCATAAAGACAAGGTCGGTCAAGAACCAATTATAACTGATCCCTTGAAAATCAAAAATTCCCCTAGAGAAACTAAATCGCACTTTAAAATCCTAGCACTTGACCTCTAACAGGCTTAATCATCAGCCTTAAATTCGACCACAATCAGCAAAGAGACGTAGATAAACACAAGCATATTTAGATGATCCCAAACAACAAAGTCAATCACTAACCAATTACACATAATCCTTAAGAATTCAAAATGCCACCAATTATACCTAATCCCATGAAAATCTTAAATGCCACCATATAAATGGCTGAGTTGGATGTTGATCTTAGAAGATCAGTTCAACACGGTACCAGGATAGAGCTACTTAACACAATTACTGAACTCTTATAAGCTTAACTAGCTATGCCTGAACATAGAAGATCACGTTGGATAGAGCTACTCACAGCCTTGTCATAATTAACTAAAATACCAACTAAACCACCAAATTTACTTTATCTCCATATATAATCGCCGAAAGTCCTCATCATAGTATACGGTCTGCCTATATTTCCCTCATGGAAAACCCGAATATAAACTTTCATTTGGTACAATCCTACTAGGCAATCTCTAGCAGGGCACCATCAGCAAGATTAAAATTTGACCTCAACCAACAAATAATACTACGTAAAGCACATACTCCCTCCGTCCCATGATAATATATAAACTTTCCTTTTTGGGCGTCCCACAATAATATATACTCCCTCCGTCCCAATAGTAGCTTCCCATTTTGCCATTTTGGGTGTCCCATTAATAGCTTCCACTTTCCTTTTTTGGCAAAGGAATCTTCACTATTCCCTCCACTCATTCTCTCTCTTCCATTATTTTAATACTCACAACAACATTATAATTTACTATTCTCTCCACTCATTCTCTCTCCTATTTTCAAATTACACTCACATCATTTTTATTTCCCCCCCAATTCCTTAATTTGCGTGCTGCCCAAAAAATGGGCAGCTCTTATTGGGACGGAGGGAGTACTTTCTTAAAATGGAAAGAAATCTTTACTATTCTCTCCACTCATTCTCTCTCCTACTTTATTTTAATACTCACATCACCATTATAATTTACTATTTTCTCCACTCATTCTCTCTCCTATTTTATTCTCAATCTCACAACACTTTCAATATAATATTTCCTTCTTAATTCCCGTGCAAAACCCAAAAGTCTATAAAAAAAAAATGGGACGGAGGGAGTATGTAGCAAGTCGATCAATGATGATATGTATAAACACCAATGTGACTTAAAAAAAGAAGAATTTAAACTTACTGTGTGATCTGCTGGTTTTCCTTGGCAAATTTCTCGACAGCAAATCTTAAGAAATTACGGGCATAACTTCCTTCAAAACAGGTAACATCAAAACTACCCCTTTTACAGAAATTTGCTTTCTCAAAATACCCTCTTCTGTACAAATGATCAGCAAACAAAGCCATATCTGATGGGAGCTTCTTGTAAACCGTTACATCCTCCTCCTCCCTCTTACTCTTGGATTCCTTTTTCTCACTGTTGTTTGAAAAAAGTGCACTTAAGTTTCCTGGCGTTGAAACCCTAGTTTCATTCAAATCCCTAACCTCAATCTCCAACTTTCTCAATTTCTGCTTCAATTCCTTAGTATCATTATCGCTCCCGCTTTCGCCTTCGCTTTCTTCAAGCCTTTGGGATAAGAGAATTGTTATATAAACCCGTAAAATTGTTGAGTAAACCCGTAACGATAAAATTACAATTATGCCACCGAATGAAACTACTTTTCTACCCCTAATTCATACCCCCATTACCCCCACCTTCCCCCTCAAGCATAACCACTCTACCACCCTTCATCCCAACCCACCGTCTCTCTCGAATCCGGCCACCACCATCCCAACCGGCACCACGCAGCTTCGACACAATTCTCCACCCACTACCATTTCTCCATTAAAACCTATTTTCTCACTTTCCAATTCCCAGTTCTTCAACATATTAGAAAACCCAGATTTTGCAAAAATTCGGTCAGTAGTGACCGAAATTCAGTTCAGGTTCGGCCACACCCTAGAAAATATTGAAAAGTTCGGCCACTTTGGCCAGAAATTTTTAAAAAGTTCGGCTCACAGTTTGCCAAATGCAGGTGGTTCGGCCGGGTGTGTGGACGATTTTTAAGTAAAGTTCGGCCACTACCGGCGATCAGATTCAAATTTTCGGTTGGTAGCGACCGAACCACCCAAATTCAGAAATTTAAATGCAATCGAACCAAAAATCGAAATTTCTCACTCTCACTTTAAAAATCAGATGATTTCTTCTTCTTTTTTTTTCTCTCAAACTGATTTTCACTCTCTTTCTCTCTCTAAAAATGGTGGTGGGTGGTGTGGGTGAGAGAGAGTAAATGAAAGAGTTAATGGGTGTGGGTGTGGGTGTGTGGGTGAGTGGGGTATAAAGGGAAAAGTGGGGGGTTTATTTTAATTTTTTGGGGTGATTTTATCCTTACGGGTTTACTCAACAATTTTACGGGTTTATATAACAATTCTCTTGGGATAATCCTGCTGCTTCTTTGAACAGAACAACCAATGGCTTCCGTGTCTTCTTATTCATTCCTTGAATATTATCGGAACTGACAGATTCGGAATCAATTTTGTCTTCAAATTGGGATGAAATTGAGATGGGTCTTTGAAAGATTGAAATGGGTACGAAATAATCATGAGAAAATGTTAAATTGATTTGGGGTTTCGTGCGATCACAATGTGAGGGTCTCTTGAGGTGGTGGAAAGATTTATGCAGTCCTAAGAGAGTGCGAATTTGATCGGAACGGAGGTTTATGCGGAAAATCGTGTCTGGGTTTGGAAATGTTAAATCCTTGATATGGCAACATGAAAAGCCGTTGAAATTGCAGGGTTTAAGGGACTGGAGAGCTAAAAATATCTGTGAGGGGTTTAGGACTTTAGGTAGAGAGATGTTATTCGCCAGTAGGAAGATAATTTGGCTGCGGCCCACTTAAGAGATGGGGAGCACGCACCGAAAGTACATATACTTGGGCTGGGCCTAATTATTACTCCCATCAGTTGAATATTGCAATCCGACTGTCCCATTTGTCAGATTTTATGTTTTGATAAACCGTAATGGTTTGTAATAAAGATAAACTTTAGATATTTAGAAGCATTTACAAAAAACTACTTTAAATTTAAAAAGAAAAAGATGAAAATTACAAAAAAATACATAAGTTCGAAATTATATAAAAAAAAATTGGTTTTTTTTTTTTATCAATTTTTGTCAAACAACTGATAATTTCAGTTATCACTTGTTTACAACTGATAAATGAAATTATCAGTTGTTTGAAGAGAATTACTCTTCAAACAAATGATAATTTCAGTTATCAGTTGTAAATATCTGATAACTGAAATTATCACTTTTTTGACCAAAACTGATAAAAAAAATTAAAAAAAAAGTTTTTTGTAAAAAAAAAAAAAAAGTAGTTTTTTGTAATTTCCCATCTTACAATTTTTTTATTATTTTTTTTTTGTGTAAATACATCTTTTTAGTGAGTTTTTTGTAATAAACCCTAAACTTTAATAATGGTTTGTAATAAAGATGTAACTCATTTTATAATTTCTAGCTCGAATGTAACATATATAATATACTCCCTCCGTTCCAAAATATTTGTCTCATTTGACTTTTTTGTTGAACTTTGACCACAAATATATGACAATTTAATTATGTTCATGAAATTCTAAAAATTTCTATTGATTCACTATTAATAATATTATCAACAACAACTTTTAGAATTTCATGAACATGATTAATCTCTCATAAATTTGTGATCAAAGTTCAATAAAAAAATCAAAGGGGACAAACATTTTGAGACGGAGGAAGTAGAATTTAATTTATATCGTTATCATTCTAAAGTTATACGGGTCCTATTTAAATAATTTTAGTAATATACACTCATTATTCTGGAGTAAATATTATTAGTGAATTATTTCTAATTTTATCATAATGTATATCTAACGTAATTTTGAAAATTTATTGATTTTAATTTTAGGCAAATAAAATAAAAATTAAGACTAATGGGATAGAGGAAGTACTATTTCCATCTATTATGAGAAGGGTAGGGATATTCATGTTTCGAATTGAGTCGGACTTTGTCAAAATTTAAAAAAAAATTGTACTGACAAATACTTAGATTTTGTATAAATTTAGATCGAGGACTAGACCAATTCATTATAATAAGACCAATCTCATTGGTCTGATTACAATGGTCCAATTCTGTCCAATTTTGTTGATTTTACAAATTAGGTAAATTCTATATACAAGGCACCTTACATACAAGGCACCAATAATTTTCAAACTACCCTTCGTGTGTCGTGCTCGAAAGGACGACACGAAGCCTTCATTTCGTGTACTTTTACACGACATAAACTAATTGGGTTAAATATTTGGTCGTATGAAATTATACGAAATTTAAATTTACTCTGTCATTAATTTCGTACACAACAACACGATATCATGTCCTAATATCGTGTATATCCATACGACATATCATAATGAAGGTGTTCTTCGATGATTTGCGACACGATGTTAATGATACGCATATGCTATGTTATATTATTGAATTGTGTTGTTAATTGAGCAAAATTTATACACTTATACATGACAAGGAACAAACGTCATATTGGATCATACAATATCATATAACCTATCACATTTAAGTGA
This sequence comes from Adenophora triphylla var. japonica, assembly GCA_022495995.1. Taxonomy (NCBI): domain Eukaryota; kingdom Viridiplantae; phylum Streptophyta; class Magnoliopsida; order Asterales; family Campanulaceae; genus Adenophora; species Adenophora triphylla. The sequence continues at coordinate 364,343 of JAFEMH010001910.1, forward strand.
TACCACTTTATTTATTTGGAGGAAACTCATGTAGATGAAAAACACTTGAAATGTCATTTAGAATGTAGAAAAAAATTAAAAAAAATAAACGAGATAGCTGTATACCATTTTTTGGCAAGATCGGGACACATAAACCCTAAAAACCCTAAGTAATGGCACATATTTGTAACTCAATCTCCATTTGGATTTTGAGGAAACTCATGTAGATTAAAAACACTTGAAATGTCATTTAGAATATAGAAAAAAATTAAAAAAAATAAACGAGGTAGCCGTATACCATTTTTGGCAAGATCGGGACACATAAAACCCTAAAAACCCTAAGTAATGGCACATATTTGTAACTCAATCCCCATTTGGATTTTGAGGAAACTCATGTAGATGAAAAACACTTTAAATGTCATTTAGAATGTAGAAAAAAATTAAAAAAAAAAAAATAAACGAGGTAGCCGTATACCATTTTTGGCAAGATCGGGACACATAAAACCCTAAAAACCCTAAGTAATGGCACATATTTGTAACTCAATCCCCATTTGGATTTTGAGGAAACTCATGTAGATGAAAAACACTTTAAATGTCATTTAGAATGTAGAAAAAAATTAAAAAAATAAACGAGGTAGCCGTATACCATTTTTGGCAAGATCGGGACACATAAAACCCTAAAACCCTAAGTAATGGCACATATTTGTAACTCAATCTCCATTTGGATTTTGAGGAAAGTCATGTAGATGAAAAACACTTGAAATGTCATTTAGAATGTAGAAAAAAATTAAAAAAAAATAAACGAGGTAGCCGTATACCATTTTTGGCAAGATCGGGACACATAAAACCCTAAAAATCCTAAGTAATGGCACATATTTGTAACTCAATCTCCATTTGGATTTTGAGGAAACTCATGTAGATGAAAAACACTTTAAATGTCATTTAGAATGTAGAAAAAAATTAAAAATAAATAAATGAGGTAGCCGTATACCATTTTTGGCAAGATCGGGACACATAAAACCCTAAAAACCCTAAATAATGGCACATATTTGTAACTCAATCTCCATTTGGATTTTGAGGAAACTCATGTAGATGAAAAACACTTTAAATGTCATTTATAATGTAGAAAAAAATTAAAAAAAAATAAATGAGGTAGACGTATATCATTTTTGGCAAGATCGGGACACATAAAACCCTAAAAACCCTAAATAATGGCACATATTTGTAACTCAATCTCCATTTGGATTTTGAGGAAACTCATGTAGATGAAAAACACTTTAAATGTCATTTAGAATGTAGAAAAAAATAAAAAAAATAAACGAGGTAGCCGTAAACCATTTTTGGCAAGATCGGGACACATAAAACCTAAAAACACTAAATAATGGCACATATTTGTAACTCAATCTCCATTTGGATTTTGAGGAAACTCATGTAGATGAAAAACACTTTAAATGTCATCTAGAATGTATAAAAAAATAAACGATGTAGCCGTATACCATTTTTTATTTTATTATATGGTGTGTCGTGTCTAAATACACGATATTTACTAAGGCATTTCGTATGAACAATACACGAACGTAATCGTGGGTGCATCTCGTGTATTGTTCATACGATATAATTACCAGAAACAAATACTATATCGTGTTTGTATACACGATATGTACCATAGTATCTCGGGTATATACACACGAGATACACCCTGAAGCCCTACATCAAACACGATATTCACGCAGACAACGGCCCAACAGAGAGAAACACCGTTGCTGCTGTACACCCATGCATCTGTTGTGACACCATTGTCCTAGTCTTAACACCCATATATTTATGCCCATTATTTTCATTAATTCTCTTATCATCTAACACCATAGTATGGATTCTCCACAACATTCTCCAAGTTTTTATGATCATATTGATCTTGAGCTTGTGGAATATATTTTTGAAGAAGAAGGTTTTCCACCAAATTCTCCACATCAAAATCAAAATTCAAGCAGCAATGAAGTAAGTTTTTAAAGTTATATTTGGTGTTTTGATCAAAGTCGCAATAAAAATCCAATCTTGAAACGAAATTGTTTTTCAAGATTGGATTTTTAAATTCTGATATTACTCTATTTCGTGTTAGATTATACGAGTTTTATGCTATTTGTCGTGTTTTTATACACGAGTTATGGTGTATTATCTCGTATTGTATAACACGAGATAAATGGGTTTAAGTCGGGTACATTTACACGAGATGTTCCAGGAACATCTCGTATAATGATACACGAAATGTTATACAGCCTGTTGCTTATTGTGCAATTTTCTAATTGATGTTGTAGGGACCGGATGTCAGTGATCAATTCGATACATCCCTATTATTTTCAAATAGGGATGATCTTGTTAAACACGTACGGGATATCGCGGCCCGTCAAAATATAACCCTTTCTATAGGGGATTCGAGGAAGACAAGTGGCAAGATCCTAGGCTACGCGAAGATTGTATGTCATTTTGGTGGCAAGTACAGGTCCGGAAAAACTAAAGATGTGAGGTTGACTAGCACGAAGAAGATTGGGTGCAATTTTGAAATTCGGGCCAAAGATAGGGGTGATGGGGTATGGGGTTACGTTGTGAAGCATGGTTCTCATAATCACGACTTTCCAACGTATCCCGAAGGTCATCCGTTGGGTAAATTGACTAGTTCTGAATATGAGGAGGTGTGTAGCGCAAGTCAGTCTTCGGTGCGCCCAAATAACATTCTAACAATGTTAAAGAGGAAGGATGAGAAGAACGTGAGTACTCCGAAACACGTCCACAATGCCCTCACAAAATGCAAGTCACAAGAACGACAAGGGAGATCCTCGCTTCAACAGCTTCATAAAAGCACTCGAGGATAAGAAATATACCTTCTTCATGAGGAAAGCTAACGAGAGTGACATGATCGGTGACATATTCTTCTCTCACCCACGAGCATCGGATATGCTTAAGCTGTTTTCCATATGTAGTACAAGGTAAATTTTTGATTTTTGAATCTGCTTTTTGACTCTGTTTTCCACAAGTCGTATGCATTTTTTGAATTGCAATTTTATTCATTTCTAACTTTATTTTTTATTGATACAAGGTGACCGCACTTACAACACCAATTGCTATGGAATGGCATTACTTGAGATTATAGGATTTACTTGACGGGAAGAATTTCACAATTGCCTATGCGTTCCTCCAAAATGAGAAGATCGATAATTACACGTGGGCACTCAAGAATTTGCAAAGTCTTTTTCATACTCCCCAGCGTGCCAAGCTGTTTTCTTAGCGATCGTGACTTGGCTTTCATTAATCTTTGTCCAAATGGTATTTCAGAGACCGCACACCATTTGTGTCGAAGTCATATCGAAGTCAATGTTAAAAAGAGAGCGTTGGCTAAAAGCTGGTAGCAATGAGTTTCACTATCATTCGTAGGAGATTTAATAAAAGCAATATCAGCCGCTACTCGCGAAGAGTGGGACACCGTTGGCAATCGTTTTGCGATCATTACGAGATCTTATCCTGATTTATTGACCTACCTCCGCCAGACTTGGATTGCTCCATACTCTACGAATATTTTGTCGATGCACACGAGATCGATTCTTGCACTTCGAACCCACACCACGAACAGGTAGAGTGAGCATAACGGAGTTGAAGAAGGCCTTGGGGAGTGCTTCTTCTACTTTTGACACATTATTCAAAAAGGCTCATGAGATTATGGAAATCCAAATAACAACAATCAAAGCTACTATGGAGCAATCAAAGAGTAGAATTCCAAATGATATGAAGACATGTGATACGTATCCAAGACATATTGGGGCGAGTGTCGAAGGCGGCTTTGGACATCATCAAAGAAGAGCGAGTCGTTGTGGGGATAATTGTTGGTGTTATGCCACTAGGCCTATGATTGATAGACTTATGTGTTGACATTATTTATTATTATATGAGATGTTTATTATTTGATTATTATATGTTTTGTATATTTGTTTATAATAATCTACTGTCCTAATTATTAAGAGAATAAATTAGTATAATTGTCGATGGATAATCATGTGATGATTATATGCATAAGAGATGCACATTGAAATTATGGGTACTTGTTAGAGAACAAGTATTTGGACATGACCGCATGAGATTTATGTAATGGTCAAATGTCATACTTAAATCTCATACGGTTACTTCATTTATTTCTAGACACGAGACTATCATAACCTTACATATGATGAAAGCCATGTTTGATTTTAGTCAAACGATATCTTAACACGATATCTATAAAGGCTATCGTTGGCATGATCGGATTCATGATGGGAAGGATGATAAGTCAAGAAGGAGTTTGTCCCTCGGAAGAGAGATGTTATGCTTGGGCCTCGATGAGTGATAATGATGAAAGTGTATGGCCGTACCCCAATGTGATTGGAATTATCATTATACTCAAGAATCGAGAAAGCATTGAACAATAACAAGTTGACAAGGACCATGACTTGTGTTCAATATAACATCGAGCGACAAAAGGGATAAATGGAAGTACACCGTTGGAAACGTGAACTCTTACGTTACATCATTTGGGTAGAGCATAATGGCTTGCTAGAGTCCGCTTATGTCTTATGAGGTTCGATATGATCGAACTTCATTGCCAACATGATGTAATCCTATTAGGTCACACACAACTAGAATGAATTGGTTAAACCGGAGGAAGAATGATTGAGAGGCTCGAAGCGGCTACTTATGTCACGCGACATATCAAGCCAATGGCTTGATATACGCGCGACATAATAGGCCAATACGCGGTATTAATGACTGTCTCTCCTAATACGATTAGAAGAGGTATTTACACTATTTTAGTATAAATACAAGGGCTCTGTCCGAGACCTAAAAGTCTAGCCCAGAAATTTTAAAGCAAAATTCACAATCAAATTCTCTCAATATTCTTCAAGGTTTAGATCTAGCAATCAACAAGAAATTGTTCTTGGATTCATTCAAAGGTGTGGATACGAAAAGAGGGTCTTCGCTCGTTCATCGATCAAGGCCTAGAGTTCAAGCAAGTTGAAGAACGAAGTTTGTGATTCGATATCACATAATCAAATCGTTCGATAGCTCGAGACAGGAAAGCGTTTCAAGGTTGGTTTAATTCTATCTCATTCATAGGTTTCAAATTAATTGTATAGAACGGATCCTAGGGCTTCTTGGGTTTTATGTTTTTAATGCTTAATTCAGCTAGCGCATGGACAGTAAAACCCAACAATAATGTCATGGATCCTTCGAGTGCATGTAGGTGTTACACAGGCGAACACGTGGACTTCCATGTAGTCACGAGATTGCATGCATACAAAACTCTGGGGCCGGATTGAGTTGTCCTCGATTCATGATTTTTGGAAGAAGTTGGACATTGAAGTAGAATCTTTGTCCCATTTGGACCTGATTTTGAAGTTGTGTTGAATGAAGCTGCGAACGCACCTGGACCTGTAAAGAGAAGGTTATTTCAAGCGATAAATGAAGGGCTACATCCACAAACCGGAGATGCTTCGAGCCGGATCATATTTCAAAGGCAAATAAACCCCGGACCTTGAGTTTGTGCAAATCTTGTCGGATTAGGGAGGCGTGCGAAGCCAGACATTTTGGAGTCCCCACTACACCACCCTCCACTAGCAGGAGTCTAGATCTTCATTTATTGCATCAACACAATCAGGTTTGATGTCGAGATCAGCTTCAAACACTACACCATCTAACCCTACCACTCCTACATCTCTTCCACCACTAGCTGCTTCAGGTCGTGGGAGAGGTCGAGGTCGAGGTCGGGGACGGGGACGGGGACGGGGTCGTGGAAATGGACAAGTCGATGATATACATACTTACGTCCATAGGATGTTGCTTACCCCTCTCATTGTCCCATTTATTGATGGCTTCACGGATGTGATGGGTGATGGAAATTGTGGATATAGAGCAGTGCGGCGCAAATATACGGAACGAGAGGAGATGTGGCAAAGAGTGCGCTCAGATTGTGCCAAGGAGCTGCTTCATCGCCGCGAGCTTTATGAGAGAGTTATGCCTTGGAGAGATATGGACGAGCTCTATAGTCGCATTACTACTATGCCTCCCCTTGTTCGGAATATTATTGGTTGATACTCCCGAGAGATAGGGCACATCATAGCCACGGTGTATAATGTGGTGTTTGTCTCGTACTCAAAACCACGTGGCTTCACATGCCTACACCGGTGAGCGTACCACAAGAGCAGGACCGCCCGCGGAGCCCACTTGTGTTGGGACATGTAGGAAACCATTTTATATTGGTATGATACTTTAATTCGTTATATTTAACTATCTTATTTAAATTTGTTATATTTAACTATATTTTCTAAATTTGTTATATTTGACTATTTTATTACTTTTTGCATTTGCATGCATGTCGGATAGTGATTACCCGATACCATCGATAGCACTATATTGGGGAGCAACGTGATCCAAGCGCAAGTAACACGATCATGCCATACGGAACTCGGATAGAAACATTCAAGCGGGACTCTCAATTATGCGCGAACGAAGCACGAATTGCGAGAAAATAGGCCATAGTTTATGTGTATAGCGTATTGATTATTTTTGTATGAAGTTTTGGAATATGTTTGGAATATGTTTGGGATATGTTCATTTTGGTTGTTTATGTTTTGGAATATGTTTGGGATATGTTCATTTTGGTTTGTAAATATTGTTGGTATTTGTTTCGGTTTGTGTTTGAGGAGATGTTGCCTCGACTACCATCTCGTGTGCTTATACACGATATGTAATATATAACTCGTATATATATACACGACTTATTTCATTTTTGTCGTATGAACATTACACGAAATACACTAACTACCTAGTAATGTATCGTGTGTGTTTATACGAGATAAAAGAAAACATGTCGTGTGTATATATACGAGATGAGTAAAACCATCTCGTGTATAAGCACACGAGATGGTAGTCTGAACAACATCACAAGCACAAAGGCTAGACAAATACCAACAATATTTACAAACCAAAATGAACATATCCCAAACATATTCCAAAACATAAACAACAAAAATGAACATATCCCAAACATATTCCAAACATATTCCATAAACAAACATTGTATCCAAAATTTACATATCTCAAACATATTCCAAAAACAAACATTTTATCCAAAATTTACATATCTCAAACATATTCCAAAACAAACATTATCCAAAATTTGATAGATCGATGGCCCGTCTAATCTTATCTTTCACATCCGGCGAGATAAAAAGCTGTCATCCCATCAGTGAAGCGGCTGACGGTAGTATGCCTCGTGCCTCTACAACCACTGGCGGTGGTGGAACGTTAACTAGGGCATCATGATTCGGATTAGTAATCCGAACATGAGTCCTAGCCGGGGAGACATTTGCATATACGTGGAAGTAACGAGGCTCGGATGTGCTCACGGACGGAGCCCCATCTACGCAATGGATCGAAACCCCCCAAGCCGTCTCTAACCAATCCTCCCATACATCATCACGCCCTCCATATGACTTCTTGTACCCCTTTTGACATGCTATATCAATGAACAATTTTGGGGGTAGCAAGATATAGGGTCTCTGGGGATTTTCCTGGCTGGATCCCAAGGCTGGCGTGTAACACGGTCGAGCAAATACGCCTCAGTGATATCACAGAAGCGTATAACCCCACGGAAGTATGAGGCCAGGTAAAAGCGCCTGCAGGGTGGTGCGAGTAGAGTCCAACAAACCTAAAAATGAATTTGTTAGACACCAATGTGAAATAATAATTTGTAAAACTTTAAATATAACTAACTCACCCTATCAACCGTCATCGTGTCCGGGGTATACCGAAACTTCAATAGATGGGGCAAATCCCTACCCGGCAGAGTATCGGTGCGTGCACCCGTCTACGAGCCCTCGGGTGGCCCTCCGTCCATAACGGGTCAATCTCTCTCAGGAAAACCGAAAGTGCTCGTATATCCAGGCACTGCAAATGTATGAAATAAATAAGTTAACAATGCTATAACCATAAATGCATGTTGTAATTATTAAATGATTGTTAAATATTACCTCCGAAAGACTCAAACAACCGCCAATACGCTCTTGCATCCGTATCTAGATGCCTTCCCAACTCCGGTATAGATATGCCCATTACATTTGTCCCCCAGGATAGAGCCCCCACTCTGTCAATATCCACGCACAATGAAAGGTAGTCGGAGGGCATCTTATCTCGAGTCTTGTCCACGAGCAGGCGTGGAGCCGGAGGAACATGATGTACGTAGCGGCCGCCGCTCATCGTCGATCATGTCGAAAGGGGACTCGAAAGGAACGGCGGAGGCCATCTAAAGTAGGTCGTCCCCTTCCGACATGTCTCGGCGTGCCACGATACCCAGGCTACGTCGAGGCTCGGATCCGCCTTCCCAGCAGGCCCACTGAGCAGTGATGCCTGACAAATTGAAAATGAAATAATTAATAAAATTGATAAAATTTATGAAATTGATAAAATTTATGTAATTTATAAAAAATAGACAACAAACAAGAATATACCTAGGATATGAGTGACGTCATGCATAGTGACCGTCATCTCGCCCCACGGCATGTGGAAGGTATTAGTCTCGGGAGACCACCGTTCCCTGGCTTAAACGATTAGGAGAGCGCCATGCTAGGCCGGCGAATGGTAGCATCATGTAGGAAATGGAGGCCGGTACCCTCAACACGAGCCCACAAGCTCTATCATCCTCTCGGTAAAGAAGCGTGGGAGAACACAGTGATTCCAAACAAAAAATTATAATTAATACTCCTCTCGTTTCAAGATTCGGATGACATTTCATATGCCGATACCCGAAATGTTGGTGACATTTCGTATGTGTTCATACGAATGGTGACCAACATTTCGTGTATTGGCATACGAAATCCGATGAATCGGTTACATTTCGTATACCAATACCCGACATGTTGGTGACCATTCGTATGGACACATACGAAATGTCACCAACATTTCGTATGTAGCACATCGACGAAATGTCATCGATTGTTGATAATGTTTTGCAAATGGCTATTTAATAAACAAATCATATATAAACTTACTTATCTAGAATCTTCTGCCTCGTTTGGCGCTTCAGCAGACTCATAAGTGGCGTTCTCCCATATCTTACGGGCTCGATGATGACCAAACCCGTACAACAACCGAACCTCCTCAGGGCCGCCACGGGGTTACTCTTCGGCCACCTGGTCATCCTTAGACCCTTTCCTTCTCGCCCGTGCCTCCCGCCTCTTGCGAGGCCTCACGAGATCACTCTCCTCCGCCTCCCTCCGCCTCCTCCTCCTCCTCATCATCGTCACTAGATAAATGTGCCTCACTGCGCGAGATGCACCTCGGGGACCGAGTACGTGAAGATGAATCCTCACTAGAATAACTACCCTCACTATCACTCTCCTCAACCACAGGTCTCCTCAATCACGACTTTCTTGTCGTGAATCTTTTTGCTCCGTTGATGCGCCTTGGCTGCGCACCGCCTCCTCGGCCTTCCTCTTTCTATTAGAGGCCGTCGCAGAGTTACGTCCCTACAAAAATTAAATAAGAGACGTTAATATTCAATAACCAGTTGACATTTTCGGTATTGCCAATACACGAAATGTTGGTGACATTTCGTATGTGTTCATACGAATGGTCAACATTTCGTGTATTGGCATAAATGTACGATGAATCAGTTACATTTCGTATGCCAATACACGAAATGTTGGTGACCATTCGTATGAACACATACGAAATGTCACCAACATTTCGGGTATTGGCACACGAAATGTAAACTGATGAATCAGTTTACATTTCGTATGCCAATACCCGAAATATTGGTGACATTTCGTATGTGTTCATACGAAACGCACGCCGACAATTTCAAATTTTAGGCACACGAATTCGTATCCGATTCAAACAAAAAAACCTAAATTAATGTTACGAAATCGCAATTAGAACCATTTAGGATACGTTTAAACAACATTAAGCATTATATAATCCATTTTAGGCATAAATTTGTTGTTGGGTTTCAAAATTAAAATCTAGGTTAAAAATAATTACTTTTGGAGCGGCGGAAGAAGTGACGGACTTTCCACCGGTTTTAGGGAGGTTTGTCTTCATCGGCGGTGGTGGTCTGGCGTCGTTCGGCTGAGTGAGAGAGAGAAGAGAGATCGCCGTTTGTTTTCTTAGGTTTTGAGAGAGAGAGAGAGAATAGAAACGATCAGACGTTTTTGAAATGGGGGAGAGGCGGATTTTTTTTTTTTTAAGTATATATATGAGGGTATTTTGGTCATTTACACGTGCCTTGTAAAATCCATGCCTCGTATATAGTACTACCCTACAAATTATAATATAATATATTTTTTACGAAAACAAAACATACAATAATTAAATATTATCTCCAATTACATCAACAAAAATAAATAAATGAAACAAAGTTATCACAAATATTCAATATTCAAATCACAACATAAATCATTATATATATATATATATATATATATATATATATATATATATATATATATATATATATATATATATATATATATATATATATATATATATATATAATAATCGGTCCTCCGGTTCTGGTAAATAACTGTGTATATTTTTTTCAAAATCTCAGGACGATATCAAATAATCGGTTTAAAAAATTTGAAATCAGAATCATAAGATCAATATTATTGGTTTAATTCAATTTTTATTGATTCGATTCTATTGATCCGATACATTTTGACGATTTTTTTCACATCCCTAATTGTGAGTGTTGTAATTGAAATTCAAATCATTTAGTAAATGTGTTTTATTTGCACTAAATCTAATTTTTTTTTATGACGGACTAACTAACCATTAAACACTTTATACACTTAGGGCTCGTTTGGTTGCCAGATAAGAATTAGCAGTATTATTAATGAGGGGATTATTAATACCCTCATTAATAATCCTTGGTACTAATAATCCTTAGCTTTGGAGTAATCTTGTGTTTGGTATAATCAGGATTAAAAGGCTTTAATTCCACATTAGCATTATCTAATGTTTGGTAAGAAATAAATGTATACAGTATTATTTTTTATTTTCCAAAAATACCCCTAAGTTATTATGGCCATAACTTAACATAAACATTCATGTTATAAAAATAAATCATATTGAAGTTCAAAATTAAATCCAAAAATTCAAAGCTTAAAATATAAAAAATTGATAAGTATCAACAATCATTAAAAATACCAAATAATTCAAGAAGACACCCAACTAATTGGGACGAGAAGCTGAAATGAATTTATCCAAAAGTGCCATCAAGGATCGCATCCACCATTTCGAGACGTGCCTCATCATCTTCCAAGCCACTAAAATAATCAAGGAGTTGAGGCTTCAAAGACAATAATCCAGCAACTCGCACCCGATTCATAACAGGCAACCCCAAAGGCTTAATCATTTTGTCAAGTTCCTCCCGCTTATGGATCGAATCCTTCTCATGACCCATTTTAGATACCATATCTCCTAAATGGGTTGCAACTTGACTCATTGCTGATGAACATTGTTCCAGATTCTTGTTCATTTCCTTGGCAATTTCTTCATTCACCTGTAAGTACCCCAATCTGGATCACTCCCTTTCAAACACACGGGAAACACCGTAGACTCATCCACGCAGTCTCAGAGACCTCTCTCACTCAAAACCCTCTCAAAACCCTCTCAAACCCCCAACCAAACCAAGGGAGGAGCCTTTCTGGGATAAAAAGGGACAAAAGGACCTTTTGGGAATTTTCAGGAAATCAGAAAAGCAATTAAGGTCCGTACGGACCTCTTTGTTTCAATGATTACTAAATCCCCTTAAAGTCCACAATATTCCCTCAAATCCCGGAAGAAATGATGACTTCCACTGCGAGTTGGTCCGTACGGACCTCTTTGCATGCAAGATGGTCCGTACGGACCTTATTGCATGGGGGACATCATCATTCGAGAATATTCTCCATCATTGCGGATTCCCTCAAATCGAGGAAATCCAAAATTACGGATAACCAAGAAGGTCCGTACGGACCTCTTTGCTCCGAAATTTTTACTATAAATAGAGGGCTCCCCCTCCTCATTTTCACACACCTCCACTTCTCTCTTCCTCCCTAAGCCTTCGGCTCCCCTCTAAGACCTTTCGAGGCATTCCCGGCCCCTTCGGATCCTTAGAGGCCTTAGAAACTCCCTTGTGGTGCTCAGAAGCCTCCCCGAGCGCTCAGAGACGGCTCCGCGCTGCCAGAGGCACTCTCGAGGTACTCACGAGGCCCCTCGTGGTACTCAGAGGCCTTGCACAGTCTTTCCACGGTGTCCGGCTCTTTCCGAGTCAAGAAGACGATCCCAAACCACGCCGAAACTCGCCCGAGTGACTCACGCCACCTGACGCACGCCGAACCTGCCCGAGTGATCCCGACGATCCCCACGCACGCCGAACCTGCGCCGACGCGGCCTACGGCAACCTCAACTCACGCCGAAACTCTGTCAGCGGACAACCGGTCCCTCAGAAGCAATCCGTCCGTGCTGGAGCAGCTACTCAGACCTCAAACACTATTCCCTGCGGAAGACAGAGACACGAACCAACATTGGTAAGGCTTCCTTCCTATTCTATTTCAATACATTTCCATACATAGCATACAATGTAGACATCCGATACTGACATGCATTTTTAAAAGCACACACACACACACACACTTTTTAAAGGATATTAGGGGTATCCGAAAGACTCGTTTTACGAGGCTACTCGGGTGAGCTCTAATATTCTAATATTCTCTTCTAGGGAGTCATCGACCTCAGAACTCAAAATCTCATCACACAAAAACGAGTTTAAAATTTATCTTTAAAGCGATGCCCTTTTCAATGTTTTGGGCTTAATAAAAACGGCGTGGCGACTCTACAAAATGCGAAAGCAAAACGGCGAGACACCTCCAACGCGCAACGCTAAAACGGAATAAGCCAGATGCCGGGGCGCGATTGTGCTGCCTCTCGGATCCGGGCGACTTCCCGAACAGCGACGAACGCGAGATGCCGGGGCCCCGCGCGCGAGCCGGATCCCGGGTAATTTCAGTTGGCGACTCTGCTGGGGAATATTTTGTTTTAAAAAACTTTTAAACAAAACAAAAGATTTTTAAAACGATGATGAGGGTCAAACTTTCATTTTACCCCTTCCTTTAACTGTTGTGTGTGTGTGCACGTGCTTCGTTTTTATTTTTAAAAAAATAAAAATACAAAAAAAAATGCATCAATATACATCTGTGCATACATTTAAAATTCTTCAAAAACTTCTATTTTACTCAGAAAAAGAATTTTAGAGACCGCACACCTGTCGCTCTTTGCCTCGGTTACACCGCACTCTACTCAGCTGCTTGCCTCGGTTACACCGCACACTATGCGCCTTCTTGCCTCGGATACCTTGCACACTACTGACCCTTAACCGGAGTGGTCTCGGTTGCGATCCGTTTGGTCTTCCTAGGCCTCTTGGGCGCCTTGGCGGGATCATTCCAAACATCCCGTCCTAGCCCGGCGTCAACCACACGTTTGAGTCTTGAGTCACACTCTGTCCGGACTCGGTTGGTTTTTACCCGGTCAGGTGTCATACGGCTGGATACATATACCATGCGGCCATTTTCGAGTCAAGGCTCGGAACTCGAGATCCCTTGCGCAAGCAAAGCGATGAAAGGTCATGCTAAAATCTTGACACGATCTTGATTTCGAAGCTACGCCCGAGACGATGTTCCGTCCCGGATATACATCCATGCTCGCGTGACACCATGTCATCACGCCTTTGATACGTCGGCCATGACGATATGACCCGGCCCGACGCCTAACGTCACGAGATCCCTTGCGCAAGCAAGCAAAGAGAAGGTCATGCCGAACTCTTGACACGATCTTGACTCGGTGGCGGCTCGGTTCACTATTCACATGGCTAACGCATCAAAAGCGAACATGACAGGCTCGGTCCTTAGGTTCGATTTTTCTTTTAGGCCGGTGGAAACCGCTTGCGCTATAGGACCCTCGCACAGGGTACATCCGCTGGGATGTCGAAATACGGGTGCAAAACGAGGGGCTTATAGCCGCACGGATGGTCTCCGGCGACCCGGGATCTAGCATAGTTGCGAAAAAGAAGAGCAATCTTTTCCAACCTACCTAGGATTACGAGAAAACATGTTTTAAGTAAATTAAAACAACAAAAAAATCAAAAAATAAAAGAAACGGAAACCGCATGCCACGTGAGCTTTCCCCTTTTATCCCGTTAGGCCATTCCCATGTCTAAACCTTGCCCATCACCCCCTCCGGCTAACGAGAGAGTGGTCGAGAGTACCAGGAACCCGTCTCCCGGTGTCAAAACGACAAGGTCCTACCCACCTCTGTCACCGGGACGATCAGTCAATTCCCCATGGCGAGTCGGTGGATAACAAGGATGAGAACGGGACCTTACCCCCGAGAAATTTCCCAACACTTTGGAAGAAGTTTGGCGGGTCCTCATGGCTATTGAGAAACGTCAAGGTGAGCAACAAGCACGGATCGAAGGTGCCATGCACCACTTCGGAACCTTAGCCACCCGACTACAGGGCTTCCCGAGCCATGGCTGCTCCTACGGCCTCTAACATCTCTCATTGTCTCCCGAGAAGTCAACTGTTACCCTCGTACGAGCCATGCGGTTATGACGTAAGACCACAAGACCTTCAGAGAGGAAAGCTTGCCCATCCGGCCTCACGAGGTCCCGGTACCACCGCCGAACAACGAACACATCGGGTGGGACGTCTGCGATTGCGGTGCTTGTGCAGGAAATGGAATTCCGGGATGCGATGAACGAGGGCCGTCCTCGACGAAAGAAGAAGCTATCTTCTCAACAAAAAGCTGAAAAAGAGGTATGAATGCGGTGATCCCACGGTCGGAACCCTTGGAGAACCCTCGGGAAAGTTTGACTACTATGTCATCTACTCCAGCCAAATCTCCCCGGCCTAGTTACGCCGGGGCCACGGCAATGTTTGCTCCATGATCATTGGGACGAGCTTCGCACCGCCACCGAAGGCCCGAAGGTCCGAGATAATCCAACCCCTGTCTTGGGAAGATCTCAAAGCCACTATTGATGCTTCGGTAAAAGCCATGACGGTGAACGAATTGAAATGCGCGATGCGGCCTTACGCCCGATCGAGGCTCCTCCCGCTCCCGAAGCGGGAGAGACAAGCAAAACCACAAGTCGAGAGGTGAATGTTCGACACGTTCGGTCAAATCCCGGATGAATCCTCCACGGACGGACAAAGGCCGGCCATACACGAGCCACGAGGCGAAAAGGGCCACTACGCGAAAGAAGGCTGAAACCTTGGACCCCGGGTTGAAGATCTGTCTTGACACGGCTCAGCGCACTCGAGGCTAACATCTCACTCTGGTCCTTACTCACTTCATCTTACCCGCACAAGCTCAAGTTGGAAGAAAGCACGGCCCGGACCATGGTTCCCATCACGGTGACACACGATGAAGCGGTTCGAGATGATTGGCAACGTCAATTACGGCAATATCATCACCTTGAGCTCGATCTTCCAAAATTTGGGGCGACCACAACGAGCCTCTCTACATGGTTCAAGCGGACGAGCGCCGTCTCCCTCGGGTGTTGGTAGATGGGGGATCATCCATGAACGTCCTTCCGGCCAAAATGATGGATTTGCTAGGGATCAAAGCAAGCGATCTAAAACCCTCGACTCGAGGCAATCAGGCATACGACTCAACATCCCGCCCGGTCTTGGGAATAGCCACCTTGAACCTTTGGTTTGGAAAACAAATGGTCTGACAGAGACTTCAGTCATCGACATCCCGATCACCTTCACTGCCATTTTGGGACGCCCTTGGCTACATCGGATCAATGGGGTGGCATCCGCTCTCCATCGGTGCGTAAAGTTCGTCCGAGGAACAGATCGACCATCATCTACGGCGACGGCATAGTCGGCTGAAAGGGCCAGAAACAACGGCGTCCGGTCTTAGAAATCAAACCGACGATGATGGCATGATGCTCGCGGGGTTCACCATCGAAAGCCCAGGCCCGAGTGTGCCACATAGACTGCCTTTGATTTGGGACAAGATCCCTCCCCGATGAAAATGATGAAGCACATGAACTACATCCGGGGCTCGGTTTGGGAAACGCCATCGGGGCACTCAACGGATCATCAATATCAAAGAACGAGAATACCTGCACGGCACAGGATACTCTCCTACTCCCGAACACATTGCGGAGGACAAAGCGAGAGCTGCACGCAACGCTCCACGAGATAACAAAAGAGGCTTGCACGCAATCTCCGATCTTCGTCCTTACGGCTTCGACATGACCAAGTACTTCACGAGGAAGGCGGCAACTTGGAAGAAGATCCGAGAGAAAAGGAACAGGGCGTCGGCGCCAAACAAAGGCGGCGACAACCATGGACAAGCTCCAGCGAGAACACAGCAAGATTCGGAGGCCTCGAAGCCAAATCCTGTCAGAAGAGCATTCCTCGACACACCGCCCTGCCGGGATCCATGACCACCACTATTCACGGCGAATTTTGGTTCAAGAAAACCCCCTCTTTGGCGGAAGAATTCGAAAAACTCTCTGTCGACACTCCTGCCTTCAACAAGCGGGACGAGTACGCATTCGAGCTAGTAATGCCCAAGACAAAAGCAAGAGACTCATGAGACGATGCTTGGGACGAACCTTTGCTCCACTGCTCTTGAAAGAAGAAATCGAGATGCCGGATCTAATCGATTTTGTTTCGATAACTCTGTGATAGCAATGATCGGGAACGGTGACATAAAGCCTTTCAAGCCCCATCTCTATCAAGCTCATTGCCACTCAATAAGCTGGGCCACCTTCTCAGGACCATTTGCCCGGCCAAAAAGGACATGATCGAACAACTTGGTCGACCCCTCGAGTCCTAGAGTCTAGTGTCAAAACTCATCCACGAGTCCATTAGCTTTGAATTTGAGTCTCTCGAGTCATCGATGGCCTCACGCCGGAAGATTACGAACTCATTGCCAATAATGTATTCCGTATGCTCTTAATGAATGCTTCGATCTTTCCGTATCCTCTCATTGCATCTTTAACAAGCGATAAATTAACTAACACACGAAAGCAGGTTAATAACGATTCACTTGATAAAGAAGCGGACACATTAAATGAACAATACATTAAGCACATCTTTAAGCATGTTGTCAACGAGAGAAAAACCGGGCCCAAGCTAGGAGGTTTTAACCAAAGTGAATTTGGGAGGCTGGCGAAGAGCGAAAGAGACGCAAATCGGAAGTTTCTTCACGGCACGAGCAAGACGCATTATTGGCTTGCTTTGCTCAAGAGTTCGTGGACGTGTTCGCTTGGTCTTTAGAGACATGCCGGATTAGATCCTAACATTGTAGAGCACCGGATCCCCTTGAATCCAGAGGCTAAGCCCGTCAAGCAAAAGCTACGCCGAATCAAGCGAGAATGGTCTTTACAAGTCGAAGAGGAGATCGAAAAAATGCTTCGCGTCGGCTTCATCGGGGTGATCGAGTACCCCATGGCTCTCGATATCGTCACGGTCACGAGGCCGATGGAAGAAGTACTGTTTGTTGCGTGGACTTAGAGATCTCAACAAAGCAAGTCCCAAGGACGATTTTCCGCTACCCAACATCGACATGTTGGTAGGCACTCTGACCAATTTCGAAGTCAAGTCCTTCGTGGACGGTTTTGCCGGTTACAATCGGATCAAGATGGCGAAGAAGACCAAGAAAAGACGGCTTTCACAACCCACAGGGAACCTCTTGCTACGGTAATGCCGTTCGGACTAAAGAACGTGCGGGCTACCTACGACGGGCGGCAACCGCCCTCTTCCACGATATGATCCTGAAAGAGATCGAAGTGTACGTCGATGACATGATCGTTCGCTCAAAGGGATCGGACGGACAACACCTCACGAGACTGAGAAAATTCTTGATCGCCTCAGAAAACACTCAGTGAGGCTTAACCTGCGAATGCACATTTGGGGTTAGCGAGGCAAGGTTTTGGGATACGTAGTCACTTAGAGAGGCATCGAGGTGGATCCTCAGATCAAGCTATCATCGAAATGAGACCACCGCAAACTCGGACGAGAGGTGAAAAGCTTCATGGGCCGCTGCGATATATCGGCCGCTTCGTCGACCAATTGACCTCATGTGCGAGCCAATCTTCAAGGCGATGAAGAAGAACGCCGACATCGAATGGAACTCGAGAATGCAGATGCCTTTGAAAAAATAAAAGCATACCTTGTGAGTCCTCAGATTCTCTGTCCTCCCCACGAGGAAAAGCCCATGTTGCTATACCTAAGCTGTGGCCAGGCACCGCGGTTGGAGCCATGCTCTGTCAAGAAAAGAAAGAGTCGCGGGTCGAAACGCCATCTACTTCGTCGGTCGAAAGTTTGAGCGGCGAACTCAATTACTCGGCCCTCGAGAAAACTGCGCGGCTCTGGTATGGGTTGTCGGGAAACTACGGCACTACATGCGGTCGCACACGGTACACTTGGTTTCCAAAATGGACCCGGTCAGTACCTCTTCGACAAACCATCTCTGTCGATGAGGCTCGCGAATGGTCTTTCTTCCTAGCGGAATTTGACATCAAGTACGTAAACCAAAAGTCAATCGGGGACGGGCCGTAGGTGAACAAGCGGGTGATTTCCCAGCCAGAGCGAGGCTCGAGGCCCTGAACCACAATTTCCGGACGAGGGAATCTTCGCGATCGAAGCGAAAACCGATGGCAAGCTTGTTCTTTGACGGAGCGGCCAACCAAAGGAAACGGCGTCGGTATGCTCTTGGTGGATCCCAGGGCGAGCACACCCCAATTGCTATAAAGCTCAATTTCGAGGTAACCAAGCAATGCCGCCGAATATGAAGCTGCTTATTTCTTGGACTACAAGCCGCACTCGAGAGGAATGTCCGAAGCTTCGAAGTTTATGGGGACTCGGCCTTGATCATCAACCAAGTCTCCAACAAGTGGAAAACCATAGACCGGGCTTGCAAAAATACCATGCTGCATAGAGGACCTCATCACACAATTCGAAGAGGTCACCTTCCATTACTTGCCGAGAGGCAGAAACGAGGTTTGCGAGATGCCTTAGCCACCTTGGCCTCCCTTGTGGAAATCCACGAAGGAAAAGCAATCAAACCCTTCAAAGTCGGACGAAAGGAAATTCACGCCTCTTGTTGTGAGATCGAACCCGGAACCTAAGCCGTCGATGAGCCATGGTATAACCGGATCTTCCAATACCTCAAGAGCGGAAACCACCTTCATGAACAAGGAAGGTCCCACACGAGAAGGGGTCAAAACCAAGAGCATCATGGCCACTAAACGCCTTGCCTCTCACTTCGTCATCCTCGGGGACATGTTATACAAGAAACGCTACCATGGGCCGCTCCTGTTGCGTCGGCCAAGAAGAAGCAAGCAAGTTCATGAGCAGAAGTCCACAATGGGGCTTGCGGTCCCAGCATGAATGCCCGAGCCACGATGCAAATCATTCTCGGGATGGGCTACTCTTGGATCTCCGTAGAGCGGATTGCATCCGCTTTGTCAGAAGAGCTGCGACAAGTGCCAGCGGTTCTCCAACCTCGATCATCTACCGCCCCACGATCTCTCTTGCATGACTACACCTTGGCCCTTTGCCACTTGGGAATTGACGTCATCGGGAAAATCGCTCACGCCCGGCGACAACGGTCGCGAGTTCATCTTAGTAGCCATCGACTACTTCACGAATGGGTCGAAGCGAGTCCTGAGGTACTCGCCTCCAAGAAGGTCGCGCATTTCCTCGAGGAAAACATCATCTGCCGATACGGCATCCCAAATGAGGTCATATCGGACAACGGCTCACACTTCGAAGGGGAATTCGACGGGCTGGTGAATTCAAGATCACACGCCACAAATCTTCTCCCTACCAGCCACAAACAAACGGCGCCGTGGAAGCGGCAAACAAAACCCTCGAACGGATCATCAGAAAAATGACCACCAGGGACGAGATTGGCAGAAGGCTGCACCTTGCACTTTGGGGCTACCGCACATCGGTCGGAAACTGACCACGGGAGAAACCCCATTTGCCACGACGTACGGGATGGAAGCAGTCCTTCCCGTCGAGCTAGAAATTCCCTCACTCCGTCTTCTTTGGAAAATGACATCAACGAAGTCGAATGGCTCGGCCGACATGCGAATTGGCTCTGCTAGATGAGCGACGACTAAAGGCCATGGAACACGTCAGGAGCCTATCAGCGGGATGGCTAGAGCTTTCGACAAGAAAGTCAAATCCGAGACATCGGGGAAGGTGACCTTGTACTCAAAGAAAAGCCTCCCGCTCGAACCAACCCAGCTGGGAAAATGGGAACCCACATGGATCGGCCACTTTTGTGGTTCAAAAGATCTTCTCCGGAGGCGCCATGAAGCTAACGGACCTAGACGGCAATCCCTTCATGAATCCGGTCAACGGAAGCAAACTTCGCGAGATACTTCGCACGAAGAAGAACAAGCTGTGCATCTCTTGGCACTCCATGTAGTGTCGAACTACGCGGACACTGAGCCCTCTAGTCAGGGAACGTAGGCAACCTTAATTGGTCCGGTCTAAAAATACACAAAAAAGTCAAAAGTTTGAATGTCAATCAAGACCTCCATCAAGCTACGCACTTTTCAAGAACACGCCCCGGCGGTCACCTTGACCAAGTCAAACGACGGCGGCAACATCAAAGGACATCAGGGTCGCTCGGCATCAAACGGCCGGCTCATGTATGCTTCCCGAGCCGGGGGCTTGTCTTCGCCCTCACGCGCTTCAAAAAAAAAAAAAAAAAAAGAGAGCTCGAGCAAGGGCTCACAAAAAAAAAAAAAAAAAAAATAAAACAAAAGAAGCTCAAAGCGAAGGCTGCGAAATTGAGGTCAAGAGCCGACGCCAACAAGAGGCAAGGAAGCTACGAAAAGGACCGTCAAAATGACTTGTCGGGGAGCATTCAACCTCTCGGCCAAATACAAAGCCTCGGCAAAGGGGATTGCCGTCGGGGCCCAGGCTTCGGTCCGCGAATGCAACGAGAAAAGTCCAAAGATGGACGCCGACAAAGTGCACAACGAAGCAAAGGCAAACAAGAGATCTTGCGTCTCGACAAAGCTTTAAAGTAAATCACAAATCACTAACTTGGTTACAACATTTCTTGATGAGTTCAAGCACGGTCTACTCTCAAGTTCACAACATGCTAAAAGACTGAGTTTAATACATTTAACTAATAATGTGTTTGCAATGCAATGAATGGATACTTAGGAGGTCATTCCGCGCCATCTGCGCTTGTCCTCGCCATTCTTTCCTTTCTTCCCTCGTCCCAGGCGAGTCTTCTTTCGCTCACGTGAACCAACTCTGCGTCTCTCGGTCAGAGATGCGGGGTCCTCCCGTAGAGTCAAATAATCCGGTAGCTCTCGGGGCTTCATTCGCCGTGCTTCGGCTCGGATCTCCTCCCTGCGAGTACAGCAAAGAGGACCCTCCACTGTCGGTCGGTCAACTCTAGCCTCGTAGTCAAACAAAGTGTCTCCCGTCACATCAAAGGGTCGGACCCGGGCTTCGGAACTCCTAAGGCAATAGGCTCTACGGCAGCCGGGTCCCGAGAATCGCTACGGCTGCCAAGTACCCCAATCCCGGATCACTCCGCTTTCAAACACGCGGGAAACACCGCGGAGACTCATCCACGCCGAGTCTCGGAGACCTCTCTCGCTCAAAACCCTCTCAAAACCCTCTCAAACCCCCAACCAAACCAAGGGAGGAGCCTTTACGGGATAAAAGGGACAAAGGACCTTTTGGGAATTTTCGAAATCGGAAAAGCAATTAAGGTCCGTACGGACCTCTTTGTTTCAATGATTACTAAATCCCCTTAAAGTCCACAATATTCCCTCAAATCCGGGAAAATGATTACTTCCATGCGAGTTGGTCCGTACGGACCTCTTTGCATGCAAGATGGTCCGTCACGGACCTTATTGCTCGGGGAACATCATCATTCCCAAATATTCTCCATCATTGCGATTCCCTCAAATCGAGGAAATCCAAAATTACGGATAACCGAAGGTCCGTACGGACCTCTTTGCTCGAAATTTTTACTATAAATAGAGGGCTCCCCCTCCTCATTTTTCACACCTCCCACTTCTCTCTTCCTCCCTAAGCCTTCGGCTCCCCTTCTAAGACCTTTCGAGGCATTCCGGCCCGCCCGGATCCTTCCGAGGCCTTAGGAAAGCCCCCTCGAGGTGCTCAGAAGCCTCTCCAGCGCTCCCAGAGACGCTCCGCGCTGCCCGAGGCACTCTCGAGGTACTACTGAGGCCCCTCGTGGTACTCCGAGGCCTTGCACAGTCTTTCCCACGGTGTCCGGCTCTTTCAGGGTCAAGCAGGCGATCCCAAACCTTGCGCAGAACCTGCGCCGAATCCATCCAGCGATTCAGCGCACGCCGAACCTCTGCGCCCGGTGATCCCGACGATCCCCACGCCACGCCGAACCTGCGCCCGACGCGGCCTACAGCCTCAACTCACGCGAAACTCTGTCCGCGAGACAACCGGCATCTCCCGAGGGCATTCCCGAAGCAATCCAGGAGCAGCTACTCCAGGCCTCAAACACTATTCCCTGCGGAGAGACAGGACACGAACCAACATTGGTAAGGCTTCCTTCCTCTACTATTTCAATACATTTTCATACATAGCATACAATGTAGACATCCGATACGACATGCATTTTTAAAAGCACACACACACACACACTGACATTTAAAGGATATTAGGGGTATCAGAAAGACTCGTTTTACGAGGCTACTCGGAGTGAGCTCTAATATTCTAATATTCTCTTCCCAGGGGAGTCATCGACCTCAGAACTCAAAATCTCATCACACAAAAACGAGTTTAAATTTATCTTTAAGCGATGCCCTTTTCAATGTTTTGGGCTTAATAAAAACGGCGTGGCGACTCTACAAAATGCGAAAGCAAAACGGCGAGACACCTCCAACACGCAAACGCTAAAACGGAATAAGCCGGATCTTGCGGGCGCGATTGTGCTGCCTCTCGGATCCGGGCGACTTCCCGAACAGCGACGAACGCGAGATGCACGGGGCCCCCGCGCGCGAGCCGGATCCCGGGTAATTTCAGTTGGCGACTCCGCTGGGGACATTTTGTTTTAAAAACTTTTAAACAAAACAAAAGATTTTTAAAACGATGATGAGGGTCAAACTTTCATTTTACCCCTTCCTTTAAACTGTTGTGTGTGTGTGCACGTGCTTCGTTTTTATTTTACAAAAAAAAAATAAAAATACAAAAAAATGCATCATTATACATACGTGCATACATTTAAAATTCTTCAAAAATTTCTATTTTACTCGGAAAAAGAATTTTAGAGACCGCACTCTACTCCTTCTTTGCCTCGGTTACACCGCACACTATGCGCCTGCTTTGCCTCGGATACACTGCACCTTCTGACCCTTAACCCGGAGTGGTCTCGGTTGCGATCCGTTTGGTCTTCCTAGGCCTCTTGAGCGCGCACGGGATCATTCCAAACATCCCATCCTAGCCGAGCGTCAACCACACGTTTGAGTCTTGAGTCACACTCTGTCCGGACTCGGTTGGTTTTACCCGGTCCGTGTCATACGGCTGGATACATATACCATGCAGGCCATTTTACGAGTCAAGGCTCGGAACTCAAGATCCACTTGCGCAAGCAAAGCGATGAAAAGGTCATGCTAAAATCTTGACACGATCTTGATTTCGGCTACACCCGAAGCGATGTTCCGTCCGGATATACATCCATGCTCGCATGACACCATGTCATCACGCCTTTGATACGTCGGCCGTGACGATATGACCCGGCCGACGCCTAACGTCACGAGATCCCTTGCGCAAGCAGCAAGAGAAGGTCATGCCGAACTCTTGACACGATCTTGACTCGGTGGCGGCTCGGTTCACTATTCACATGGCTAACGCATCAAAACGAACATGACGAGCTCGGTCCTTAGGTTCGATTTTTCTTTTAGGCCGGTGGAAACCGCTTGCGCTATAGGACCCTCGCACAGAGGGCTGTCCACCAGGGATGTCGAAATACGGGTGCAAAACGAGGGCTTATAGCCGCACGAGATGGTCTCCGGCGACCCGGGATCTAGCATAGTTGCGAAAAAGAAGAGCAATCTTTTCCAACCTACCTAGGATTACGAGAAAACATGTTTTAAGTAAATTAAAACGACAAAAAAATCAAAAATAAAATAAAAGAAACGGAAACCGCATGCCACGTGAGCTTTCCCCCTTTTATCCCGTTAGGCCATTCCGATGTCTAAACCTTGCCCGTCACCCCCTCCGGCGAACCGAGAGTGGTTGAGAATCCCTGGAAGCCGCCTTTTCAGTATTGAGGTCACAAGGTCCGATAGCCCTTCCCGTTCAACGGTCCGCACCGTCCAATACTCCCCCATGACGGGATCAACGGATAACGGTGAGGGAAACGGAACCCCGTCACTAAGGAATCTCCCGGACAATGGAGGAGGTCTTTGCGAGCCTTGAAGCCATCAAGAAGCGCCAAGAAGAACGGCAAGCTGGATCGTCGACACCTTGCGTCTTCGAGGAACAGGTTGCGGTTCCCCAACTGATGGAACCTTTGTTCTCATAGAGGACGAAGATATCTCGGCTCCCAGGTTTCTCAAGCTATCGGCGGAGTCCCGCCTCCGCCAAGCTACGAGATCCCGGCCAACGCAAGCGGCTCTCGCTCAGCTCCCCTCGGGCGTCGGTCAGCGGCTCAGGCATGCCCGCCTCGAGATCGGTCGGTTTCCGGCTCTGCACATCAAGCTCGAGTACCAACGGCACACATACGTGCTGCTCGCGAGATCCCAGTGCATCTCGGTATCCCCAGGATTCAATCCTTTGCCTCTATACGAGCCTCGCAATCACAATCAAAAGTCCCCATTCTTACCGGGGACGGGCATCCGGCGGATATCCCGACATCTCAAGTTTGCCACTGCAGAGTACGCGATTGGGGCTAACGAATCGTTTCCCAGGTTCCCGAACACCACCCTTAGCGGACCGAGGCAATCACGCCCTCAACTTCAACACCCCGGGGTATGGGTTGGTATACACTCGACTACCTCCCAAGACTCCCGAATGGCGATCCCATCGGCCCAATCCACCTCCATCTTCGGTTTCCGTCCACGAAAACGGTAACCCGCCTCGAACAAGTGACCCTCACATGGCTTGGTTGATCGAACAAATGAAAGACATGCAAGGCAAGCTAGCTAGTTCTCGGAAGGACTCCCTCACGCCTCTGGATCCGAACAAAGTGGTCCCTCTCCCTCCAAAGTTCGGGATGCAGGAAATGGAAAAGTTTGACGGAGCAGAATGTCCAAAAACCCACATCGACACCTACGTCACTGGGTATGAGAGCGAAGGGGCAACCCTCAACGGATGGCGAGATCATTTTCGGCATTCCCTCAAATCCACGGCACTAAGGTGGTTCCTCGATGTGAAGGCGAAAACCGCTCCACGTGGGATCGGATTAGTGAAATCTTCACGGAGAAGTACCGCGCCAATCTTGAATGGGGAAACAAACCGCCGCGGACACACGAAGCCACGACAAAAGGATGACGAACCGGTGGGCGAATTCTACAAAAGATGGGCTGGAAGCTAAGCGAGATAATGGATCCACTTTCCGAAGAAGAAGCGAGATGGACATCTTCCATTCTGCCTCAAACCATCTTTGAGGACTTTGATCGGCCACCATTTCTATCCGGATCTCTCAGTGCCGTAGTCAACGCCCAGGGACAAAGTTTGAAAAGACTACGAGTCTTCAAAAGGCAACGGCAACCCCGCCTCGTCTTACCGCTATCGAACAAACCTGGCAACTTCAACTCCTGACGAAGGAAAGGAAGCGTAGGAGCAGTGCACTACATTCGAACGGAGCTCGAAGTAAACCGCGATCGGGCGGCCCCGAAGAATAGCAACCCCCTCGCTTCCCGCGGTTCCGGCATTTTGATAACACGGAAATGCCCTTGGGTCAAGTATTTGAAGCTTTGGTGAAGCGAAATCTTCTCAAACCACTCGAGAATTTCCAGCAGAAGACCCTCAAGGCCAACATGGATATGAGCAAGCCTTGCGCCTTCCATAACTACCCGGCCACACCACCCAGGCAATTGCTTCGTACTCGGCGAGGTGATTCGGGGGCTCATTGAGGAGGGAAAATTGGAACGCCCCGTGGTCCCGATACCATTGGAAATCCATTCCCCGAACGACGGGAGTAAACTCAGTAGCCATTGACGAAACCCCGGCGAGAGCGGACTCCTGCAATTTCGAGGCCGTCGGCATCTTTGTCTCGCTATGGGGAGCGTGAAACAAGAGTCAGGTCTCGTGGCCGGGAATTCCGACAAGAACGCCCGAGGGCCCTGTCTCCCTACGATCTTTGCCGGCCCAGAGGCATACGAAATGGTTGGATCGAACGTTCCCCAGACGAGGCGGAGTCAGCGGTAGCACGGGAAGCGGTTTAGCCTTCGCGGACGATGACTTGCCAATATGTGAGAATCGGCCTGTGGCTCTCCTCATCCTCATAAAGATAGAGAGGTTCTTCCTCCCGAATGTCTTGATTGATAACGGCTCCATGATCGACATCATCGCTTTAAGCACATTGAAACGACTCCACATCGACCGTTCTCGATAAGGCCTTCACCTCGGGTAATCAGAGCCTACGACTCCTCTTTGCACGACCAATCGTAGGAATCATCAATTTGAGGATCAATTCGACGTACAATTAGAGTCGGTAGAGTTCCCAGTCGTGGAAATCAAACCAACCTTCTACGCTTTGTTGGGACGGCCTTGGATACATCGGATGAAAGCGGTATCATCTACTCTTCACCAATGCGTGAAATTCATCAATGCCAACGGAGCGATCGAAGTGATCCGCGGAAGCGGTGCGATGGCAAGTGCTTGGCCGGCAAGCTATGACCCCGGAAGAAGGTCCCGACATGACCGAGTACTCTTCTCCGAGATGATTCTCCTACCACTGTCCCGCTACGAAGTGGATCCTTACATCCACGCTCTAAGCGCGACGAGTGGAAATTGAAGAACTCATGGGTCGGGATGACAACTACGATATATGCGGCGTGAAGAATGCTTGAGAGAGGATCGAGATGGATGCCCTAATGGAGATTGATCGAGGAGTAGACCCTTACTTCGCCGAAAACCCTCTTATGCAAAGCGGCTCATCACCGATCCCCGGTACAAGACAACCCTCTGGCCGACACTCTCGGATCTTACGGGGACGGCCATCACGGCTTAGTTCAATTCAACATTCCGGTGTCCGACACAGACGACGAACAGTGGCGCAACCTCCTCCAAGGCTTAATCGGGGAAGGTGATATATCATGTCCGCTCGAATCGAGACATTGTAAACGTCGTCCAGCAAAGATCCCGGATAAAGAAGCGGATTCTATGAAAGTGATCAACATCGGCAAGAATCCACTCCGAATCGGCGAATGCTTCGCCCTCTTAGAAGTAGCCCTCAGCGACTTCTATCATCAAAAACCCCAGGGGTGGTGGCAACACTAATGGAGGGACATCATCGGGAGCGGCCAAAAACCTCCGCGATGCTGGTTTGAAATCGGAACCGCATGCAAGCTACTTTCCGGGACTCGTACGAGGAAGATTGGCCACCTAAACAGCACCACTCCCTCTAGAGCTACGGCCATCCGGGAGTAATGAAGCTGGTCCAATCCCTCGTCGCCTATAGTCTAGCTTCGAGTCTTGTTGTACGTGTATTCACATCTTTTGTGTCTTTTGACGGCTTTACGCCCGACGATTGTGAATCTTTGATCAACAATGTACAGTCTTCACGCTTTCAATAAAAGGTCCGACCTTCCTAAAAAATCATTTCATTACATCTTTAACAAATGATGACATTAACTAATCAAAACAGTTAAATTCATCTATACAAAAGGCAAACACATTAATTAAATAAATGCATCAAGCAAACATTTAAGCATGTTGTCAAACGAGAGAAAAAGCCCAAGACTGACTGTAGAAGGTTTTAATCACAACGATTTGCAAGATTCTTTGAAGAGCGAAGAGACGCAAGTCCTACGCCATTTCCGGCCAAACGAGATCTTCCAATACCTCAAGAGCGGGGAAGCCACCTTCATGAACAAGGAAGGACCACACCCAGAAGGGGTCAAAACCAAGAGCATCATGGCCCTAAAACGCCTTGCCTCTCACTTCGTCATCCTCGGGGACATGTTATACAAGAAACGCTACCATGGGCCACTCCTACGGCTGCGTCGGCCGGGAAGAAGCAAGACAAGTTCATGAGCAGAAGTCCACAATGGGGCTTGCGGTCCCCACATGAACGCCGAGCCACGATGCAAATCATTCTCGGGATGGGCTACTCTTTGGATCTCCATGGAGCGGATTGCATCCACTTTGTCAGAAGGCTGCGACAAGTGCCAACGGTTCTCCAACCTCAATCATCTGCCGCCCCACGATCTCTCTTGCATGACTACACCTTGGCCCTTTGCCACTTGGGAATTGACGTCATCGGGAAAATCGCTCCGCCGAGCGGCAACGGTCACGAGTTCATCTTAGTAGCCATCGACTACTTCACCAAATGGGTCGAAGCCAAGTCCTACAAGGTACTCACCTCCCGAAGGTCGCACATTTCCTCAAGGAAAACATCATATGCCGATACGGCATCCCAAATGAGGTCATATCGAGACAACGGCTCACACTTCGAAGGAAGAATTCGACGGCTGTGCGGGAATTCAAGATCACACGCCACAAATCTTCTCCCTGCAGGCCACAAACAAGCGGCGCCGTGGAAGCGACAAAGCAAAACCCTCGAACGGATCATCAGAAAAATGACCACCGAGGACGAGATTGACCGAGAAGCTGCACCTTGCACTTTGGGGCTACCGCACATCGGTCGAACGACCACGGGAGAAACCCCATTTGCCCACGACGTACGGGATGGAAGCAGTCCTTCCCGTCGAGCTAGAAATTCCCTCACTCAGAGTCTTTGTTGGAAAATGACATCAACGAAGTCGAATGGCTCGGCCGACATGGCCAATTGGCTCACGCTAGACGGCGACGACTAAAGGCCATGGAACACGTCAGGAGCCTATCAAAGCGGGATGGCTAGAGCTTTCGACAAGAAAGTCAAATCCCGAGACATCGGGGAAGGTGACCTTGTACTCGAAGAAAAGCCTCCCACTCGAACCAACCCAGCTGGGAAAATGGGATCCCACATGGATCGGCCCTTTCGTGGTTCAAAAGATCTTCTCGGAGGCGCCATGAAGCTAACGAGACCTAGGCGGCAATCCCTTCATGAATCCGATCAACGGAAGCAAACTTCGCGGATACTTCGCTGAAGAAGAACAAGCTGTGCATCTCTTGGCACTCCATGTAGTGTCGAACTACGCGGACTGAGCCCTCTGGTCAGGAGAACGTAGGCAACCTTAATTGGTCCGGTCTAAAAATACACAAAAAAAGTCAAAAGTTTGAATGTCAACCAAGACCTCCATCGAAGCTCCGCACTTTTTCAAGAACACGCCCAGCGAGTCACCTTGACCAAGTCAAACGACGGCGGCAACATCAAAAGGACATCCGAGGGTCACTCGGCATCAAGCGGCCGACTCATGTCTACTTCTAAGCCGGGGGCTTGTCTTCGCCCTCACGCGCTTCAAAAACAAAAAAGAGAGCTCGAGCAAGGGCTCACACAAAAACAAAAAAAGAGAGCTCGAGCGAGGCTCACACAAAAAAAAAAAAAAAAAAAAAGAGAGCTCGAGCAAGGGCTCACAAAAAAAAAAAACAAAAGAAGCTCAAGCGAAGGCTGCGAAATTGAGGTCAAGAGCCCGACGCCAACAAGGCGGCAAGGAATCTACGAAAAAGACCGTCAAAACAACTTGTCAGGAACATTCAACCTCTCGGCCAATACAAAGCCTCGGCAAAGGGGATTGCGCGTCGGGGCCCGAGGCGCTTCGGTCCGCCGATGCAACGAAAAGTCCAAAGATGGACGCCGACAAAGTGCACAACGAAGCAAAGGCAAACAAAAGATCTTGCGTCTCGACAAAGCTTTAAAAGTAAATCACAAATCACTAACGGTTACAACATTTCTTGATGAGTTCAAGCACGGTCTACTCTCGAGTTCACAACATGCTAAAAGACGACTTAATACATTTAACTAATAATGTGTTTGCAATGCAATGAATGGATACCTAGGAGGTCATTCCGCGCCATGCTGCGCTTGTCCCCTCGCCATTCTTTCCTTTCTTCCCTCGTCCCGGCGAGTCTTCTTTCGCTCACGTGAACCAACTCTGCGTCTCTCGGTCAGAGATCGGGGTCCTCCACCGTAGAGTCAAACAATCCGGTAGCTCTCGGGGCTTCGTTCGCCGTGCTTCGGCTCGGATCTCCTCCTGCGAGTGCAGCAAGAGGACCTCTCCACGTCGGTCGGTCAACTACAGTCTCGTAGTCAAACAAAGCGTCTCCCGTCACATCGAAGGGTCGAGACCGAGGCTTCGGCACTCCTAAGGCAATAGCTACTACGGCAATAGGGTCCCAGGAGAATCGCTGCACGCCCTGCTCTCAGAGACCACTTGGGACGCGCGATATTTGCTCATGCCGGGCCGGATGCGAGTCGTCGGTCCTGACACTCTCCCGACGTCTAAGGAGTACCGCGGGAGGGAGAAGCGGAATGCTTCCATACCACTCGAGAAAATACAAAGAAGACACTGTTTTGCCATACGGGAGGAGCTATCTCCGCGATAGCAAGGTCATCGGCCAACAAAGGCTCCTGCTTCATCCCCAAGCTGGCAGGAAACAAGCGACGGAATATAGAAGGAGGACCAAGACAAACCTGGAACTGCGACAACGTAGGACCCTTCTGCCAAGATCCTCCTGGTCTCGATCCTCCGGTGCGGAACCCACCGGCGGATCGATGCGTACCAGGCTGTGCCATCCATCTCTCCCGGGCGGGCGATCCATATCCCGAACACAAGAGGTCGGCGGAGCAAATGACCACGGGCTAAACGACGTCGGAGCCTCGGGCGTGGCACGAAGTCTCTCTCGCGGCCACAAGGTGAGCAAGCGGGGCTTCCCCCTCTCATAAAACGATCCCCGGTCGCCGGACGGTCGATACCATGAAGAGTCTCCCCCGGCACCAACGGGACAATATCCTCTCCGGCTGCGGTGCCCTACCACATCTAGCAGCGCCATCACAAATGCCAGGAGGCCGACCCGGAAAAGCGTCGCTATCGTGCACAAGGCAAATACATCCCAAGAGACGTCACTCTCATCATCGGCCATGAACCGCTCGGCGGCTCGAAATGTCGATATGACCCGAATCAAGGATCATGCCTGCACTTCTTCCAACGAAGTACGAAGAAAGTCTGCAAGCTTCACGCTCACTTTGCGGCACCACCATGACGAAAGGAAGCGAGATGGCCTCCACCTCCGGTCCTCCAATCAAAGCCCGAAAATCTTCAAAAGTGGGCACCATTTCATTATAGGAGAAACAGTACACGTGCCTCCTAACATCCCAGGGAAACGGCGGCCCGCAACAAATCCCAATCGGGAACCCAACTCCTTAAAAGACCAAGCCGAGCAAAGACGAAACCTTACCTCGAAAGCCGTCTACGATGCCTCATACGGCGCCGCATCCACGTTTTCAACTGCTCAAGGAAGTGTGCTTGCCTCTTCTGCGAAAGCCTCGGCAAAATTCTAGGGACATACGAAGAATCCATGGCAAAAATGGAGGTTCCTAGAGAAAATGGGGAAGAAAGCTCGAAAATGGGTACAAATGGGGAAATGAGGAAGAACCGAGCCTTTGGAAAGCATTTATGTCCTTCCCAAAAGCAAGGTTGGTCCGTACGGACCTCTTTGCATGCTAAGTATGTCCGTGCGGACCTCCTTTACCAAGCGGAACTTCCATTTCCCCGGACAACGGTACAAAAGGCACACAGCTGTCCTCATACAAAGAGGACCTTGCTCCAAGCGCCCAACAACTGGCCAAAGCCATTCAGGCAAACAAACACTACCCACAAACGCACTCTCGGCTCACGTGGCATGTACAAAAAATAAAAATAATAATAGCAACAATTTCTAGGACAATTCCAGGGAATCACAAAATAAATGACATTACATCTTAAAATAAAAATCTTTGTTTGCCATGCGAAATACATGTGTTTTATTACGGTACCCCAAAATATGTCATTTGCTAAACAAAAAAAAAAGGAGGGATATGAAAAGAGGGAAAGCAAATGAATACTACTCGGAATCCTCGGCATCATCATCCTCGCCAAGATCCTCCCGAAAAGTCGGGCATCCCAGCGAACTCGCCGTCACATCCTCATCGTCGAGAATGCAGAGCACCCCTTTGAGGCTCCCACGAGAAGTACTCGGAAAGGATCAAATCCGGCGAAAGGATCGAAGAAAGAAGGCTGCGAGGAACCCTCGCACTGTGCGCCGTGCGGAGGGCATGAGAGCGATAAAGGCTGCTCCCTCGAAGGCCTGCGGCTCCAGAAGACGTCCGGCATCCATGCTTTATGCCGCCCCCTCAAAGGCCCCTCTGGCTGCGGCTCAGGCTCGGCTCACAGGCGGAGGAACGTCCACGAGAATGCCTCGAAGGCATAGGCTCGTCGCCGGCACGTGACGGCGAAGACCGGCAAGATATCTTCGAAGCCCTTCTTCGCAAAGCGCGTCGCCACGTAACGGTGCAGTCGGCATATCATAGGCTCTCCGGGACACTGCACCAACAAGAAGCCGAGGAAACGCTCGGCAAATACGGTTATACTCGACAACAAAAAGAGAAAAATGCGAGAAAAGATGCCAAGATGGAAAAGAGTCGGCCACGCTCACCGTCTGTCGGGATCCGCTCTGTATGCGGCGGGGAGCTGCTCGGGACGGGTACGAGACGCCTCCTCCTCGATCCGTCCCAGCGGACGTACGTGAAATCCGGTCCGGCATCGGAACCTCAGGGGAGCTGCGGGCCGGCCTGCCTCTCTCTCCTCGCCGGTACTGCGGTGTCCTCGGCTTCACTCCTCGCACAGGCCCGTACTCCTCTCCATATAAAATGAACTCCTCGGCCGGACACCGCCAAGGTACCTCTCGAAGTCAAGCACATCCATATCCAGGAGTCAAGCATCCCAAAGGGAGGGTCCCTCGGAGCCACGGGAAGCACAGGGGAGCCGTCTTGCCCGAGAAGACTCGCCTCTCCAGGGTACATGGCGTCACAAGTCGAAGCCTCGCGGCATCTTCCCGCGCGGCGTCACCTCGGGAGCCCCCTCGAACTCATCCCCCTCATCTACAGGAGCCCACGGGAGCAAGACGAACCCCTCACGGCTATCCCGCTCAACGCTCCTGCACATCCCGTAGGCGATGGTGAGCTTCCCAGTGGTCCTCCTCTTCCTCGCCGTACGAGCCCGTCCCAAGCGTAGCGGGGTACAGCCAGCGGCTTGATGACCAGGATCCCTATCCCACGGGAAGCGTGGAAAACCTCATAAAACCACACACAGTGACAAAAACGAGAGAAGGCTCGGTGCAAAAGACAACGGAGAAAAGACAAGTTGCTAAATCAACGGCAATAAAGCCATACCTCCCAAAGCAAAGTCAGAAACGGAGCCAACGAACGCGCGCCCAAGCTAAACCGGTCCAAGGAGAAGTAGAGCTCGGCCAAGCTGCCTCGCCCCAAGCAATGTCGCGAGACCCTATCCAGATCGGGGTCAAGCTCTCCAGCCAGGAGCGAAGGGAGGCTGCGGTCGCGTGGTTCGAGAACAAAGTCTCGGACGGTGCCATCCACAAAAGGAGCGCGCCAAGCTGCTCCGTGTCACCTGGCCGGTACCTCGGATGTAGGCCCCAATCTTTGGGCGTGATCCTCGCTCCCACGTCGCTATACTGGCATGCCCGGAGCCCTGCCCCGGGGACGAGGCTCAAAGCCCGGCGGCTCGGTCGGCCACGTCATCGGAGATCATGTCTCTCCACCTCGCGGGCTCCCCTTTGAAGGAAGCCGGTAATAGCAGCAAAATCGGTGGGCGTCACCGTCACCTCGCCCGGCTCGGGTGGAAGGTGTGGGTGGTATCCCACAATACTCGGATAAGGCCCGGAAGACACTCTTGTTCTTCCTCGTGTCGAGCAGCTCCGGCCCGGGTTCTCGCGAACACACCTAGGCCGGAAGCATAAACCCCAGGCCTCAGGGACTCGGCCTACCGTCCGGGTCGGAAATATCGGGCATCCATTTGCCATAGCTCCACAAGCGGCCTCGAGCGATCCCGAGTCTTCATCCTCTTGGCCTTCCCGGCCGCAAGCCCCGCATCCTGCGGGTAAACACACCAAAGGTACGTCAATGCGATTACTTAATATAAAGGCACATATAACCAGATCACAAAATACGGCACATATTGCACATAATTTTCACATACATTATACATATAATTTTTCCATATAACCCGTCACAAAACACGGCACATATTGCACATAATTTTCACATATATCATACATATAATTTTTCCCATGCAGTCCGTCACAAAAACACGGCACACACTGTACACATTTTCTCAAAAGAAAAAAAGGGGGATTAAACCTACACACGACACATTTTCGAAAGAAAATCCGTCCCAAACACGGCACATATTGCACATATTTTCCCCACAAAGTCCGTCACCCAAAAACAACACACGCGCACACGACACATATGCACACAAAAAAAAATCCGTCTCTACACGGCACGCACTTTCACATATAACCCGTCACAAAACACGGCACATGTCACATTTTTTCACAAAAATTATCACTACACGGTAATTTTTCTCACAATGTACATACATAAATAGCATACTGTACAAAACACCAAAGCATGCAATTCACTAGATGGGCACTTTATTTTCACAAATAAGAGCTAATCTACACATTTCTGCACAAAAATCACATACCCACAATTTTTACATGTCCATTTTCAACAATTCATCAAGAATTTCACAAAAGGCATAAAAATAATAAAAAAAAAATTCAAAAATGCGAAAAACTAAAACCTAGTTCTAGCATTCAAAAATTCGACGAGGGAATCAAAACGGAAGCAGATTTCTTACCTCCCAACGTTCATGGAGCGACGATTATGCACCTCCGGATTCGGATACAAAACATCCGGGTTCTTCGAAGATGGAAC
Organism: Adenophora triphylla var. japonica; assembly: GCA_022495995.1. Taxonomy (NCBI): domain Eukaryota; kingdom Viridiplantae; phylum Streptophyta; class Magnoliopsida; order Asterales; family Campanulaceae; genus Adenophora; species Adenophora triphylla. Next base: position 399,464 of record JAFEMH010001910.1, read on the forward strand.
GAACGAAGTCCAATTCCTTTGAAGCTCCATTTGCTCGACCACCTCTTGGCTGCGTTGACGACGACTCCTTCGAGATCCTTCGGCCATTGCAAGCAATTCAAGCTAAGAAAAATGGAAGATTTGGGTTAACAAAAATGGAGTTTTCTCTCTCTCTCTCGGTTCACGAACTGGAAAATGAGGAAGAAGGAATGGGGAAGGGCCTCGGTTATTTAAAACCGGTCAAACACAGGAGCTGTAAAAAACCAAAGTGGTCACGTACGGACCTCTTTGCAACGAGGTTGGTCCCGTGCGGACCTCTTTGCGAGGGTGGCCAAATTACTTTCCTGCCCTTATAATCTTTGCCCACAGCAGGTCCTAAAAGGCCTTTTCCGGCCAAATCCGAGTGCGAGAATGGTCCCTAACCCTTCAATTCATCCCGGCCATCAAACGTAGAGACCGGTCCTCGCCCCCCGGCAAATCAACCACTTGGCCGTCAAGCGTAAGACCGGACCTCGCCCACGTCAACGGCAAATCAACCATGCCGTAATCAGCGTAAGACCGGACCTCGCCAGCTCAGCGGCAAATCAACCCAGAACCGTAGTGTCAGCGTAAGACCGGACCTCGCCCATTCAACGGCAAATCAACCACCGGCCGTCAGCGTAAGACCGGACCCATCGCCCTGGCTCGACGGCAAATCAGCCGCCGTGAGTCAGCGTAAGGCCGGACCTCGCCAGCTCCAGACGGCAATTCAACCCAGGCCGTCGAGTCGAGCGTAAAATAGGACCTCGCCATGGCGGCAAATCAACCAGCCGGCCGTCAGCGTAAGACAGGACCTCGCCCGGCTCCAGCGCGGAAATTCAACCTTGGCCAAATCAGCGTAAAATAGGACCTCGCCCGCCCGGCAGCGAAATTCAAGAAGCGTAGCAGTCAGCTAGGCAGGACCTCGCCGGCTTCGACGGCAAATCAACCGCGAGCCAGTCGAAGCGTAGAGCCGGACCTCGCCCACCGCCAGCGGCAAATTGACATGCGGCCATCAACGTAAGACCGATCTCGCCCAGCTCAACGGCAATCCAAGCCGCGCCATATCCAGCGGCAATTCGAAGAACCCGGCCCACCTCCGGCCACGAGAATATCGAAAGCCTGAGACGCCCCCGAACGCTCAGCGACAACTCGGCCTGACCAGTGAAGGTCAGAAGTCATCTTCCCAATACGGAAAAGGGCCCTACGGGGTCGATCGCATCCCAGCCAATTCAGCGCGGCGGTCGGATGTGGCCCGAACCGCCCGCTTCAACGCGACGCGCAAGCACCGAAGCCATCGAAGTAAGTCCAGAGCTCCTCCCCCGACAAGTCGAAAGGGAAAGTCGTACGAGGCTTGCACTGTATCCCGGCCTGCGAGCCGTCATCCTTGCCCGCTCGAGCGTGAAGCCATGAAACAGGCACGCGAAGGAGCAAACACCCTCCCTGAGTACTGAGTCCCCGAGGCACGAAGCGCCTCCTGGCAGCCATGAATGATGGGAAGCAATCACTTAGGCCGTCATCCTTGCCCGCTTCAACGGCGACGGCGGCGCAAGTACTTAGCGGTCATCGAAAGTCCGGCCAGGAGCTCATTCTCCAGCTTAGGTCATACTTACTCACGCGAACTAGGTCCCAACAGGTGCCACTCCAACGGCCCAGGTCCCGATTTGAGTTCCATCTCTTTGAAACTAAATCTGACTTAGGTCATCTCCTGACCAGCGTCCCGACGATTGAGTCGTACTGCGCGAACTAGGTCCCAACTTAGGTCGTACTCTGAACTAGGTGCTGACTTTAGGTCATACCGCCTCCTGAACGTGGAGTCCCGCTCCTGCGGCTAGAGGACGATTCAAAGTCCTCGCGCGTTACATCCCAAGCTGCGGCTAGAAGACGATTAGAACGTCCTCGCGCATTAAATCCCAGCGCCGCCCAGGTGCCAGGTCCAAAGACTATCCCCGGCCGGGAAGGCTCTAAGCACTCGGCCGGAAGGAAGCGAGTATAAAGTCTCGAAATCTGCTTATCGCTAGGCCCGGAATGGCATTAAACGCCGCCGGATTAGGAAAATCGTATTCAGCAAGTCCGTCGGGACGTGGCCGCGCGTCCTTTGCATGCGACCGATACGGTCACCCGGGAAGTCCTCCCAGCGTGGCACTTATCAACCGACATGCAGGACCCGGGACGATTGAGTCCTCGACCCGCTATCCATTTATCAGGCGGAAGGCGCCTAAACCGCGCGTCCCTTATCGAAAATCGTAAAACTTTCCATGCGGTCGCCGGGGCCGCGCACGTCCGCATCACATTTAGAGCTATACGGTCGCCGGGGACGCCGCCGCGTCGCATCACGGCCGACCTATACGGTCGCCGGGGCATGTGCACGTCCTTATCACCATTTATCTGGAAGTCACCCGGGACGCCAGCGGCGTCACTTATCACGACTATCTGGTGCTTCGAGCCTCCCGCGCGTCACTTATCGCTGACTTTATCTGATGCCCGGGGGCGCCCACGTCCGCACGTCCTTATCACGCGACTTTATGCGGTGCACCGGGGGAGCGCCTTCGCGCGTCACTTTATCCCAGCGGCTTTATACGGTCCATGCCGGGGCCGCCACGCAGCGTCACTTATCCCGAGCTGTCGCGGTCGCCGGGACGCCAGGCCTTCTTGCGTCCGCAGGCGGCATTTATACGGTCGCCGGGGACGCCCGCCCAGCGTCTTGCAGTTATCCCAGCTTTGACATGCGGTCGCCCCGGGCCAGCCGCACGTCCCGTCTTATCACCGACTTATGCGGTGCGCCAGGGCGCCGCCCGCGTCACTTATCACCGGCTTTATGCGGTCGCCGGGGGCGCCGCGGCGTCCTTTGTCCGCCGACTGTCACGGTCATGCGAGGACACGCCGCGTCCTGTCTCGCGGCGTGACACCGGCGGTCACACGACAACACTCGAGGAACACCACGCCGCGCCCGTGTTGCGAGAACACTTCACCACCCCGCCAGAACTACGGCCGAGGCTTGATTCTTGAGCGGAGGCATACGTAGGAATCCTATCGCGGGGTCCCGGCTATTGACACTGTGGTCACCGAAAAGGACACCGCCCACGTCCTACAGCTTTGACCAGCGGTCAGCTTCACTCTCCCGACACGCACGATCCAGTTAGGACCACTTATCTGTATCAGGCGAGCCAGCTTCTTTAAAGTAAGTGACGTCGTCGAGGGAAAGAGCTACATGAAGTACCCCAATCTGGATCCAGCTTTCCGCTTGAACACACAGGGAAACACCGTAGACTCATCCACGCGGTCTCGAGACCTCTCTCACTCAAAACCCTCTCGAAAACCCTCTCGAGCCCCCGACCAAACCAAGGGAGGAGCCTTTGCAGGATAAAAAGGGGCCAAAGGACCTTTTGGGGGTAATTTTCGAGGAAATCGAAGAAAAGCAATTAAGGATTCAAAGTACGGACCTCTTTGTTTCAATGATTACTAAATCCCCTTAAAGTCCACAATATTCCCTCAAATCCAGGAAGAAATGATGACTTCCACTGCCGAGAGTTGGTCCGTGCGGACCTCTTTGCATGCGAGATGGGTAAAGTACGGACGGCTTATTGTCATGGGGGACATCATCATTCGAGAATATTCTCCATCATTGCGAGATTCCCTCAAATCAGGAAATCCAAAATTACGGATAACCAAGAAGGTCGTACGGACCTCTTTGCTCGAGAATTTTTACTATAAATAGAGGGCTTCCCCTCCTCATTTTCTACGCCTCCCAGCTTCTCTCTTCCTCCACTAAGCCTTCGATGCAAGCCCACTAAGACACTTTCGAGGGCATTCCGTGCCCCTTCGGATCCGCCTTCCGAGGCACCTTCCCGAGCTCACCTTGTGGTGCTCAAAGCCTCCCGAGCGCTCCAGGGCCGCTCCCATGGCCCCGCCCAGAGGCAGCTGCCGAGGTACTCA